>SKCR01033283.1:0-176207 GCA_019454045.1 Zanthoxylum bungeanum
TTTCACTCCTCACACTTCGATACCTGCTAAATATCAATGAGGGTTTTTATTCCTCATACTACCATCCTTACTCTATAAGACTTAACAAAGGTCAGTGAGGGTCTAAGGTCAAATAGACCTCATGGAGGTCCAAGATAATTTTCACTCTACCTATTAGATGGAGGTTGTTCGATTGAACCTGATGTAGGTTATAATGATCTTTCATTCCAGGCATCCCTATGTAGTCTAGAATTGGTAATATTAAATCAACGTAGTATGGAAAAGATGACTAACCTTTCATGTCGTCTGAGGAATATATGGTAATTTTCTTCATGTACCGCGGGTCGATAGCCATCCACCTTGTTGTATGGGAATTGAATGAACAAGATATTTTATCATCTCATTTATGTCGAGCGGGGCAATTGAAAAACCTTTATGTGTGTTGCGTTTAATGGCACTACTCCTTGATGCCAACCTACTTCCTGTCGAATGAGTCATCTGATAAACGATATGTATTTATATGTGTAGTGTCCAATGGGCATCCCCCATACCATGGCATAAGCCTATTTTTCATGTCGAATGAAATTGTGCCTTATTTGCACTAGTACTTTTTGCTTTGTATTGTCGTGTGGAGTGGACTTTCTGTCAGATACTAAACTTTCTTCATTGTCGTGTTGAATGATACATTTTCCTCATGTTGAGGAGATTTGAGGAGATTTGTTCCAATTGTTTCTGGAGGGTTGTTTTGGAGCTTCGCATGGCTTGATTCTCTTCTTCCGAGGTGCGTAATTGTTCTCGAAGTATGGCCGGCTGTGTGATCACTGGATCTAATGTTTGCTCACTGTTAGAAGTCATGGTGTTTTAGGAACCGTAGACTGAGAGATCTTTGTTTGCTATGAATCGCTAAGGCCCCACGGTGGGCGCCAAATTGTAGACGCTGGTTTTCGCCCGAGGTCCACAATCGAGAATTTGTAGTTGGGGGTGCTAGCGATCCTGCAAAACAAGAGTAAAATGAGCGGGAGTTCTGCCCACCGGTGTGGTGGGTGCCGGGGGCACTCCGACGCTCAAGTCAGTGAAGGTACCAAGGAGTTAGAATGTGGGAAGTCAAAGGTTGGATACTACCTTGAGCTTCGTAGGGTGCCGTGAGGGCGGTCAGTCGGAGGTATGATGAGCTTGAGGAGAGAGTAGTATTGAGCTGTGAGTATGAGAGCTAGAAGTTGAAATCCCCCTTTTCCTTCCGGACTTTGGTTCCTCTTATAGGCAATTCCAGGTGGGACCTATGTATGCCTTAATTGCCATACGCTTTAGATGCTTGTAACGGTCGAGTCATGGAGAGGCAATTAAGGATAGTCATGGAATGGCAGTTACGGACAGTCGTGGCAGTTATGGAAGTGGGTCCTCGGATCTGTGTTGGTGTGGGCCTGCAAATCTTTGGGCCGACAAACACTAAATCCGGGCTTCCTAAGAGAGTGAATATGTGATGGCGGCTTGGGCCTGAAGTAAAGGTCGAAATTGCCCTTGGGTCAAATTTGGCCCATACAAGTGTTATTAGATAACATTAACTATTTACTTTGACCCAATTAGATTAATTGGATTAATCCAAAATCACACAAGGGCTTTGTTGTGATTTCATAAATATCTCTACCATTGGAGAATATTTTGATAATTACAAATATGTAATAATAAGTGTATTTGACTCGATTTAATTGGATTAAATCAAAATGACATACATATAACTAATCCATTAATTAAACTTTGTCTTGATTTAATTGGATTAAATCAAAGTGGTAGACAAAGATGATTAGTCACACCTAATTATACATATTTAGATAAATTAGATTAAGTCCATATAAAAGTTGATTAGAACTTTATTAATTAAAAATTGCATAAGTTTTGCTATAAAAGATAAGCTTGAGCAAGGTTTTAATCAAGTTTGAGAAAGCTAAAACAAGCAAATATTAGAGATATTAGCCTAAGTAAAAGAAGTATTCATAGAAGCTTTGGAAGTTCTCTACAACATTTTAACAAGGAGAAGAAGATTAAATCTTGGAACCAAGCTTGCTAGTTTTGGGAATTCTCTATAACAACAAGGAGAAAAAGATTGGATCTTGGAACCAAGCTTGCTAGCTTTGGAATTTCTCCATAATATTTCAACAAAGAGAAAAAGATTGGATCTTGGAATCAAACTTGCTAGGTAAGTTTGATTTTCTCTAAAGCTATATTTTCATTAGTGAGTTATCATTAGTGAGACATATAGTGATGAATTATGTATTTGATACATAATAACATAGCTTGAAGTTGAAATTAGGCTAATGAATTGTGTATGTATTCTTTGGAAGCATAAACACAATATGCTTGTAATTAGGTCAAATATGTTCATATTGGACATGGAACATTAAATTATAGTTTGGAACATAACTGTCATTCTAGAATCACTTGACCATCTTTGAGTTCCTAGAATTATTCATGAGTCATTTCATTGTGGGATTCTATTTTGATTTATGTTTTGATTCAAAGAAATACATATATGTATTTAAAATGCATGTATGTTTGTTATATAACATGTTAGATGTTGATTTTGATGTTAAAATTGGATTTTTAGGTGTATTGAAGTGTTTGGAGAAAATTGAAAGTGTTTAGAATTGAATTTAAGCCAAAAAAACTCTCTGCCAATATTTTACACAGGAAAACGTCACAAAACTGATCTTTGGCATCACGACGCTCAACTCTCAGAACTGCGGGCGTTGCGACACTAACCCTTGGGCGTTGTGATACCGATCTATTGCAAATTGGACATTGCGACTCCCAAACGTGCTATTACCAATGAGCACTGAAACTTCATTTTCTCCATAACGGAACATAAAATTCTATAAAATAATTTAAAAATACACATATTCTTGATATCCATGGATTATAGACACTTTCGCTGCTCGGAACACATATCCGACCCTAAAGGTCCCACATTCGCCCCAATAGGAGGCAACTTCTTAATAATTATGGCAACTTGAAACGTATCATAGAGTTTCATTCCTTCATCTAATATTTCATGAATGATCAACCGTGTTTCACCCAACTGAGACATTACTGTCCTTGAATTTACCATATTCTAGTCCATAAAACTACCAACGATAAATTTATTATGTCCGACATCCTCTATTTTTTACTTATTCTTAAGAGATTCCCAGAGAATCTTCTCAGAAGTCATGTCTTGGTACATATTGTACAAGGTATTGTCAAGTCCTCCCAAGAGGTATTTCTTGCATAAAAATTCACATTGCGATAATGTCTCAACTCGCAGTTGTTTGGTTGTTTCCGTTTCTCTGTCCACAGGCCCTAGAGGATCTTCTTTGAAATATTTAGCCAACTACGACATTATCAGGTAGAACAACTTTTTCCTATACCACTGTTCGAAGTTTGCTCCACCAAACTTATTTAGTTCCTCTCCATGAGCGATCGGTACTATGATATTTCCACTAGCCAAGTGTAATTGAAAGTTATACACAAGACAAATCACACAAAGATCAATATTATGATCATGTTTATGTGTTACGCTAAAAATTCTGCTTATTATTTTTGGATTGAAGTACCAAATAATATAAATCCTTGAATTTGTGACTAAAAGTTTCTTACGATAGGTGATTAAGGAAAATTCCTAGAGGATGAGGGAGGTCGGGTGTAACCACTTACGTCCTTACCTACTTAGGCTCTTATCGCCTTGGTGACATAATTTCCTTAAACACTTTCTTATAGATATATATAAATAAATTCAATCAAGCTGGGATAAAATTATTTGTGTATAACTACACTTTAACTCTCAACCAAGTATGCAACAAATATTAAATAATTTCAACTTTATCACATAATGTACTAGGTGTATACATGCGATAATTGAACAACCTAATATGAACTAAAACCTATACTAACATGTTTACATAAATTAAGTTAATATTATTCTAAGTATATATTTTATATTACCAAATTTCATAGTTAAAGCATGTATATCACCTATCGTAATATTTTTATAATTTTTAATGAAATAAAACTTTTTATGATAATAGTTTATTTTGCTAGTTTTTTTGAAACGGTTCAATCCGTCAAAATAATAACCTATTAAATTTTTTAAAGTATCAATTCAATTATCGATTACCGATAAAACAATGATTATACTCATATGGCATTGTCTAGTCATGTACCTAATATCATTTTCATCCCATACCGTGTTTTAATAATTCTCTTGGTGATTGATAAGATCGATAGTATATCTGTTTGTGTGGATATGGATCTTTTGTACTGGAGAGAAAGAAACAAATTGAAATTATTATTTTGCAATCCCTTTGCGAAGCCATCAGAAGACCAGCGAAGCCATCAGAAATAAAAGACAATAAAATCTCCATAACATTACTTTTGTTTCTATAAAACACTTTTTAATTGATAAAAATGATAGACACATATATTTATTCGGAAAATATTTACATCTTTTTCACTATAATTACAGTGATCGCTACAGTAATCACTATAACTACAGTGAAAAATGTGTAATTATTTTCGGGATAAATATATGTAAGTGTATCATTTCTCTTTATTTAATAGAGGTGTCATAATTTAGCTACTCATTGTACTTAGCCACAAGTGTAAGAGCATTCTTCTTCCGCATGGTGATTCCAGGTAGGGCATCAAAGTCCAAATCCTGAATCTTCAATCCAGATGGCATTTCCCAATCAAATTTGTAAAGAAGATTAGCAAGTGCAAGATCTACCGTAGCAATTCCCAAAGATATTCCAGGGCAAATTCTTCGACCAGCACCAAATGGTATTAACTCATAGTGTTGACCTTTAAAGTCAATAGGACTGTCAATGAATCTCTCAGGATAAAATTCCTCAGGATTCTCCCAAGCTTCAGGATCTCTTCCGATCGCCCATGCATTTACAAACACACGCGTTTTAGCTGGTATTTCATACCCATCTATGATGGAGCTTTCAGTTGTTTCTCTTGGGACTAATAATGGAGCTGTCGGTTGTAATCTCATCGTCTCCTTCACTACAGCTTTAAGATAAGGCAGTTCTTGAACATCATCTTCATCTACAAACCCTTTGTTGCCAATCAAGCATCTGATTTCTTCTTGAACTTTTTTCATTGCTTTAGGATGCTTCATTAGATAGGTCATGGCCCAAACCACAGTTGCTGCACTCGTGTCTGTTCCAGCAACAAAAACATTCTGCAAAACAAACAACAATAGTCAAAATCTCTAAATCAATATATATCCAATATCTAATATCCAGATACACATTAATCAATTATAAGTAATTGACCATGAGCACTGCTTTGATGTGATCCGAGGTTAGATCAAATTTGAACCCACGATCTTTTCGTATTTGAAGTAAAACATCAATTATATCCTCTTGCTGATTATTTTTTTTCCTCTTTGGATCTAAATGCTCGTCGATGAGTTCCCGGTAGAATCTATCAAATTCCTGGAAGTTAGTTTCCAGGCGACGTATCATTCCTGTGAGTTTATCAAGCCACCCCATGTGAGGAAAATAATCTGAAACAAAAAAGCTTACAAACATGGCTTGAGTTTCATTAAGTAATGCTTGGAATCTACTTCTTTCACTTCCTTCGTCTTCATTCCTCTTCCCAAAACCAAGTCTACACATTAATGTGCTAGTAAGAGACACCATTATCCCACTTAAGTTTACTGGTTTTGAAGCTGCAGCTGATTTTGAAACCTTTTCAATCATTCTAGAAACTTCATCTTCTCTAATTGGACGAAAGGAACGGACTGTATTGGAGTTCAAAAGATGGACCACACAAATTTTTTTTATCTCTTTCCAATACTCACCATAGGGTGAAAAAGCCAAATCCAAGCCATTGTAAGAAAGCTTTTGTTGGCCTAGCAAGGCAGGCCTGCTACAGAATTGAAGATCATGGGTTTGCAATACCTCTTTAGCTATTTTTGCTGAGGAAACTACTAAGGTTTGCACAAAACCTAGACGCAAAGACATGAGGGGACCATATTTTTTAGATAGTTCCCAAAATGACACTTGAGGCTTTGAGACATCAAACTGGTGTAAGTTGCCGATGAAGGGAAGACCCCGGGGACCTGGTGGTAATTTGATATTTGTTATAGCTCTGTGTCTTTGGAAAATAAAGAAGAGGAAGATTGGAAAACACAGAAGGGTGGTGATGATGATGATAAGTGAAGCCATGATCTTGTTTGCCAAAAGAGAAGCCAAGTAAATAAGGAAAACCAATTTACATGTGCAATGTTTTTGAACAGTCACTGAAATTAATATCTTTTGAAAAAAAAATAGAAAAGAGACTATCAACAATTATAACGTTTACAAAATAGAATATAAAAAAATAAAATTATTGGATGATAAGAAAGAAAAATGATTTTTTGACATTTACATGTGCAATGTTTATATTATATATATATAGAAAGAGAGAGACCACAAATATAGTAAATCTGAATTATTTGTCACACCCGTCCCCTTCGGTAGGGCATATGGTAAGGGTGAGACTGAGACTTGAAACATATAGGAGAATTAATGGCAAAAGGAGAAGATCAGGCCTGAGACTTAATTGAAGAAATGTCCAACAACAATTCTTTGTGGCCAACAGAAAGGAGAATGATCCAAAGAATTGAAGGAATTTATGAAGTTGGAGCCAACACAGCACTAAATACCAAGCTGGTTATGATTTATAAAAATCTGGAAACTCTTAACATGAAGGTTAATGGTGGATCCACAAGTTCATCATTGGAGGAGCACCAGAGTCAGAATCTTATAACTAACAATAAGAGACAGTAAAATATGTCAACAATTTCAATAGATAGAGGAACAATCCATATTCCAACACCTACAACCCAGAGTGGAGGAATCATCCCAATTTAGCATGGAGCAACAATTCAGGGCAAATAAATAATCCACCACCCGGATTCCAACAGCAAAATAAGAGCCATAAGTATGAAAAAGAACCAGGAATAGCAGAAGTGCTTGCCCAGTTGAAAAAGCAAGAAGAAAATATGACGTTTTAGCAGTTATGGTTCAAAATCACGAAACCAAATATGATGCTATGATTCAAAGTCAAGCAGCTTCTATGAAAACACTGGAGAGACAAATTAGACAATTGGTCAATGCTCAGAGTTACAGACTGCCAGGTAATCTTCCCAGTAACACAGAACCAAATCCAAGGAACCTAGGGAAAGAGCAATGTCAAGCCATCACCTTGAAAAATGATACTGAAATCAACAAATATGTTGGAATCAAGGCATCCTTTGAAGAAATTCCAAAAGATGCAGTTCCACAGATAGAGGAAAAAGAAGCAAAGGAAAAATATCAAGGAAGAATCACTCCACCTCCACTTTTTCCACAGCGTCTTCAGAAAAGCAAACTAGATAAACAGTTTGCTCGATTCTTGGAGGTATTTAAAAAGATGCATATCAACATCTCATTTGCAGAAGCGTTGGAAGAAATGCCCAGCTATGTCAAATTCATGAAAGACATTCTCTCATGAAACGGATATTGGGAGATTACGAGACATTAGCATTGACAGAAGAATACGGTGTCATCATTCAGAGGAAGCTTCCCCCAAAGTTGAAAGATCCTGGCAGTTTCACTGTCCCTTGTACCATTGGAGAACATTATATCGGTAAATATTTATGTGATTTAGGTGCAAGTGTTAATTTGATGCTGTAGACGCTGGTTTTTACCCGAGGCCTACAATCGACATTTCGTTGAGAAAGGCACTAACGATCCTGCAACACAAAGAGGTAGAGTGAGCGTGGAGATTCTCACCAGTGTGGTGGATGCCGTAGACACTCCAATGCCCAAGTCAGTAGAGAAATGAGTTATTAACACTATAGGGTGAGGAACAAGGACAAATATTACCTTGATCCCTATATGATGCCATGAGGGCTGTAGATTGGTGATTATCAGAGTTCTGGAGAGAATCCTATTAGGCTATGAGTAGGAGAGCTTGTATATCCATTCCTCGTAGTATTTCTTCTCTTATATACACACACTCCTAGGAGGTGTGTGTATTTACTTCACTTGATTTCTCATCCGTTGGGTGTTGGTAACGGCCGATCTTATGAGAGGTAATCATTGTGTTTGCCCGTTGTAGGCTAGAAACGGCTGGGTTATGAGGGGTGTTTATGAGTCTGAGCGTTTCACGGGTTGGCGTATGGTGGGCTTTGGTCATGGCTTGGATATGGGGTATTTCATTGGGTATGGGCCCATGGATCTCTGGGCCTAGATATAATAAACTCAGGGCTTCATTTAGTGTGTGGGCTTGAGGTAGTAACTTTGGCCTGGACCTTATGTTGGGTACTGTGAGGGGAGTTTGGGGTGTATTTAGTGTTGGGCATGAAGCAAAAGTTTGAATTGCCCCTAGCCCAAATTTGGCCTGTACAGTTTGTCCCCTACTCTCTAAGCCAATGAGCCATTGGCTTAGAGAGTATTCGTTGGTCGTGTCACCTGGACCGAACCAGGAAAGTCTTCGTGGGCCATGATCGGGCGTCTTCTGTGTCGCCTGGTCAGTATAGTTATGGTCTTGAATCTGACTAGTCAGGAGTTAGGGGGGATGTCCCCAATTGATTAGACCAGATGAAGGTTCAAGGCATACTCTTACTCCACCGATCACGGGATTTGTGGAGCCTTCAATCGTTTGATATCAAAGAGGGACCAAATCGATTCTACATATCGTCTGGACTAGAAGAAGGTCAATGAACTTAGACTTGGCTCCATCACGAGCCAATTGGGGAATGTGCCCGTCGACTGGACCTGATGAAGTCCAGGAAGATATTCGCTTCGTTTGGTGCCGAAGGGGGACCAAACCGAGTCTATATGTCGTCTGGACCAGAAGAAGGTCAATGACTTAAATTTGGCTCCTTCACGAGCCAATTGGGAGATGTTCTCGTCTATTGGAACTGATGAAGTCCAGGAAGATATTCGCTCGTTTGGTATCGAAGAGGGACCAAATCAAATCTACATGTCGTCTAGACCAGAAGAATGTCAACGACTTAAACTTGGCTCCATCACGAGCCAATTAGAAAAATTTCCCGTCGACTGGACCTGATGAAGACCAGGAAGATATTCACTCGTTTGGTACCGAAGAAGGACCAAATCGAGTCTACATGTCGTCTAGACTAGAAGAAGGTCAATGAACTTAAATTTGAGTCCATCACGAGCCAATTGGGAGGGGTACCTGTCGACTGGACCTGATAAAGTCTAGGATGACAATCACTTCATTTGGTACCGAAGAGGGAACAAACCGAGTCTATATGTCGTCTATACCAGAAGAAGGTCAATGACTTAAATTTGGCTTCTTCACGAGCCAATTGGGAGATGTTCCTTTCGACTGGACCTGATGAAGTCCAGAAAGATATTCTCTCGTTTGGTGCCGAAGAGGGACCAAACCGAATCTACATGTCGTCTGGACCAGAAGAAGGTCAATGACTTAAACTTGGCTCCATCACGAGCCAATTGGGAGGGGTTCCCGTCGAATGGACCTGATGAAATCCAGGAAGACGTTCACTCGTTTGGTACCGAAGAGGGACCAAACCGAGTCTACATGTCGTCTGGACCAGAAGAAGGTCAATAGTTAAACTCTGCTCCATCATGAGCCAATTGAGAAGTGTTCCCATCAACTGGACCTGATGAAGTCCAGGAGGACAACCACTCGTTTGGTACCGAAGAGACACTAAACTGAGTATACATGTCGTGTGGACCAGAAGAAGGTCAGTAACTAAACTCGACTCCATCATGAGCCAATTGGGTGGTGTTCCCGTCGACTAGACCTGATAAAGTCTAGGAAGAAAACCACTTGTTTGGTACCGAAGATGGACCGAACCGAGTCTACATGTCGTCTGGACCAGAAGAAGGTCAATAGCTAAACTCGGCTCCATCACGAGCCAATTGGGAGGTGTTCCCGTCGACTGGACTTGATGAAGTCCAGGAAGACAACTACTCTTCGGTACCGAAGAGGGACCAAATCAAGTCTATATGTCATTTGGATTGCATCTTCTTTTTAGTGATCTTGTAGATGTAACCTTTTGACATAACACTAACTCGGTTTCGACTAAATCTTATGCACCTCGATTTCATAAAGCGCATTAAATGTGGTGTACATATCGAGGTATTCTTTTTGGCGGGAAAACAAGGCGTCAAGAGTATAAAGAGCATTAAGAGGGGTTTACTCACTTCATTTGCAAAAAAACCTTCTCTCGAGTCGTAAGGTTGGAGATATCTCTTTGAATTGAAGGTATTTTTCCCTCCCTTCTTCGCGTTCTTCAATTCTTCAAGCTGTTCATAGGATATATTCAACTTGTTCTTGGTTAGGGTTAGGACTTTGATCTGAAATTGATTTGGGTAATTTCTAGGATTGTGTTTGTGTGAGACCTAGGTTTTATCTTTTGTTATATTGGTTTTAGGTTCATTCGTTGTTTGTAGAGTGAATTGAAATGTTGTCTGAAAGTTGCTAAAGCTCTAGTGATTTATTATTGGAGATGTTTGTAGGCTTGCCTCTCCGAGTCGTCTCCCCTTTAAGTATTCATGGTAGGGGAATACCAAGTGAGAGTGATGACTAGGTATTCCCAAAGATCTCCCTCCACTCCAAACACTTCCAGCCGAATCGGGTGAACCCAGCACTAGTGAGCTGACAAATATATTAACAAAAAATGCCCCAAAGTAGTTTAACTGAAAGAGCCATGAGGGATATAAAATTAAAATACCGGTTCCCTGAGTCAGTTAAAGTGAAGTTACCCTCCTCGAAGGGAACGAGTCGACTATAGAATCCCTGGGTGGACTGGGTTTTATGAACGTCCCTTCACTGATGGGTTTAGATTCCTAATCCCAAACCTAGTGTGGGAAGTACTGGATCACTATGGAATAGCCCCCTCCCAACTAATGCCAAACACATGAAGGGTCTTGTTGTCGGTTGAAGTTTTGACCTTCGAGTTGGGAATTAGGTTTGAGGTGAAGGACATGCTCTGCACATATTACATGAAGGAATATGTAGTTGAGAAAGGAAGATATCATCTATTTCTTCGACAAAAGGGGGAACATTTGATTTCTGGGATGACTACGAATGATAGAAGAGGCTGGCAAAAGACTTATTTTTTTGTAAATGGAAAGGGTGTGTTCGGGTCGACTGGGCCTGGTAGAATACCCGAGTGTCGAGAAATTACGAGTGAGCATAGGCCTTATACTATTTTCTTGTGTGTAGACTCGATGAAACTCTAACATTTTTCTTTTGTCTTTTTTGTAGGTTCGAACCGTAATCGTAACTTCGACATGACACCTGGGGTCGTAGCGAATACAAATTATATCTTGAGCATTCCACCGCCTGAGAGGAATTTGAGGGTGGTTTTGGTGGAGAAAAGATTAAGGTTGACTCCATTATGGAAGGAGGTTTTCTACCCGGAAGGTACCCCATTGCCTCTGACAAAAAGTATATTGATAGTCATTCTCATAACCTGGGCGTGTCGGCTCCTATACGAAGAGACTTTATTTTTGCGGACTCTAACCCCCGAGGAAAATTTAGGCACAGTGGAAAGGATGAGCCAGTTCAGACTCCCTTCAGTCGAAGAAATGCTCGAACGGAGGAAGAAGAAAAAAAAACCAATGGGAAGGAAATTGAAGCAGTCCCTAACCCTCCAGCTGCCAAAGAAGGATCCCCAACCTGTTCTCCCAGTTGAAGCTGCTCGTAAGTCATCGAGTGGATCAGGGCATTCTTCAAAGAAGAGAAAGCAATTAATGGACCTTGAAGAAGACCTAGAAAATGTTGTGATCAAGATCCTGAGGAGTACGACTGTTATGTCCGACCCTTCGAGTTTGTCTGGGTTTGCTGAGGGATTGCTGCTAGAGGAAGACGAATGTCGTATGTTGACATTGGGACCGTTGGAATCCGCAAAAAGAGCTGTCGCACGAAATTACGAGGTAATTATTCTTTGACTTACGAGTCTCATTGATTAAGTCATTGACATTTTCCTCGTCATTGTAGACTCTGGAGTATGCCATCTTCCAACAAAAATATGTGGAGGCTAGCATGAGGAAGTCGAGGGACATGGAGAAATCAAACACAGCCCTGCAAAAGGAGTTGGTCGAAGCTAAAGCTTCTCTGGAAGACTCGAAGAATAAGGTGAATGATGCCAAAAATGAGACCAAAGCCGTGAAGGCTACTTTGGAGATAATGTCGACTGAGCTGGAAGTCTATAAAGAAAGCGTTGAAGCTTTGGAAGGCCAAAAGACTGAACTCCTAGATATGCTGGAAGGAGTGTCCATGGAGGCTATCATAAAGGATAGGAGCCAGCTCATGAACGGATACTTGTCTGGGGAACACAGCTCCTGAAAACCTAGGAAATGGATAACTCTGGGGGAAAGATTGAAGGCTGGTCTCTCTTTGTCGATTGAAGAGACCGAGGCCGAAGAAGGGCAAGAAGTCAGTTCCAGGGAAGCTGCTGTCAGGGAAATTGAGGGAGCTATAGACGAGGGATTCGAAGAGGTTTCGATCGCTAAAGAACCTGTTGAAAAGGCCGTTGAATCCGTCACTGAAGAGACCGGGCCGAGAGAGCCTATGGAGATTGAATCTCTGCCTCAACCAGTAGATGTAGATGAGCCTGTCGAAAGGCTATATTGATGTATGTATCAGTATAGGCCTCATTTATTTTTTTGGTATTATCGGCTCAGGTCGTTTTGTAAAAGACAAACTCTTTCTTTTGAATATAAGTCCCAATTGTTGTTTATTTCATGTCATCTGAACTAAATTGAATTGTTAAGAACTTGTTCAGAGGAAACTGTAAGAAAAATTACATGAAAGTAAAAATTGAAACAGAAAATAAACGAGTAGGTCGCCTTGATGAGGAAAGACTGTGGTTAGTCGATTGACTTCCAAACTTGATTATCTGTAGAGTTTCTTTAAATTGAATGGCGTTCCAACTATTTTTAGTCTGTAGGCTCCGTGGCTTACAACTTTCATGATGATGTATATGCCTTCCAAGTAGGCCTAAGTTTTCCATCCTTCGCTTCCCTGGTATTCTGAAAGACTCTCTGTATGACCCAATCTCCTTCTTTAAAAAATCTACTTCTCACATTCTTATTGATGTGTTAGGACATCCTTTGCCGGTAGGCTGCAAGCCGTACGGACGCATTCTCTCTAAGATCGTCAACAGTGTCGAGTGCGTTGGACATGAGTTGAATGTTTGTATCCATATCAATCCATAGGTATCATGGATACGACACACCATAGTCAGTTGGAATGACAGCTTCGGTGCCAAAGGTTAAAGAGAAAGGTGTTTCGCCTATGGATGATCTCACAGTCATTTGGTACGACCATAAGACCCCAGAGAGTTTGTCAGCCCAGGCCTCTTTTGCCTTCTCCAGCCTCTTCTTCAAAGTATTCATGATGGTCTTATTGGAAGATTCTGCTTGTCCATTGGCTTGTGGGTAGCGCGGGGTCAAGAATTTAAGCCTGATTCCCCAATTCTTACATAAATTTTGAAAATGATGACTGATGAATTGAGACCCGTTATCAGTAACAATCTCCCTATGTAGGCCGAAGCGACAAATGATGTTCTTCCAGATGAAGCTTTACACCTCCTTATCCCTTACCCTTGCGAAGGCCTCTGCTTCGATCCACTTTGAGTAATAATCTGTCAATGCCAGCATGTAGACCCGCTGTCTTGAGGCGACGGGTAGTTTCCCAACTATGTCCATTCCCTATTTCATCAATGGCCAATGGGACAAAGAATGACTAAGTTTTTCAGGTGGAAGATGGGAGACATGGGTGAACCTTTAGCACTTCTCACATCTCCTAGTGTACTCAGTGGCGTCGGCTCGCATTGTTGGCCAATAATACCCAGCTGTGTGGGCTCGACATGCTAGACTCATCCCCTCAGAATGGCTTCCACATTCTCCTTCGTGTTGCTCGGCTAACACGTACTGCACTTCTTGGGAGTCAATCACTTAAGGTAGGGTCAGGAAAGTGATCTCCTCAGTAGTTGGTTGTCGTACAGAGTGAACCGCGCAGTTTGTCATTGGATATTCAGGGCGGCTACCTTGTCTTCTGGCAATTATCCTCTCTCAAGGTATTTGACCAAAGGGGCCATCCAAGAGTCGATTTGTTTGATATGGGAGACAGCTCCGTCTTCTGTCGTAAGAATGGCTGGCCATTATAGATATGCCACAGATATGGCTCGAATATTATCCTCTTTGATAAGTATACAACCATTTGAGCTCCTCGAGCTTGGTAAGATTCTCGGAGTTGATTAACTATTAATTGAGAATCAGATGTCGCCTCTACTCTCTTTGCCCCAAATTCTTTAAGCAATGTTAACCCGGCTATCAACGCTTCGTACTCAGCCTCGTTGTTGGTAGTCTGGAAGCTGCACTTAAATGCTTGTTGTACAACATTGCTTGAGGGAGAGGTGATTACAACTCCTAACCCGGAGCCTCGTCTTCTGGAAGAACCATCTACCGTCAGTATCCTTACCTTAGACGCTTGGACACACAGTAGTTCTTTCTCCACCTTGATTTGTAGACTGGGGCTAAAGTCTGCCATAAAATTCACGAAAGCATGAGACTTGATAGTGGTTTGCGGTTAGTAAGTAATATTGTACTCCCCAAGTTCAACTGCCCATCTGATTAATCTGCCAGAGAGCTCGGGCATGTGAAGGATGCCCCTCAAAGGGTAGGTGGAATAAACTGTAATCGGATGATCTTGAAAGTAGGGTCAGAGCTTGCGAGCAGCTATCACCAATACAAGAACCAATTTCTCAATTTGAGTGTACCGAGTCTTCGGGTCTAGAAGAGCCTTACTCACGTAGTAGACCGAAAGTTGCTGTCCTCCATCTTCCCTTATTAAAACTGTGCTGATAGCCTGATCCGAGACTCCAAGATAGAGGAATAAACTTTCACCGTCGACTGGTTTGGACAAGGAGGGAAGAGTGGTCAAATACCGCTTTAGTCTGTTCAAGGCTTCTTCACAAGCCGAAGTCCACTCAAATTCTTTGCCTTTCCAAGCGTGGAGAAAAACAAGAAGCTTTTGTCGGTGGATTTGGAGATGAATTTGTTGAGAGCTGCTATCATTCCCGCAAGTCGCATGACTTCTTTGGGGTTTGTTGGGGAAGGGATATTGAGGATGTACTTTATCTGCTCTGGGTAAGCTTCTGACCGGCCTAATCACACACGTATAACGTAAGCGCACGTATCATTCAAGTAGTATAAAAATATCGATCCCACGAGGACTTAATTCCTACTATTCTTATTAATTATTGATACTATTTATTTATAAGTATCTAATTAAGGGAGAAGAGAATGATTACTTTTGGTTTATTGAATGTGGATTTCCTTAAATAAAGTAAACAAAAGAAAATACTAAGAAAAATAAACAAAAGACACAAAGATCTAGGGTTGTGATTCCATACAATATTATCCTAAAGATGAATTGTTTATCTTATTTATATATGTAATAAGTCAGTTTGTTAACCTAGAACACGAAGATATGCAAAAGCTTATGTCGATGATTAGACGCAAATACCCAAATAACCCAATTAATCATATGTCTATGTTAACCAAGTTACCTGGATTCATTAAGTTCAAGTTCCAAAAGTGGCTACCCCCGCTCGACAGGTATATGTATATCCTGTAAGGAAATCTATTAAAGGGTTATCTATCCTCAAAGAAGATCGTGGGCTATTGAATCTAAGGCTGAAACCTAAAATCCCTTCGTCAAGTTCATTTTAAGTTTACCAAATCAATCTTATTAATGGCCAATTAACAAGAAACATTATGCTTAAGACTCAATAAACAAAATAAAGAATTACCAAAAAAAAAATCAATTATTAAGTGTGTGCATATTATGTTTCATCACATCCCTAGAATAAAAATAAAATGCTGGGGTTTGGGGATCCATCTTTACTATTCCTAATTTAGAAATCTCCCTTACTATAATATAGAATTTATCGGTGATTTTACCAACCAGCCATATAGGCGGTATCCTCATTAAGTCATATTTTAATTAAGTACGACCAACCATAAAGGCAGTATCATTATTTGTCCATAAACCAGCCATATAGGCGGCAATCATATGTCACCTAAAGAGCGGCCATATAGGCGGTGTCACATTATGTCAAATAAATAAAACCGGCCATTAAGGCGGTATAATATTTAGTCCATATTATTAAATTATAATTTTCATATTATAATTAAGAGAGATTAATCTAAATTAAAATAATAAAAGCTTCATCCTTCCCCAACAGAAATTTAACTACTAAACATAAAAGAAAAAGAAAGAAAATAAACTACTACTATTCTTGAAAATAAAAATGCATAAATTAAATATTGAAAATAAATACAATCAAGATGCAATCCTTAAATTCCTTACAAAAACCTAAGGAAAGCATGAGAATTACAAATGAAATGGCTTGGTATTTATAGGAAAATCTAAAGGCTTCCACCAATTTCTCCACCATTTGCTCCACCAAACACTCCACCAAACATGCCACAAGACACTCTAAAAAATACTCTACCAAACATGCAAGCATGTTTTGTGGAAGTTTGACAATTGTAAATTGTCATTTTCCATTTTTTTTATTTTTTATAATGACTTTAGTAATTACACAAAACATATTGGATTATTCGTTAATTTCGGTCTTCAAAACTTCAGAATTCGAAAATATTTAAAATTTCAAAGTTGTAGATCTTTGAGTCTTCTTTAATCTACAACTTGAATTAGATTAATCGGATATTGGATGAAAAAGTTATGGCCAAAATAACAAACTTGTGCAAAATTGGAATTTGGGACTGCACTTCATGACGTGTACATTAAATTTTCATTTTGGACCTTTTTTTCCTCCCGATTTCATCGTTTTAGCCCCGAGTTGATTCCATTAAGTCCCAATATTATTTTTATCTACAAAATAAACAAAAACACATCAAAACGTTCATAAATTTTGAGAAACTAAACAAAATATTAGGTTAAATGAGTGGGAAATAATGATATAATTACCACTCATCACACCCCCAAACCTAACATTTTGCTAGTCCTCGAGCAAAAAAATATAATAAATAATTAAAATTAAACTAAGCCACTTTCGTAGGGATCACGATTGCATTTAGCGTATGCAACAAGCATTTAAACCCCTAGGTGTCCCTAGTGGACGAGTTGTAGTCTCGTGAGGGCTTACAGCAACGATACCCACAAACGTTTGATAAAAGTAAAAAGATAGTAAAACTAATGCACAACAAAATAAAAAGACAAGAGAATAAAGAAGTTAGTGACTAAACAAGTGAAACTTCTACTCCAAGTTAATAGTTGTTTTCTTTCTTTCTAAATTACCGAATAAATAAATTCTCCGAATATTTTTACCATTCTTCATATACACAACCAACAAAATATTAATCAACTCATTTTGCACACAATAGTCACAAGTGCATTTGAGAAGAGAGTAATATTTTTATCATAAAGTTTTATCAGAATTCACGCCTTTTGTAGCAATGGAATAATTTTTTTCTGATTTTTCTGATTTTTTCTTTGATTTTTTATTTTTTATTTATGTACAATATCTTTAGTCTATATAGCGAGCTTTGGGCCAGTGCCTCCCAAACCAGTTGGCTTTAGGGCACCATGTGTTAAGACACCCGTACAGACTTAATTACTCAGACTTTAGATATATATATTTTTGCAACATCTTCGATCCATGTAGCGAGCTTTAGGCCAGTGACTCCAAAACCAGTTGGATTTAGGGCACTAGGTGTTAAAACTGTTAGGGATATGCCCTATACCAAACTTGTGGATGGGTTATATGTACATGTATTTGTAATATTTTCATTAATTAATAAAATGGTAATCTTTATTATACATGTCTTACATAGATTATATAAATCATCAAACACTGTAATAAAGCTCTTAAAGTAATAAGATGATGGCTTCCACGCTTTAATGAGAATCATTACTCTCAAACTTTCCTAGTTATAGTTTTGTGAATAATCTGGGCGTTCACAAAGCGGAGAGACGAGCATGATGATATGATCCGCCCTTAAGTGGGGTAGCCAATCTCATAGGCTACAAGCGGAGATCTGTCCGTTTGGTGTATCATATGGATGCATAAGTTGCTTGTGTCCATCGAAATGACCACCGAAAGTTTTTACATGTAGTGTTTATCTCATGTGTCTGTGAGAACTTTCATGTATCGATTATATGACTAGTCCTTAGACTTGAGGTCTTTACAATCTTATGTGTGGATCAAATAACTTTGAAATTCTCCTTCCCCGGTTCAAAAGATCCAGTCATAAGGGTATGATTGGGTCATTTGTTGAAACACATGAAGTTTGTAAAGATACAACATAGAATCGCCACTCTCTCGGATAATATTTTCTTATAAGAGTAGTATTCCAGTTCACGGATTGATATGTGTGATCAATGCTTGAGACTGTGGCCGCAACGAAAGAATCATGTGAGATTCTTGGGTTAGCACTATTCATGACACTATCAACATCATACCTTTGACTATATGGGTAGACACTTTCCGTACCCAAGGTCAAACGGTGGAGATACAGTGAGGCGAGGGACTGTATCATATGTAAATCGCATACATAATGGGTATATATTTTTCCTTCTCATTTGGGGGCATTGGCATGTTGCTAGATGTCAACCTTGGTCATTGAAATCGGGATAATTTATGTTCGATTAAATTATCACGATTCATTTCATGTCCAACTTGAGGGAAACCCAAAAGGTCACACACAACAAAGTCGAAATTAATGGTTAACAATGCACAATACAAATTTAACAGCATATATGATTGATGTATGAATTGTTCATAAATGGTTCAATGTGTTTAATTATTGAACAGATCATTTATGAGGTTCCATAGTGGCTTAGGGATTGGTGAATGGCGATAGGGGCACTTTGGGAATTGGAATAAATTAAAAAAATGAATAGTAATGTGAATAATAATTTTTTTTGTTATTTGTTTTGAATTCCAATTCGGCCCAAACTCTTATTAGGGTTTTATAATCTCATTAAACAACTAAATTAAGATCCAATGGCTAAGATTAAATTAGCTTTTATCCCACATCGGATTCTTAATTAATTTTGTTGTCTTTGGAGCACTATATAAATCCAAAGAATTCTTCACAAATTTTTACACCAAAACCTTTCATATCTTGGATTTATATATGTGAGCAACTCTAAAGTTTAAGAGTAAGCCACTGATTTTGAGGATCCTTAAGTCTTATTGACTATAGGAACCTCAAGTTAAAAGTTTTTGAGGTATTTGCCTAGGCTAGCACAAAGGGCAAAATACCTGTGCACTCAAGACGTAGTCTTGTCGTTGAGTTTTGGCTTTGGTGTGTGCATCTTTGGAGGCCACAAACTTGGGTGGCTCTTTGGAACATGGAAGAGCTTGCTGAGTTCGAGAAAAGCTTGTAGATTGGAGGGAGGACTGGAGGAGTCTTCGGTTCAAGTAAGTCTTTTTCTTTCTTTATTTAATTAGAGTTCTTATGATAGTTAGCATGTTTAAGTTTATGTTCTTTGCATGTTTTATGAGTTTTTATGCTTAGAATATATAGTAACACGCCTAGGCTTGTTGAATAATCAAAACAAATGGGTCTTGGGCAAAGGGATAGCGGCCTCATGATCATTATAATTTTTTTGATTTTCCACTGCGTACTCGCTGCCGCTTCCCAACAGTAGTATCAGAGCGCCGTGTTTGTTTTGATTTGTTCTCTCTCATTTGAACTCGAAATTGGGTGTGTAAAAGCTTGTTGGAAAGGTAACACCCTGAACTTAATTTTAGACACAAGTTTTGCATGATTTGGTTAAAATTTGAATTGTGAAATTACATTTAAAGTTCACGCATCTGCAAAAAAAATATGAATAGTAAATTTATTTGAATAAAATAAAATACAATTTCATAATTAAATATTTAATGCCTAAAATAATTCCAATATATTAAAACTCATATGCTTGATGATTCTATGTATGATTAGAATTGACATGATTATTTTAGGGTGCAAACATCTAGAGACTTTATAAGAAATATAGAGTGTATTGTTTATCCCTTAGCTAAGTAATTATTTCATGATGAACTTAGAGATTTATTACCTTTAAGGATAATAAATATAAATCACTTGTTTATAATAAAAGACATTATAAAATATGCAAGTGGGGTGGGACCAAGGCGTTAATAAAACTTTCCAAACTAAAGTTAATTTAACCAAAGGTATTACTAGAGTTAGATAATGATTTGGTGTCTTCCTTCACTCACTACCTTTTTATAGCCAAAATGAAAAGTTGTGAAGACATCTAGATAATCATTTACTCAAGGCTTACATTAAAGCATATTTAAAGTGTTAGACTAATTTGGAGGATCTATTGTTTATTCCTGTCACCAAGGCGATAAGAGCCTAAGAGGTAGGGTATTTAAGAGAGTTCGCTCCACCCTCCTTCTGGGGAATTTTCAATGGAGGAATCCATTTTACAGTTATTCACTTAAACTTGCTAAAATCCTCAATAATAATTTAAGTCTAAAATTTGTCTCCCATTGTAAAATATAGACCCAAATGGCTTAAACCGTATTGGCATGACTAGGCTTTACCAGACTGACCAATACCAATTTGTCCCTAAATCGTACTATTGACAATAGTTTGACTTTTCTGAGTCATAAGACACATCAAACCTTAGTTGTGGTCTTATAACTTAGTGGCAAAGATTGGGTGTCCACAAGGACTAGCATAAGCTATGGCATGTTTGATTGTCCAACCCAATGATCAAGGAATTGTGATTTGTATCATAAATTGGTTGGGAACCTACCTAATTATCGTATTTTATAACGACCGGCCTTAGTCAGAGTTATGAAATGATGATAATGGGATCCTTGCCCATAATAATTCCATCATATTGGGGTTGATGCAATTTGCTTAAAATTTTAAAATAATTGAGTGGGAGCAACTTCATAATATTAAAAAGCCCATGCTATTATGAAACATTAATGAAAACATATTCCTAATTTTAACATTCTCTCTTAACAGGTGGGTTAAAATATTTCACAAATATTTAAATGGAAAACAGAGTATCACTTCGTTCCATCCTTGATGAGCATAAGCTCAAAGGAGACAACTACAATGATTGGTTTAGAAACCTTAAAATTTTCTTACGACAAGAAAAGATTTTTTATGTTCTTGAAGGACCATTTCCCCCTGAACCCGCAGAAGATGCTGACCAAAATACATTTGATGCTTGGAAGAAACACATCAATGATGATGAGCAAGCAGTTTGCATAATGCTTGGGTCTATGTCGGACGAACTTCAGAAAGCTCACGAAGACCATCATGTTTCACTTGAAGGAGTTGTATGCAACTTCCGTTCATATCGTGAGATTCCAAGTGTCATGTGTCTTATTCCAAACAATGTATAAAAAATGATCTGTTAGTGGAGATGTGCTTAAGATGATTGGCTACATTGAAAAATTGGCCAACCTCGGATTCATCATGGATCATTAGATAGGTCACAATCTGATTCTTCAGTCCTTACTAAAAGAATTCTCTGACTTTATTATACAGTTTCATCTGTCTAATAAAGAAGCTACTTTAGAAGAATTGCACAATCTGATAAAGCAAGCAGAGAAGGACTTGAAACCGGAGCTTAAAACCTCTTTCATGCTTACGGGTACGGACCTAAAGCCACGAGGCTCAAAGAAAAATAAGGGCAAGGTCAAGGCTCCAGATCACCTAAAGCCCAATGATAAGTCGGAGAAGAAAAATGGAAAAGGGGAAATGTTTCTTTTGTGGAAAGAAGGGTCACTGGAAGAAAGACTGCAGATCCTTGATAGCCAAGGAAGCTAGGGAAGCCCAAGAGGCTAAGAAGCCCAATGCTTCATGTATGTTGTATATGATTGACCTATATTCTCAAAAATCCGAACCTTTTACTTGGGTGCTTGAAACCGGTTGTGGGACTCACTAGTGTAATAATGTACAGGGCTTGAGAAACAGTAGGAGACTCCGTCATGGGGAGGTTGACTTACGCATGGGTAATGGAGTAAAATTGGCTGCATTATGCGTGGGGACTTATTCATTAGTTTTGCCGAATGGTTTTGGTTTTAGACTTAGAATATTGTGTTTATGTATCTTCTCTAGTAAAGAACATCATTCAATTTCTTCTTTATGTAATAAAGGCTTTTCATGCCTAATAAGTTGTAATGAATGTTCTATTTATTTCAATGAAATAAAATATGTAGATGGTATTTTGAATAATGGTATATATGTCTTACAAACTAACAAAGAATGTTCAGCCTCTAATATATACAACGTTAACTCGAATAATCTCAATGAATCACTTCTATGACACAGTCGCTTAGGTCATATCAATGAAACAAGATTAACTAAGCTACATAAGGATGGGTATTTCAGACCCTTCAAATATGAACCTTATAGAACTTCTGAGTCTTGTTTACTTGGTAAAATGACCAAATTACCCTTCAAAGGTAAATGACAGCGTGCATCGGAGACATTAGAACTCATACACTCTGATGTATGCGGACCAATGTCAGTCACCGCTAGAGGTGGATTCTCATACTTCATTACCTTTATCGATGATCACTCGCGATATGAGTATGTGTACCTTATGCGGTATAAATCTGAAGCCTTTGAGAAATTCAAAGACTTCAAAGCTGAAGTAGAAAACTAACAAATTGTAACAAATTGGATGATAGGGCAGTTAAATGTAAGTTTGTAGAATATTCCTTGAACTTAAGAGCATACGTGTTCTATGTCCCAAATGAACAAAGAATATTTGTCTCACGAAATGCTAAATTTCTAGAGAATGAATTCCTTCTGAAGAAATATAGTGGGAGTATAGTTGACCTCGATGAGGTACGAGAAGAACAAACTAACATAGAACTAAACGCCAAACCCCTCAAAAGGGCAGCGACAGAACAACCACAAGGTTATGAACTTAGAATGTATGGTAGGGAAAGATATGAGCATGAAAGATATGGTTTCCATATTGATGAGGAACATGATCAGGTCATTGATAGTGACGATCCCACCAGTTATGACGAAACAATGTGTGACATTGATTCAGTCAAATGGCTTGAGGCCTTGAAATCTGAAATAGACTCTATATATCAGAATCAAGTTTGGGACTTGGTGGATGCACCTGAAGGGATAAAACCCATAGGCTGCAAGTGGATTTACAAGCGTAAAATTGATGCAGAAGGAAACATCCAAACCTATAAGGCTAGGTTGGTGGCGAAAGGTTATAGACAAATCCAAGGAATTGACTATGACGAAACCTTATCGCCTGTTGCAATGATAAAGTCCATTTGAATTTTACTAGCACTAGCTGTACACTTTGATTGTGAGATTTAACAGATGGATGTCAAAACAGCTTTCCTTAATGGGAATTTCGTAGAGGAAGTCTATATGACACAACCTGAGGGGTTTGCATCTAAGGATGATTATAAAAAAATATGGAAGCTTAAACGATCCATTTATGGACTCAAGCAAGCCTCCAGAAGTTGGAATATAACGATTTGATTAGAAATCAAAGAATTTGACTTCATAAAAAATGTAGACGAGCCTTGTGTTTATAGGAAAAGTAGTGGGAGTGCTGTTGTATTTCTTGTATTATATGTCGATGACATATTAATCATCGGAAATGATATTCTCATGATGCAAGCCACCAAACAATAGTTATCTCAGAATTTCTCCATGAAAGACTTGGGAGAAGTAGCCTACATCCTCGTCATTAAGATCTATCGTAATAGATCTAAGAGGTTGTTAGGACTTTCTCAATCTACATACATAGATAAAGTTTTGAAAAAATGGAAGATTCCAAAAGAGGTAATTTACCTACTTGTCATGTAATCAAATTATCTAAGGAGCAATGTCCACACACTCCTTCAGATAGATAGCGTATGAGTAGGATCCCTTATGGTTCAGTAATAGGATCGATCATGTACGCCATGCTATGTACAATACCTGATGTCCCTTATGCTCTTAGCATAACGAGCAGGTATCAGGTAAATCCTGGTGAGCAACATTGGGCAGCTGTCAAAACAATCCTCAAGTATCTGAGAAGAACTAATGATATGTTTTTGACATACGGAGATTGTTTTGAGATGAAAGTCATTATGGGAGCTTTCAGATCGATATGGATGACAGCAGATCGCAAACAAGATATTTGTTTACTTTGAATGGTAGAGCTGTCAGTTGGAAAAGCTCAAAGCAATCAACTACAGCGGACTCCACCAATGAAGCTGAGTATATTGCAGCATCTGAGGCAGTTAAAGAAGCAGTCTGGATAAAGAAGTTCATCACGGAGCTGGAAGTGCTTCCCGCGATAAATAATGGTGTCACGATGTATTGTGACAACACAGGCGCCATTGCTCAATCAAAGAAACCAAGGTCCCATCAGAAATCCAAGCATGTACTCAGGCGATTTCATCTCATCAGGGAGATTGTTGAGAGAAAAGAAATTATTATAGAGAAAATACCCACTGAAGATAATCTTGCAGATTCTCTGACTAAAGGGCTGACTCAACAAAAGCATGATAGGCACACCGAGAGTATGGTGTCCAGATTGATACTAGTTGTCTTAGTGCAAGTGGGAGATTATTAGGGATATGCCCTATACCCAATTTGTGGATGGGCTATATATACAAGTATTTGTAATATTTTCATTAACTAATAAAATGAAAATATTTATTATACGTGTCTTACATAGATTATATAAATCATCAAACACTATAATAAATCCCTTAGAGTAATAAGATGATGGCTTCCACGCCTTATGAGAATCATTACTCTCAAACGTTCCTAGTCATACTTTTGTGAATAATCTGGACGTTCACAAAGCGGAGAGACTAGCATGATGATATGATCCACCCTTAAGTGGGGTAGCCGATCTAATAAGCTAATAGCAGAGATCCATCCGCTTGGTGTATCACATGGATGCATGAGTTTCTCGTGTCCATCGAACTGACCGCTGAAAGTTTTTACATGGAGTGTTTATCCCATGTGTCTGTGAGAACTTTCATGTATCAATTATATGACTAGTCCTTAGACTTGAGGTCCTTACAATCTTATGTATGGATCAAATAACTTGACATTCTCCTTCCTCGGTTCAAAAGATCCGGTCATAAGGGTATTGTGGGAACACAACAGCTACCTGGGCGACGCATGCTGTCCTAGGCTCGCGGCCTAGTTGGGAGTACGGAGTAGCCACGGGGGACTAAACCGGAGAGTAATGGAGTCGCCACCCGGTGTGAACCGGGAAAATGAGATTTAAGGCCGCACTCCCCTCGCAAGGGAAAACCTTAAACCGTTGGGTTCAGAATGGTCCCTTACTTGTGTCACTTGTAATAAAAGGATTTATATAATAATTTAACCAGGCTTAAATAACATTTATTTCCAAAAATATCATGCTTCTAAATTCATATGCATACATCAACAAGTTCATCACAACATGCAACATCACATGGAAATCTCATGAACATATTTCAATCTTATGATACAAAAAGTTAAGAACGACCTAATCATGCTTGAGTACTATCTCATGAACCTATTAACCAAATAACATGCTAACAGCCTAATCATGCTTGAATACAATCCCAAGAACACATAGAATGGATAAATGCAGGAATACAAATAATAGAGTTGACTAAATAACACAAGAAAGATCAACCAAGAGGCAATTATGCATGAATATGATAAGACAGACTCAGTTCAGTGTGCGCGCGTTCGTGTAGTGTTCGTAAATGCGTTCGAACGGTAAACAGAAGGTTCGCGTTCGTATGGCGTTTGATAACGCGTTCGAACGTAAATGAGGCAGAATGCTCGCGTTCGTATAGCGTTTGATAACGCGTTCGAACATAAATGAAACAGAATGCTCGCGTTCGTATGGCGTTTGATAACGCGTCCAAACGTAAATGAAACAAAATGCTCGCGTTCGTGTGGCGTTCGTAAACGCGTTCGAACGGGAACAGACCTGATGCATGATAAGGCAAAAATGCATGCGCGTTCGAGTTGCGTTCGTAAACGCGTTCGAATGGGGACAGACCTGATGCATGAAATGGGACGCAATACTTAAACAATAAAATAAAGGGGGCGCGGCGAAGTACTGCCGTAAAGGTGGCCTTTTGGGGCTCTTGGTCTCTCAAAGAGAGGACCTTTAGACCAACATACTAAGCCCATGCGCATCACATTACACATACAAAAATAGAGCCATACATATCAAAACCAAGTATGCCCGATTGAGCATATCTTGCATTCAAACGGACACACATCAACCGGCGCGGCAAAGCATCGTGGCAAAGGGCTTTAAACCCCTCCCCATAGGGGATCTCACATCACACTTACTAAGCCCATGCGCTCGATTGAATCATGCATACAAAGAGTTAAAAGCAATAATATTAAACGTAGTGTGCTCGATTGAACGTATCTCGCATTCAACCGGACACACATCAATCAGTGCGGCAAAGCATCGTGGTAAAGGGCTTTAACCCCTCCCCATAGGGGATTTTTTATTCCACTTACTAAGCCCATGCGCTCGATTGAATTATGCATAAATAAACAACATACAGAATTCAAGTGATGAAAAATAAACAAAAGCAACACAAAATAAACGAGGGTGCCGTTTACTCAAGCGGTACGTGGAGTTGTGTCCCAAGTACAGACCGCACTACCGTCCATTCGGATTCGGCTACGGAATTTACGTCTGGGTTTCCATCCTATATACCACAATAGACGACACTCTTCCATTTCATTCAAGCCACAACATGCATCCATAAACGACTCTCATGCGAATAGAATTCAATAATCAAAGGAACGGGTATAAACTAATGAAAAAGTGCCCTCAGGTCTAACCTTTTAAATCACCTCTCGGATGTACGGTACACGATCGTCGGAAGGGTGGATGCTCCGCAACTCTCCCGGTTCACTGGTTCACTGTTCTCGTTCGTTGTCTTACTGTTTTGAGTCGTCGTTCTCCGTCTTTTGCTACTGTTTCCTTGTGGTTTCGCTGCCGTTTCCTCTTTATCTTTTGCTTACTGTTTTTGGGTGTGTTCTTCCTGTAATTTTTCTGAGTGTTGTGTATGAGCTAGGGACTAGGGTTGAGAAGGTTGGTGAATGGCTCTTTTTATAGGCAAAAGGTTAGGCTTGACAAGGAAAGGGATTGTGTATTTAAAAAAGGATATGATTTGGTGTTGGACAAGGAAGGCAAGGGATTTGATTGGCTTGGATTAGGCATGTTGAATATTTGATTGGCTTGGATTAGGCATTTAGTTTGTTGATTGATTTTAATTAGGCATGCAATTTCTTTAATTTGTGTAAGTATTTTATTTAATTTGGTATGTGATTTTTTAGATTTGTTTTGATTTCACCATGTGTTAAATATGTGTTTTAAGTGGGCTTGGGCATGTGGACCAAGGTTTGGGCGAATTGGGCTTACTATGAGGCTAGCAGCAAAACCAGAATTACCGACACCGTTCGAACGCTTACTCGAACGCAGCACGAACGCCCGCAATCTGTTTGACGTTCGAACGTATACACGAACGTAGCACCAACGAAAACAGTGAACCTTGTTTATTCTGAATTCCCCTTCCGATGTTCGTTTTCCGTGACCTCCGTGACTTAAAAGGTAGTGTCTCCAAAATGAGACTCATCATAGGGACTTATGTGTAAAAATGCAGTGCCTACAGTCGCCCCTACTTTGATGGGACTTGTGTAATGTGCAACAGTGACAATCCTATCAAAGTTATGCAATGCATTTTCACTTACCTGGCTCGCCAACTGCCACTTGACTCTCCATGTGTTGAACTGATTTAGGTGGTGAGGTGCTGCGACCCCTGGTTCATTCCCAAACCATGTTGTGATGTGGTCCATTCCCGAACCGTTGCCGTAAGGTGGTCCATTCCCGAACCGTTACTGTAAGTTGGTCCATTCCCGAACCGTTACTGTGAGGTGTTCATTCCCGAACTGTTATCATGAGGTGGTCCATTCCCGAACCGTTACTGTGAGGTGTCCATTCCCGAACTGTTACTGTACGTTGGTCCATCCCCGAACCGTTACTGTGAGGCGTTCATTCCCGAACTGTTATCATGAGGTGGTCCATTCCAAACCGTTACTGTGAGGGTCCATTCCCGAACTGTTACTGTAAGTTGGTCCACTCCCGAACCGTTACTGTGAGGCGTTCATTCCCGAACTATTATCATGAGGTGGTCCATTCCCGAACCGTTACTGTGAGGTGTCCATTCCCGAACTGTTACTGTAAGTTGGTCCACTTCCGAACCGTTACTGTGAGGCGTTCATTCCCGAACTGTTATCATGAGGTGGTCCATTCCCGAACCGTTACTGTGAGGTGTCCATTCCCGAACTGTTACTGTAAGTTGGTCCATTCCCGAACCGTT
Source organism: Zanthoxylum bungeanum (assembly GCA_019454045.1). Lineage (NCBI taxonomy): Eukaryota > Viridiplantae > Streptophyta > Magnoliopsida > Sapindales > Rutaceae > Zanthoxylum > Zanthoxylum bungeanum. The sequence continues at coordinate 28,388 of SKCR01033283.1, forward strand.
ACTGTGAGGCGTTCATTCCCGAACTGTTATCATGAGGTGGTCCATTCCCGAACCGTGCTTCCATTCTTGGAGTGCCATTCTCGGCCTGTTCATTCTTAAACCGTGTTTCCATTCTTGGAGTGCCATTCTCGGTAGAACTGATCTGATGTAATGTGGGCCTCGCCCCCAGAATGCCATACCCGGCAAGACTGATACTGATGCTAATACGGGCCTCGCCCCAAACTGATGCTGATGTGGGCCTCGACCCTCGGGATCCATCCCAAACTGATACTGATGATATGGGCCTCGCCCATGTGATTCGTTCCTGAAGATTGCTGACATTGTACTGTTACTGCTTCTGGTTGGCTTGCATTCGGCGCTTTCTTTCTTTTTTTTCTCCTTTGAAACCTGTTATTACAAAACAGAACAAACACAAAAAGGATGCAAATATGTTACGTGTATGCATGCATGCATGTTCCTATCCCGTCGGGTTAGGTCTTCCATCAATTCTCTTGGTGACTGCTTAGTCTTCTTTTCCTCAGGCAAGCGACTTCTTCAATCTGTCTACGTTGATCGGCTTGGCGAACTAATTCCCTTCCAAGTCTGATATTTTTACTGGCTCTATTTCCCAATTTCTGAATGTCTATCTTATCCTTTCTGTTTGCTTATTTCGAAGGTTCCCCGTGTTCATCACTGGATTCCGCAGTACCAAGGTTGAATATTTTTCTCAAATATACTCATATTGCAGGAGAGTTTCAGCAAAATGAACGTCTTTATTATTATTGAGGAAAAGAGTTCGAAAAAGTAACAAAATCAATGTCATTTAAAAAAACTGGATCAAATAGACTAGGAGGAACATCTCTATCATCCGTAGCACTGCCTTCTTCCTCGGCCTATGGTTCTTCACTGCCATCCATGTAAGAAGCTTGGTGGTTGATGGTTTCTTTTCATGGGTTGGGTATTTTATGGGAATCTATGAGATCTTGAATTTCATGCCTGAGGAGGGTGCAGTTGTCAGTGTCATGGCCATGTAGCTGGTGGAAGTGACAATAAAGGTCCACATTTATGTGTGGTGGTGGGGGGTGCGGAAGTGGCTTGCCTTCTAAGGGTTTCAAGATTCCTTGTCCCTGTAACTTTTCAAATACCTTCGACAAAGGTCTACCAAGGTTGGAGAATTGCCGGTTCCTGATGGCAGCAATCTCGACAGTAGCGGGCTTGGTCTCAGAATGCCCCCCAAAAGTTCGCCTATTCTGGCCATAGGACTTTCTGTTTTCAGCCTCTTCTTCCTCAATATCCATGACAGTTTCCCTCAACTGTCGAAAATCAGAAATCATCGAAGTCATCCTCCTCAGCTTACTATAAATAGAGGGCTTAGTGCCCTTGATGATCATTTTGATTTGGTCCTTCTCTGAGGGCCGAGTCTGCATTTTCAGAAGCTGGCTTCTCCAGCGGTCTACATACTCCTTGAAGCTTTCTTCCGGCTTCTACTTAGTGTTCTCCAAATCACGGAGTGACAAGTCAATTTCTAAGTCTGTAACATACTGCTTCAGAAAAGCATCGGCTATTTCCTTCCAATCTTCCTTAACCTTCTTCTCAAGGCTATAATACCAAACCACAGGTGCCCCCTCGAGTGACATCCCAAACATCTTTTGGACTTGGCGCTGTGATAGGCCCATTGAACTCATGACTGAGACATATTGCTGCAGATGGACCCTCGGGTCTCCGTTCCCATTAAACCTGGCCATGTCAGGCATTTTAAACTGGGCTGGCAGCTGTTCTCCGAAGGTCATTGCCTCATAATCTTGCAAATCCTCGTTCTTACCCTTCATTTTACGGGTAACTGTTTCAACCTGATCCCGAAGCTTCTGGAGTTCTGCCTGAGACCCAATCACTCTGCCTGCTGCATATTCTGCCATGTCATCATCAAAAGTGGGGGCATCATCCCCCAACCCATTCGAAGGCTCATCACGCCTCACATTCTCAGAACTTCCCCCGGCACGGGGTACAACCATATTTGCCATGGCAGTAGTCAAGGCTTGCAACTGTTCAGTAACCTTGGCGAGACCATTTTCCAACTGATCTATCCGGGATACCTCAGTATCTGATTCACTCATGTCTGTTCTCAGTATTTTGGTGAGTCTTCCCTTTTTTCTAACCCAACGGGAATCTATGATGGCTTTCAGAACACAAGGGTTAACATGATGTATGTATGCATGGGGTGCATGAGATGCATGTAACATATATGCATGAGATTCATCAACTAAAATTTCAAACAAATCGGCCCGTTATCATTTTAGAAGCTTTTGGGCTAACTGTCATAAGAGTGAACTCGTCCCAGTTTAAATGGCCCAACGAGTACACATCTCATGGCAAGGAGCCCAACTAAATCCAAATGGTAATGTTCCGAACACAATCACACAGTGGCCCATCAATCACTTAGAAGCCTTTGGCCCAATAGTCATGAAATACGTTCTTGTCCCAGTTTAAATGGCCCAACAAGCCCATATCTCATGATAAATGGTCCAAATGGATCCAAACAACGATGTTCCCAAACACAAGCATAGAAGAAAGATGATGCAAACATGATATAATAATTTCTACAAAATGGCCCATCAACATTTCAGAAGCCTTGGGCCTAATAGTCATACAGTACGAACTTGCCCCAGTTTAAATGGCCCAGCAAGCCCGCATTTCTGACAATAGTCCAACTGCATCCAAATGAGGATGGTCCATAAGCACATATTCAAGGAAACAATTGTTATTTCAGCCAACCCGGTCTATGGGTGGGTTAGTAAGAGTATAGACGAAGGCTCTCACCGGCGAATGATGGCCCACAACTAGGTCTCCCCACTCAAGGGTTCGAGCAACCAAGTGAGCGCACCCCTTTTTATACACTAAGGTACGTGCCAATGAGTTATGGTGTGTGACGGACTGTCAAATAGATTTCCCGTTGTAGATCCCCCAGAGGGAAGGTGGAGCGAGGCTCACTTAAATACCCAAAGCCTCTTAGGCTCTTATCGCTTGGTGTCAGGAATAAACAACGAGTCCCCCAAATTAGTCCATCACAAAGGCTACGTGTAGATGGCCATATAGGTGTCCTCACAGCTTTTCCTTCTAGAAAGGTAGTGAGTGAAGAAAGACACCAAACCATTACCTAGCCTCAAAGTGCCCTTGTTTAAACCATTACTTTATCCACTATAGACACGGTCAATTAAAACATAAATCCAAACATCACAAGACAATATTTCGGGGCCGATTCTCTATCCCCAGTGGAGTCGCCAGACTGTGGGAACACACAGCTACCTGGGCAACGCATGCTGTCCTAGGCTCGCGGCCTAGTTGGGAGTACGGAGTAGCCACGGGGGACTAAACCGGAGAGTAATGGAGTCGCCACCCGGTGTGAACCTGGAAAATGAGATTTAAGGCCGCACTCACCCCTCGCAAGGGAAAACCTTAAACCGTTGGGTTCGGAATGGTCCCTTACTTGTGTCACTTGTAATAAAAGGATTTATATAATAATTTAACCAGGCTTAAATAACATTTATTTCCAAAAATATCATGCTTCTAAATTCATATGCATACATCAACAAGTTCATCACAACATGCAACATCACATGGAAATCTCATGAACATATTTCAATCCTATGATACAAAAAGTTAAGAACGACCTAATCATGCTTGAGTACTATCTCATGAACCTATTAACCAAATAACATGCTAACAGCCTAATCATGCTTGAATACAATCCCAAGAACACATAGAATGGATAAATGCAGGAATACAAATAATACAATTGACTAAATAACACAAGAAAGATCAACCAAGAGGCAATTATGCATGAATATGATAAGACAGACTCAGTTCAGTGTGCGCGCATTTGTGTAGCGTTCGTAAACGCGTTCGAACGGTAAACAGAAGGTTCGCGTTCGTATGTCGTTCGATAACGCGTTCGAATGTAAATGAGGCAGAATGCTCGCGTTCGTATAACGTTTGATAACGCGTTCGAACATAAATGAAACAGAATGCTCGCGTTCGTATGGCGTTTGATAACGCGTCCGAACGTAAATGAAACAGAATGCTCGCGTTCGTGTGGTGTTCGTAAACGCGTTCGAACGGGAACATACCTGATGCATGATAAGGCAAAAATGCATGCGCGTTCGAGTTGTGTTCGTAAACGCGTTCGAACGGGGACAGACCTGATGCATGAAATGGGACGCAATACTTAAACAATAAAATAAAGGGGGCGCGGCGAAGTACTGCCGTAAAGGTGGCCTTTTGGGGCTCTTGGTCTCTCAAAGAAAGGACCTTTAGACCAAAATACTAAGCCTATACGCATCACATCACACATACAAAAATAGAGCCATACATATCAAAACCAAGTATGCCCGATTGAGCGTATCTTGCATTCAAACGGACACACATCAACCGGCGCGGCAAAGCATCGTGGCAAAGGGCTTTAAACCCCTCCCCATAGGGGATCTCACATCACACTTACTAAGCCCATGCGCTCGATTGAATCATGCATACAAAGAGTTAAAAGCAATAATATTAAACGTAGTGTGCTCGATTGAACGTATCTCGCATTCAACCGGACACACATCAATCGGTGCGGCAAAGCATCGTGGTAAAGGGCTTTAACCCCTCCCCATAGGGGATTTTTCATTCCACTTACTAAGCCCATGCGCTCGATTGAATTATGCATAAATAAACAACATACAGAATTCAAGTGACGAAAAATAAACAAAAGCAACACAAAACAAACGAGGGTGCCGTTTACTCAAGCGGTACGTGGAGTTGTGTCCCAAGTACAGACCGCACTACCGTCCATTCGGATTCGGCTACGGAATTTACGTCTGGGTTTCCATCATATATACCACAAGAGACGACACTCTTCCATTTCATTCAAGCCACAACATGCATCCATAAACGACTCTCATGCGAATAGAATTCAATAATCAAAGGAACGAGTATAAACTAATGAAAAAGTGCCCTCAGGTCTAACCTTTTAAATCACCTCTCGGATGTACGGTACACGATCGTCGGAAGGGTGGATGCTCCGCAACTCTCCCGGATCACTGGTTCACTGTTCTCGTTCGTTGTCTTACTGTTTTGAGTCGTCGTTCTCCGTCTTTTGCTACTGTTTCCTTGTGGTTTCGCTGTCGTTTCCTCTTTATCTTTTGCTTACTGTTTTTGGGTGTGTTCTTCCTGTAATTTTTCTGAGTGTTGTGTATGAGCTAGGGACTAGGGTTGAGAAGGTTGGTGAATGGCTCTTTTTATAGGCAAAAGGTTAGGCTTGACAAGGAAAGGGATTTGTGTATTTAAAAAAGGATATGATTTGGTGTTGGACAAGGAAGGCAAAGGATTTGATTGGCTTGGATTAGGCATGTTGAATATTTGATTGGCTTGGATTAGGCATTTAGTTTGTTGATTGATTTTAATTAGGCATGCAATTTCTTTAATTTGTGTAAGTATTTTATTTAATTTGGTATGTGATTTTTTAGATTTGTTTTGATTTCACCATGTGTTAAATATGTGTTTTAAGTGAGCTTGGGCATGTGGGCCAAGGTTTGGGCGAATTGGGCTTAATATGAGGCTAGCAGCAAAACCAGAATTACCGACACTGTTCGAACGCTTACTTGAACGCAGCACGAACGCCCGCAATCTGTTTGACGTTCGAACGTATACACGAACGTAGCACCAACGAAAACAGTGAACCTTGTTAATTCTGAATTCCCCTTCCGATGTTTGTTTTCCGTGACCTCCGTGACTTAAAAGGTAGTGTCTCCAAAATGAGACTCATCATAGGGACTTATGTGTAAAAATGCAGTGCCTACAGGTATGATTGGGTCATTTGTTGAATCACATGAAGTTTGTAAAGATACAACAGAGAATCGCCACTCTCTCGGATAATATTTTCTTATAAGAGTAATATTCCAGTTCGCGGGTTGATATGTGTGATCAGTGTTTGAGACTGTGGCCGCAGCGGAAGAATCATATAAGATTCTTAGGTTATCACGATTCATGACACTATCAACATCATATCTTTGACTATATGGGTAGACACTTTCCGTACCCTAGGTCAATGATGAATGGTAACTATATCACTATTTCACACTCATCTAACTTAATATTTTGTATAGTTTCTTGAGTTTTATGAACGTTTTGATGTGTTTTGTGTTATTTTGTAGATAAATAAAGTTTGGGAAGCATTTCAAGCAATTTGGAGCCAAAACAGAGAAAAAAATGACAAAATGGACAATATGGTAATTTGACGTGTCGCGACGCGCAAGACTTCGGCGTCGCGACTTCTAACATGGGCCGCTTCATGCTAACCTGCGTCGGGGACACGTGTCACTATCTAAGAAGTTTGCTAACATGCATCGTGCTAACATGCGCCTACCATGTGTCAACATCAAAGCAGATCCGCTAACGTGCATCCTGCCACGTGTGATAATCATATGGTTCCGACAATACACGTGTCACATGTCAACTTCCTATTCGATCACATCCACCACTTTCCACGTGTCTGCCATGTGTCATCTACATGTCTGCCATGTCAGCTGTAATACCGAGTCAATGTGCCATGTGTCGTCACGTCATCATCAGCCAATCACCGGTCTCCACGTGTTAACATCTCAGTGGATCAAATCTTTACGCGTGCCATATGTCTCAACTTTATTGGGCCGACAGATTTCGCGTGCCACATCAGTAGTCAACAAGTCAAATCGTGTGCCACGTCATCAAAATAGCTTGCAAGCCGTGTTTCACCGTATGGACAGCACGCGCATCGCGACGCACAAACAACTTTCGCATCGCGACGCGTGTAGGAAATTTTGCTTATAAATTATGCTCAATTCCATTTCATTTGCCTCATGTTTTCCTTAGAATTCTGTAAGGATTTTAAGGATTGCATCTTGTTTGTATTTAGTTTTCAGTATTTCAATTATGTATTTTTATTTTTAGTAATAATAGTAGTTTCTTTTCTTCTTTTTTGCTTTTATGTTTTGTAGTTAGATTTTCGCTGGGGAAGGGTGAAGCTTTTATTAATTTAATTTAGATTAATCTCTCGTAATTATAATACGGAAATTATAATTCAAATTAAAAGGATTACCGCCTTAATGGCTGGTTTTATTTATTTGACATAATGTGACACCACCTATATGGTCGGTCTTTAGGTGACAGATAATTACCGCCTATATGGCTGATTTATGGAAAAATAATGATACCGCTTTTATGGCTGGTTGGACTTAATTTAAAATCTGACTTAATGAGGATACCACTTATATGGTCGGTTGGTAATATCACAGATAATTTCTGTATTATAATAAGGGAGATTTCTAAATTAGGTATAGTAAAGGTGGATCCCCAAATCCCAAACATTTTATTTTTATTCTAGGGAAGTGATGAAACATAATATTCACATATTTAATAATTGATTCAATTATATATTTGGTAATTATTTAGTTTGTTTATTGAGTCTTAAGCTTAATGCTTCTTGTTGTCTGATCACTAATAAGATTGATGTTGTAAAACTTAAATGAACTTGGAAAAGAGATTTTAGGTTTCAGCCTTAGATTCAATAGCTCACGATCTTCCTTGAGGATAGATAACCATTTAATAGATTACCTTACAGGATAGACATACACATGTCGGGCGTGGGTAACCACAATTGGAACTTGATCTTAATGAATCCATGTAATTTGGTTAACATAGACATATGATTTAATTGGATTATATTGGGTATGTGCAGCTGACCATCGACAGAGGCTTTTGCATAATTTCATGTTCCAAGTTAGCAAATTGATTTATTACACATATATAAGAGAATCAATTCATCTTTATAATAATATTGTGTGGAGTCACAACCCTAGATCTTTGAGTCTTTTGTTATTTTCCTTAGTATTTTCTTTTGTGTCTTTAAGTATTTTATTTTTCAAATCCATATTCAACCAACCAAAAGCAATCATTCTATTCTCTCTATAATTGGATATCTGTAAATAAATAGTATCAATAATTAATAACAACAATAGGAATTAAATCCTCGTTGGATCGATATTTTTATACTACTTGAACGATACGTGCGCTTGCGTTATACGAGTGTGATTACGCACCGGTCAATTTTTTTGCGCCTTTGCCGAGGACTTATTTTTCTTGATTTATTAATTTTGAACCTATCTAATTTACTTGTATCTAATTTTCTTTTTATCTGTAATTTTTATTTCCTTATTTTATTTTTCAGGTGGTTGGCATGGATCTTTATTGGGAGATAGAAAGATTATGAGCTTTACTAGAAGAAGATACACCTTCATGGAGCAACAGTCCGGTTTTCTGAGGCATGTTGTCCATCTTAATTATCACTGGATGTCAGAACTAAACAATACTACATTTGCTCAACAGAACTCAATGGGGAGATGTATGATATGTGATGGTAACCACCAGAGCGATCAATGCATATACTTTTAAGAGTGGTAAAATTATCAGAATCATTCAAGGTACGAAGAACCATCACATTTTCCATCTTATCCACCATCTACCTACGACTTTCATCAAGAACCAGAACCATCAGAGGAAGATCAGTTGATTGGCATGTTCAAAGATTGGTTCAAGGAACGGGAATCTCAAATTGATGCACAATTTCAGAGTCAAGCAGAATCCATACAGAGAATGACATATCAGATCAGACAATTAACAGAAAACCAGAGCTACATACCTCAATGAGTATATTCAGATGACACTGATGAAGCCTTCAAGTACCAAGCATTTCACGATGACACTTTAGTAGAGAAGGAGGCTGAGCAGAATCAGGAATCTGAGATATCAGTTCAAGAACTCGAACCAGCAAAGTCTCGATTTGATTTTTATTATTCGGACTTTGATGGAGATGAAGCTGAGCTGTTAGTACCAACTATACCAACAAATGAGGATGAATTCTGTATCATCAAAATGAAGATCTTGGAGCGTCCATTGCACAAATGTTTGAAGAAGATCTACCTAAGCTAGTCATATCAGAGTATGAAGACCTAAAATTTGACATCTCTTTACATCCTTAAGTTGACACTTATGGAGCATGCCTTTCACAGATGACATATGAAGAATTAAATGCGGAAATCCTAAAATATATATGTGAAGAAAATGTGGAGTAAGAAGCAGAGCAAATGGAGGAGCAAATGTCTGACCTTATTGAAGATCCAGTGAATTCAAGCGAAACATTACTATTTTGGGGAGTACAGATCAGAGATATCGCCCAAAAGCTTGACAGAATGGAACTTCCATTCAAAGTCAAGAATCATACGAGACCTCCTGATTTTCTTTCTTTCTTTTCAGGAATCATTAGAGCAATAAAGTTTAAGAAGGTGGCACAAGCACTGAATGGGACAAAATTCTTTTTGCCACCTTACCGTTAGAAGAGACCTTTCAAAAGCAACTCACATGGGAATGTCTTTAATCGGACATCCAAAACCACACTGAAACCTCCTTGACAGATGGATTTCATTCACGTCTGGCTAAAGATGAAAAATTTAGCGCTAGTAGGGAGGCAACCCATGCAATTTGTTGTAATTTTTGTTTTCATACCTCCTGATTTGCTTTCTTTCTTTTCAGGAATCACTGGAGCACTAAATTTTAAGAAGGTGGCACAAGCACTAAATGGGACAAAATTCTTTTTGCCACCTTACCGTTGGAAGAGACCCTTCAAAAGCAACGCACATGGAAATGTCTTTAATCGGACATCCAAAACCACACTAAAACCTCCTTGACAGATGGATTTCATTCACGTCTGGCTGAAGATGAAAAATTTAGCGCTAGCAGGGAGGCAACCCATGCAATTTGTTGTAATTTTTGTTTTCATATTTTATGTATACATGTTGTAGAGTTTTTAATTTTGTGTGATATTTTCAGGAAAAATACGAACGGAGCATTTAAGAGGGATGGTGTTTGGCAATCACAAAGATGAGAGTTAATTCATTAGTGATGGCTGAGTAAGAAATGAATTCTTGAGACGCATCCTAATGAATTTATACCAAGCGAGTGGCGTATTGCGTACACAATTCTGTTGCCTTAATTATTGCTTTGATTTGCTTTTCTTTTGTAATTATCTTTATTTTCTTAGACAGGATCCAGACTTTTTGACCTTTCACGATTTCTTTTGTGGTTTAGCTAACAATCGTCCTATGGAAGATACTAGTGCTATTATTACTCACCTTTTTCAGGTACTATAAATTCAACCTGTCATTGCACTCTTAAAGGCATCCATGTTTGAGAAAGAAATGCATAAAAAAATGGAAGCTACTTCAAGAAGACGAGTTGAAAACATCTATGTGTTTTGTGGTACTAGTGTTGGTACTAAACAATAATACATAGATGCAGTACATGAATCGGGTTGAGTCTTAGCTGAAAGGAATATGCACTTAGTATATGGTGGTGGCAATCTTGGACTAATGGGGATCATTTCAAAAGCTGTACAAGAAGGAGGCAGTCAAGTCTTGGGAATCATCCCAAAACCTTTGGCACAGGCGAATCTGATAGGACCATCAAATAGAGAGGAACTGATTGTGCCAGGTATGTCTGAGCGACTAGTGGAAATGATTAACTGCGCTGATGTTTTTATTGCTTTGCCAGGAGGCTTAGGCACATTGGAGGAAATTTTTATAGTGCTATTTTGGGCGAACTTAAACATACACCAGAAACCGATTGGGCTATTTAACGTTGAGGGATTTTATGATTTTATTTGTGTGTTTCTTGATGATGCTCGGAGAAATGGGTTCGTGACAAAACCTACGAAAGAACTCCTCTTTACTGTCAGAACTGCCCCAGATCTAATTGACCAAATCTTAACCTTTGAACCATAAATTGACCCTATCCTTTCCAAGATAAAATGGTCCGAGGATGTTCGTGTTAAGAAGCGTCGGATAAATCTGGATCTTAACCTTTAATTTCCTTCCTAGATGTAGCATTTCAGCTAACCAGGTATTATCTTTTAAATTCATCTTCTAATATATCAAACATTGGGGACAATGTCTCATTTAGGTTTGGGGGAGGGGAATAGTTAATAGTATCTTGTTTTTATTGTGTTATTTTTAGTCCAAATTTATTTCGAAAAATAAAAAAATAAAAATAAAAATAAAAATTTTATAAAAATAAAAAAATATTTTGTGTTTTTATTTTTAACTTGATTAATCAGGTAAAATTGGTGAGAGATAGCTGTGTAAGGAGTTTCCACTCTTGATACGTATCTCAAACCCATTTTCAAAAGAAGTTAATTTTTGTTTGCTTCCTTTTGAATTATTTAATTTGTGAATTCTCCTTAAAACTGATTAAAATGAATCTTCATATGCTCAGTTGGCAGGTATTATCAACATGCATGGTAACATACGGACATGATAAGTAATTGACGAGTTTATAATATTCAGTGCTCTAGTTTAATTGGAAGAAACATCTAAAAAAAGCGGGGATCAAAAAAAATATCTGTGATCCGAGTCATTAAGTCCATAAGGGTTTTTTAACACCTAATGTCCTAAAACCAACTGGTTTAGGAGTCACTGGCCCAAAGCTCGTTACATGGATCGAAGATGTTGCAAAAAATATATATATCTGAAGTCTGAGTAATTAAGTCCGTATGAGCGTCTTAACACCTAGTTCCCTAAAGCCAACAGGTTTGGGAGTCACTGGCCCAAAGCTTGCTACATAGATGGAAGATATTGTATATAAATGAACAAAAAAATCAAAGAAAAAAATCAGAAAAACCAGAAAAAAATTATTCCATTGCTACAAAAAGGTGTGAATTCTGATAAAACTTTAGGACAAAAATATTACTCTTTTCTCAACTGCACTTGTGACTATTGTGGGCAAAATGAGTTGATTAATATTTTGTTGGTTGTGTATATGAAGAATGGTAAAAATAATTAGAGAATTTACTTATTCGGTAATTTAGAAAGAAAGAAAACAACTACTAACTTGGAGTAGAAGTTTCACTTATTTAGTCACTAACTTCTTTATTCTCTTTTCTCTTGTCTTTTTGCTTTTGTGTGCATTAGTTTTACTATCTTTTTACTTTTGTAAAATGTTTGTGGGTATCATTGCTGTAAACTCTCACGAGACTACAACTCGTCCATTAGGGACACCTAGGGGTTTAAATGCTTGTTGCATAGGCTAAATGCAACCGTGATCCCAACGAAAGTGGCTTAGTTTAATTTTATGTTTATGTTATTTTATTGTTTTGCTCGAGGACTAGCAAAATGTTAGGTTTGGGGATGTGATGAGTGATAACTATATCACTATTTCTCACTCATTTAACTTAATATTTTGTATAGTTTCTTTAGTTTTGTGAACGTTTTGATGTGTTTTTGTGTTGATTTGTAGATAAATAAAGTTTGGGAAACATTGCAAGCGATTTGGGGCCAAAACAGAGAAAAAATGACAAAAGGGGCAATTTGGTAATTTGACGTGTCACAATCATATGGTGCCGATAATACGCGTGCCACGTGTCAACTTCCTATTCGACCGCATCCACCACTTGCCACGTGTCTGCCATGTGTCATCTACGTGTCTGCCACGTCAGTTGTAATACCGAGTCAATGTGCCACGTGTCGCCATGTCATCATCAGCCAATCACCGGTCTCCACGTGTTAGTATCTCAGTAGACCGAATCTTTACGAGTGTCACGTGTCTCAATTTTATTGGGCCGACAGATTCCCCATGCCACGTCAGCAGTCAACAAGTCAAATCGTGTGCCACGTCATCAAAACAGCTTGCAAGCCGTGTTTCACCGTGTGGACAGCACGCGCATCGCGACGCACGAATAATTTTCGCGTCGCGACGTGCGTAGGAGATTTTGCCTATAAATTCTGCTCAATTCCATTTCATTTGCCTCATGCTTTCCTTAGGATTTTGTAAGGATTTTAAGGATTGCATCTTGTTTGTATTTATTTTTCAGTATTTCAATTATGTATTTTTATTTTTAGTAATAATAGTAGTTTCTTTTCTTCTTTTTCTTTTATGTTTTGTTGTTAGATCTTTGTTGGGGAAGGGTGAAGCTTTTATTATTTTAATTTAGATTAATCTCCCTTAATTATAATATGGAAATTATAATTCAAATTAAAAGGATTACCGCCTTAATAGCTGGTTTTATTTATTTGACATAATGTGACACCGCCTGTATGGCCGGTCTTTAGGTGACAGATAATTACCGCCTATATGGCTGGTTTATGGGCAAATAATGATACCGCCTTTATGGATGGTTGGACTTAATTTAAAATCTGACTTAATTAGGATACCACTTATATGGTCTGTTGGTAATATCATGGATAATTTCTGTATTATAATAAGGGATATTTCTAAATTAGATATAATCAATGTGGATCCCCCAATCCCCAGCATTTTATTTTTATTCTAGGGAAGTGATGAAACATAATATTCACATACTTAATAATTGATTCAATTATATATTAGGTAATTATTTAGTTTGTTTATTGAGTCTTAAGCTTAATGTTTCTTGTTGACTGATCACCAATAAGATTGATGTGGTAAAACTTAAAATGAACTTGGAAAAGAGATTTTAGGTTTCAGCCTTAGATTCAATAGCTCACGATCTTCCTTGAGGATAAATAACCCTTTAATAGATTTCCTTACGAGATAGACATATACTTGTCGGGCGGGGGTAACCACAATTGGAACTTGATCTTAATGAATCCATGTAATTTGGTTAACATATACATATGGTTTAATTGGATTATACTGGGTATGTGCAGCTGACCATCGACAGAGGCTTTTGCATAATTTCGTGTTCCAGGTTAGCAAACTGATTTATTACACATATGTAAGAGAATCAATTCATCTTTATAATAATATTGTGTGGAGTCACAACTCTAGATCTTTGAGTCTTTTGTTATTTTCCTTAGTATTTGCTTTTGTGCCTTTAAGTATTTTATTTATCAAATCCACATTCAACCAACCAAAAGCAATCATTCTCTTCTCCCTATAATTAGATACCTGTAAATAAATAGTATTAATAATTAATAACAACAATAGGAACTAAGTCTTTACGGGATCGATATTTTTATACTAATTGAACGATAGGTGCGCTTGCGTTATACGCGTGTGATTACGCACCGGTCATTTAAACGATGGGGATACAGTGAGGCTAGGGACCGTATCCTATGTAAATCGCATACAGAATGAGTATATATCTTTCCTTTTCTCATTTGGGGGCCTTGGCATGATGCTAGATGTCAACCTTGGTCATTGAAATCGAACGACCATCTGATCGGAGGATAATTTATGTTCGATTAAATTATCACTATTCATTTTATGTCCAACTTGAGGGGAACCCAAAAGGTCACACACAATAAAGTCGAAATCAATGGTTAACAGTGCATAGTATAAATTTAACAACATATATGATTGCTATAAAAATTGTTAATAAATGGTTCAATGTGTTTAATTATTGAACATATCATTTATGAGATTCCATAGTGACTTAGGGATTGGTGAATGACAATAGGGGCATTTTGGGAATTGGAATAAATAAATAAATAAAAATGAATAGTAATATGAATAGTAACATGAATAGTAATTTTTTTGTTATTTTTTTTTAATTCTAATTCGGCCCAAACTCTTATTATGGTTTTATAATCTCATTAAACCACTAAATTAAGATCAAATGTCTAAGATTAAATTAGCTTTTATCCCACATCGGATTCTTAATTAATTTTGTTATCTTTAGAGAACTATATAAACCCAAAGAATTCTTCACAAATTTTTACACCAAAATCTTTCATATCTTGGGTTTATATAAGTGAGCAATTCTAAAATTTAAGAGTAAGCCACTGATTTTGAGGATCCTTATGTCTTATTGACTAAAGGAACCTCAAGTTACAAGTTGTTGAGGTATTTGTCTAGGCTAGCACCATGGGCAAAATACCCGTGCACTCAAGGCGTAGTCTTGCCATTGAGTTTTGGCTTTAGTGTGTACATCTTTGGAGGCCACACATTTAGGTGGCTCTTTGGAACGTGGAAGAGCTTGCTGAGGAGAAAAGCTTGTAGATTGGAGGAAGGACTGGAGGAGTCTTCGTTTCAAGTAAGTATTTTTCTTTCTTTATTTTAATTAGAGTTCTTATGCTAGTTAGCATGTTTAGGTTTATGTTCTTTGCATGTTTTATGAGTTTTTATGCTTAGAATATATAGCAACATGTCTAGGATTTTAGAATAATCAAAACAAATAGGTCTTGGGTAAAGGGATAGCGGCCTTACGATCATTATAATTTTTTGATTTTTCGTTGTGCACTCGCGGCCGCTTCCCAACAAAAATACCTCTACGTACTTAATAACTCGGATCTCATACATTTTTTTCACAATTTTTTTTCCTTTTTTTTCCTCTCTGTTTTTTTTACTCCATTGATATTTATAGATGCTTCCTCTAATTAAACTAGAGCACTGAATATTACAAACTTTTCAATTATAGCTCATGTCCGTATGTTACCATGCATGTTGATAATATCTACCAACTGAGCATATGAAGATTCATTTTAGTCAGTTTTATGGAGATTTCACAAATTAAATAATTCAAAATGAAATAAATAAAAATTAACTTGTTTCGAAAATGGGTTTGAGATACGTATCAAGAGTGGAAACAACTTACACAGCTATCTCTCACCAATTTCACCAGATTAATCAAGATAAAAACAAAAACACAAAATATTTTTTTTAATTGTTAAATTTTTAAATTTTTTTTTGTATTTTTCGAAAAAAATTTAGACTAAAATCTAATAAAAATAGCATAAAATAAACAAGATACTAATCAACTATTCCATCCCCCAAAACCTAAATGAGACATTGTCCCCAATATCTTAAACAGTAAAAGAAAAGTTTAGAAGATCATACCTGATTAACTGAAATTCTACGAAAAAATTACCGATTAATATCTATGTCCAATTTACGCTTCTTACCACGATCGCTATCTGAACAGTTCAACTTGAAAAGAATGGGGTCGATTTTTGGTTAAAATGTTAAGTTTTGGTCAATTAATTCCTCGGCCTTTGTTGAAAGTCAGGAAAATATTTTGTACTGATTTTGTGACGAACTCGTGTCTTTTGGCTTCCGCAAGAAATACAAACAGAAAAAAAAAGAAAAAAAGATCAATGTTGAGTTATCCAAAGGGCTTCCGATGAATGTTCAAATGCGCCCATGATGCCACTGTGAATATTTCTTCAAACATTCCGAGCCCACTTGGTAAAGCAATAAATGCATCAGCAGTATTGACCATTTCAAGGAGTTCTTCAGACATCCCAGAGACAATGCGTTCATCTCCATTTGTTTTTCCGATTATGTGTTCGTCCGCCAAAGTTTTTGGAATGATTCCCAAAACGTGACCGCCACCCTCCTGAATGGCTTTTAAAATGCTTCCCATCAATCCAAGATTGCCACCGCCATATACTAGGTGCATATTTTGTTGTACTATGACTCTCCCCAATTCCTTTACAGCCTTAATAAACTCTGGTTTATTACCAGAGTTGGATCCATAGAAAACACAAATTCACTTGACTCGCTACTGTGAAATTACTTCCATTTTCTCTCTCTTATTTGGATGTATATTTGGATGTGTCAATGTTAAAAAAAATCATGAAAAGTCAAAAAGTTTAGATCTTGTCGGCGAAAATAAAGGTAATAAAAAAAGAAAAGCAAATCAAAGCAATTATTAAGGCAACAGAATTGTGTACGCAATACGCCACTAGCTTAGTATAAATTCTTAAGGATGCGTCTCAAGAATTCATTCTTTACTCAGCCATCACAAATGAATTAGCTCTCTTCTTTGTGATTGCAAAACACCATTCCTTTTGTCTTAAAATTCTTCGTTTGTGCTTTTCCCTACAAAAATATCACACAATATTAAAAACTCTACAACATGTACACAAAAAATATGGAAACAGAATTTACAACAAATTACATGGGTTGTCTCCCTGCTAGCACTGAATTTTTCATCTTCAGCCAGACGTAACTGAAATCCATCTGTTAAGGAGGTTTCAGCGTCGTTTTGGATGTCCGATTAAAGACAATCCCGTGTGCGTTGCTTTTGAAGGGTCTCTTTCAATGATAAAGTGGCAAAAAGAGTTTTGTCTCATTCAGTGCTTGTGTCATGTTTTTTTTATCTTTGTTGCTCCAATGGTTCCTGAAAAGAAAGAAAGAAAATCAAGAGGTCTTGTATAGTGCTTGACTTGGAATGGGAGTTCCATTCTGTCAAGCTTTTGGGCGATATATTTAATTTGTACTCCCCAAAACAGTGATGTTTCTCTTGAATGTCCGAGATCTTTAACTTGGTCAGACTTTTGCTCCTCCATTTGCTCTGCTCTTAATCCACATTTTCTTCACAAATGTATTATATTTCCTCATTCAGCTCTTCATCTGTCATTTTTGAAATGCATGCTCCATAAGAGTCAACCTGAGGATTTAAGGGGATGTCTGATTTTAGGTCTTCATCCTCTGATATGACTGAAATGATTGGTTCAGGTAGATCTTCTTCAAATATTTGTGCAATGGAAGCTCCAAGATCTTCATTTTGAGAATACAGAGTTTTATCCTCAATTTTTGTTGGCACAAACAGCTTTACTTCTTCATCCTCGTCAGAGTCCGAATAATAAAAATCAAATAGAGACTTTGCTGGTTCGTGCCCCTGAACTGATATCTCTGGTTCTTGATACTGCTCATCCTCTCTCTTTGCTAAAGTGTCATCGTTAAATGCTTGGTACTTGAAGGCTACATCATATTGGTTTCTATTAAGGTCCCAAGATCATAAACAAGCATGAATATGTGTAAATACAAATCAACGAAGTTACGGAATACTCACATCGATCGGTTGAGCGACGCGGCAAGCACGAAACTCAAAATCTACCCACTGGTTGCATTCGGTAGTGAGCTGTGATAGTTCACTGGTTTGGCTCGGTTTTGGTCCTTCGTCAAGCTCCAAGCTTCGTCGAACGATTCCCGGCTCATGGGTGGACTTCCTTATCACCTTCGCATGTCTCTCGGAGTGCTAGCTCTTGATGATTTTGCCGCAAAACCATCACACTTGCTTCCATTGCTCACGGTTTATGCCCAGCAAACCAGAACAATTTTCAGCCCTCCATGGGCGTGAATGAGATAGGAGAGGAGAGAGATGGTGTTAGTTGGTGAGAAAAGTGTATCTAATACACTTAAACAATTTCTAAAATGAATTAATTAATTTCTCTTTCCAAAAGTCAAGCCTTTAAGGCTCCAACCACCAACATCAACTCCATCAATCCATCAATCAGTGAATAGTGATTCGCGTCAATCACTCAAAGTGAAAGACATCCATCACTTGATTGATGAATGATGTGACGCTAGATGCGACTAGCGATTTGACGCTTGATTTGACTTGCGTGCCGCACTCGAATTCGAAATGCGAATGCGCTTGCAAATAATCTCGGGCTCGGGTTCGCTAATTCCAAATTAACGAATTTTTCGTTGTATCGTTATTAAATGATTACGCCTATCGAAATCACTATTCACGTCGTTAACGAATTAATTCTAAATTAATTATTCGCCCGAATTAAAATCTAATTTTAATTCCGCGTCGAAATCCTATTTCGTATAATATATCGAATATATTATTTAATCGATTAATTCTAAATTAATCGTTTTCTCTCTTTAATGATATTTTATCCCAGATAAAATATCTCCGCAATTAATCCCAGATTAATTTTCTCTCTCATCTAATTAATACCAGATTAATTAAAAGTGCGAGCCATACGTCATCGGTGAATCTTTGGGAAGCGACCCATGAGATCCCCGGATATGTTGGCAATAAATTCGGTCATCGGACTATCCGAACACGTAAGTACCAAGTACTACATTTTACCGATTTACAAGACAAGGTTGGCTTCTAGCAAAGCGCCATGCCTACCCAATTCTCCGGAAATATCCTTACAGGAATAAAGGATCTATATCAGGCGTAGTATACGTAGTATTGCGTATTTATTTCCAGTATCAGATGATCACGTTCTAGGCCTGGGGCTGGAATTGTGTCTGCCCCGTACGAAGCACATGCCGGATGTCTAGTAACTAGTCTCTATAATCGGATAAACATGACCTTGTCATTTTATCCCGATGACTGCAGTACTTAAGAGTACTAGTACCGTATCCTACGTGATCATCATCTCCATATGACTGGAGTGACACTTTCGTCTTGACATCACACCCAACACACTACGATTCTCAATATACCCAGCATTGACGTACACAGAACCTGTTAAAGCCCTGGACAACAGCAACCAAAGTATATTGATTGTCGCAAGTATTAGTGGTGCAAGTCTCAGGTTAAGACCAAATATACCTACCCTTATTTCAGACTTCCATAGACACATAGTCATACTACCAATGGAATTCCGATGGGGTCTATCCAGAGCGAAGCTGTTTCCCATACTATCGGTAAAACACAACCTCCTATTACACTTGCATGAGTTTCCTATACCCAAATATATGAGAACTATATGTTGTACCCCCACAACGCGCACAAGTATAATACTAGTCTTTTACGTATTTATCGATGTCCAATCTCGATAATACTCTGACTAGGGATATTTAATGATTTATCCTTCGTGGATTGATACTGTCTCATATCATTCTCAATCCAGGAAAAAATCACAGGGACCTCCTATCATTTATATATCTAGGTGATCTAATCACAAATGATAATAATGCAATCTCTTTTGTCACATAGTTAATTTGTACAACAACACCATGATCTGTACATATAGTGACGCTATGGGTCATAACTGTCCAACAATCTCCCACTTGGCTTATTGCCCGTCACTCGAGTGTCTTACACCCGAACTATGTACGGTTGGCTCAAACTGCTGAGAAAAGGCTTTCGTCAACGGATTTGCATGATTATCATCTGATACGATTTATATGATCATCACATCGCCACGATGTACGATCGGAACAAATCAGATGAATATCGAAGTATATATCTGGATCGTTGATGAGACCATTAATTCTTTAGCCTGTGCTGACGCCTAGCTCAGCTGCTAACAGAACTATATCTAATCTAATTAGATTATTTATATCGACCCAGAAGGCTTCTATTGCCGCCTCAACTGCAGCAATTAACCCGCATTTGTTGTTTATTCGGTAACAGTATCTTACTTGGAAGATTTCCAACTCACTGTTCCGTTATTCAAACTGTATAGTACCGTTTTGCGATTTATAGTCGTCTTTATCGGTTTAGGAAACTTGCAGCAGTAATCCCAATCACTTCAAGCTCTCCTTCTCCATAGACTAAGACAGCATCCTTAGTTCTCTAAGATACTAACGGATGTTCTTAACATCAATCTAGTGACTATCACTCGGATTGGCCTGTTTGTGAATCCATATGCTCAAAGCGTATGAGACACCAGGTCGCGTACATTTTTCAATGTACGATTTCTCAGAGAGTTTTTCATGAAAGCCAAGCTTTCACCGATTATTATTATGGGAATATCATTTCCAAGAAATGACATATATTATCATTATTTATATAGGACAGCCACTGTCAGTGCGCTCCCACTAACCCTCTTATATACACAAGAATCATTTCGTTTTGAATTAAATCATAGACCATTATGATTACATCAAAATGATAATTCCAAGAACTTAATGCTTGCTTCAATCCAACATGGATCAATTAACCTGCAAACCTTGTTTGCTAGTTTTGGTACGACAAAACCGACAGGATGTTATAAACATCCTCCGAAAGGTTTCCTTTTTAGGAAAGCGATTTTCCCGTAAAGCTGACATATTTCATAAATGAAACATACAACTTCAGCAAGCATTATCCAAATGGATTTACCGTGGCAACAGGTAAAAGGTTGAATCGTAATCAACACAATGTTGATAACGATACCTTTCAACTAAAAGCCTAGCTTTATACGTTGGTATGTTGCCATCCATGTATGTCTTCCTAGAAGACTTATAGTACCAATAGGCACAATGCCTTGCGGTACATCAACTAGTTCTAAACATGTTGATATACATGGAATCCATTTCGGACTCATGACACTTTGTCGTAATAGGGAGTCGATACCTTGTATCACTTCCTCATACGTAGTCAGTTGGTATTCCTCAATAAGATAAACATCTTTATGAGGTGAGATCAGAAACCCATACCCCAGGTTGTTTTCTGACTCTCTCCGACTTACGCGGTTCTTGTGTATTCGAAGATTAATGGTAATAGTTTCATCCTTGATGAACTATTTTGTGTTCCATTAAGGAATCAGTGCTTTTAAATAGTATTACTACAATTTTCATCGAGTTTTACTATCTTCCCCTTACCACTGCATATCGGTATTCCTCTTAGGAAAACCGCATGGTGAGCAACAATTACATTGTTCTCTCGTGAGTTGTATAAGTACTATACTTTGGTATCCCTAGGATAACCTACAATTGGCACTTATCCAATTTGGGTTTTAGTTTGGTATCATCCAAACACATGCCTAGCATACATAAATTATCAGGAATGAGAAACCCAGTTTCTTTCCCGTTCATATCTAATATGAAATCTGTCAAACAGATTTTTATGGAACTTTATTCAAAATAAGTTATGCACTGTTAATGCTTATCCGTTGAAGGAAATGGTAGCTCAGAGCGACTCGTGATTAACCTTATCATGTCCAATAAAATTCGGTTACTCAATTCGGACACACCGTCAAACTGACGTGTTCCGGGAAGAGTCCTCATTGAAAGAATACTATACTCTTTCAAGTATATTAGAAACTTATTGATTATGTATTTTCCATTACGGTCTTACCGTGATGTTTTAATACTATAGCCGATCTGTTTGTCTATTTCGCGTCGAAACTGTAAAAGTTTCCGATTTGTTTTCATCAAAAGAAACACATAACCATAACGCGATGCCACATCCGTAAAGGTCACGAAATATTCATATCCACATCTAGCCTAGCTAGACATGGGCCCACTTGCTTCACTATGAACTAGGGCTAACAGATAGGTGGCATTTGCACTTTTACCAAGTAAAGGTGTTTAGGCACTTTGCCCAATAAACTAGATTCGTAGACTTTATTTGAATGGAATCAAATCAGTCCTAGTACCCACTCTTCGAAAGTGTGGATATACGAGTCTTGTTTTTATTGTGTCCCAGACAACAATGCCACATTTAAGTTTCTTCTGATCAAATCAGTTTGAGCTATTTGTTTGTCATGTTTATATGTTTGAGATATTATTTATATTCAAAATATAAATACTGTTATTCACATCTAATGTGTTTATCTCAATATCATGTTTATATAATAAAACACTTTAGTGTTCTAGAATATAAGGTTCACCCGCAGCGGGTCAAACACTGATACAGAGATAATGTATCTAGTCAAACTAGTTACAATATAACAGTTTCCAAATTTAGGTACACATCCGAGGGTAGTTCCTAAAATTAGGTATCTGCGGTTAAAACAGCGACTTTCGTCCCGTTTCCAATTCGCCGATTAATCTCTATTGAAGTCAGTATCCTGTTCAAAACAGATTCTGAACATCAATATAACAAGCCCAAATCCAATTTTAAGGCCCAATTAATTAAATACAAAAAATCCAATTTCACATTTAATTAACCTAAAGTGTATATCATGATTAATCACCCAAATTAACATTTCTAAAACATCAATTTATACAATTAATCATGCTCAATTACAACAAAACATGTCCAACACATTTCATCAAAAATCAAACCCAATTTTACATGCTAAAGCTCTCGGCAATGGGGAATTATTTTGTCCAAATCAAATTCAATCCAATTAAATTAAATTCAACATTAAATCAATATCCCAAAATGATTTCCAATACATCCAATGATCTAAAATAAAAAATTACCAAGATATTTAGGGCTCTACTACATTCGGCCAACATAAAAATTTGGGGAAAAAATGTTCCAAACAATTTTTCAACAAATTGATCCAATCAATCTTCAATTAAACATACTTTAAGCATACCAAATCATCCAATTTCATTAATTCATGCTCAAACAAATTTTGCCCAAATTTTAAACCCTAAACATTTCATGCTTTAACCTTGATCTAGATGCCATTGTTGGTTTCTATTAAGGTCCCAAGATCATAAACAAGCATGAAATATGTTTGAATACAAATCAACGAAGTTGTGGAATACTCACATCGATCGGTTGAGCGACGCGGCAAGCAACGAAACTCAAAATCTGCCCACTGGTTGCATTCGGCAGTGAGCTGTGACAGTTCACTAGTTTGGCTCGGTTTTGGTCCTTCGTCAAGCTCCAAGCTTCGTCGAACGATTTCCGGCTCATGGGTGGACTTCCCTATCACCTTCACATGTCTCTTGGAGTGCTAGCTCTTGATGATTTTGCCGCAAAACCATCACACTTGCTTCCCTTGCTCACGGTTTCTGCCCAGCAAACCAGAACAATTTTCAGCCCTCCATAGGCGTGAATGAGAGAGGAGAGGAGAGTGAGAGAAATGGTGTTAGTTGGTGAGAAAAGTGTATCTAATACACTTAAATAATTTCTAAAATGAATTAATTAATTTCTCTTTCCAAAAGTCAAGCCTTTAAGGCTCCAACCACCAACATCAACTCCATCAATCCATCAATCAGTGAATAGTGACTGGCGTCAATCACTCAAAGTGAAAGACATCCATCACTTGATTGATGAATAATGTGACGCTAGATGCGACTAGCGATTTGACTTATGTGTCGCACTCGAATTCGAAATGCGAATGCACTCGTAAATAATCTCGGGCTCGGGTTCGCTAATTCCAAATTAACGAATTTTCTGTTGCGTCGTTATTAAATGATTACGCCTAGCGAAATCACTATTCACGTCGCTAACGAATTAATTCTAAATTAATTCGTTCACCCGAATTAAAATCTAATTTTAATTCTGCGTCGAAATCCTATTTCATATAATATATCGAATATATTATTTAATCGATTAATTCTAAATTAATCATTTTCTCTCTTTAATGATATTTTATCCCAGATAAAATATCTCTGCAATCAATCCTAGATTAAATTTCTATCTCATCTAATTAATCCTAGATTAATTAAAAGTGCGAGTCATACGTTATCGGTGAATCTTTGGGAAGCGACCCATGAGATCCCCGGATATGTTGGCAGTAAATTCGGTCGTCGGACTATCTGAACACGTAAGTACCAAGTACTACGTTTTACCGATTTACAAGACAAGGTTGGCTTCTAGCAAAGCGCCATGCCTACCCAATTCTCCGGAAATATCCTTACAGTAATAAAGGATCTATATCAGGCGTAGTATACGTAGTATTGCGCATTTCTGTCCAGTATCGGATGATCACGTTCTAGGCCTGGGGCAGGAATTGTGTCTGCCCGTACGAAGCACATGTCGGATGTCTAGTAACTAGTGTCTATAATCGGATAAACATGACCTCATCATTTTATCCCAATGACTGCAGTACTTAAGAGTACTAGTACCGTATCCTACGTGACCATCATCTCCATATGACTGGAGTGACACTTCCGTCTTGACATCACACCCAACACACTAAGATTCTCAATATACCCAGCATTGGCGTACACAGAAACTGTTAAAGCCCTGGACGACCGCAACCAAAGTATATTGATTGTCGCAAGTATTAGCGGTGCAAGTCTCAGGTTAAGACCAAATACACCTACCCTGATTTCGGACTTCCATTGACATATAGTCATACTACCAATGGAATTCCGAGGGGGTCTATCCAGAACGAAGCTATTTCCCGTACCATCGGTAAAACACAACCTCCTCTTACACTTGCATGAGTATCCTATACCCAAATATATGAGAAGTATGTCGTTGTGCCCTCACAACGCGCACAAGTGTAATACTAGTCTTTTACGTATTTATCGATATCCAATCTCGATAATACTCTGACTAGGGATACTTAATGATTTATCATTCATGGATTGATACTGTCTCATATCATTCTCAATCCAGGAACAAATCACAGGGACCTCCTATCATTTATATATCTAGGTGATCTAATCACAAATGATAAGAGTGTAATCTCCTTTATCACATAGTTAATTTGTACAACAACACCATGATCTGTACAAATAGTGACGCTATAGGTCATAACTGTCCAACACATCAGTGTCATCTGAAAATACTCCTTGAGGTATGTAGCTCTGGTTTTCTATTAATTGTCTCGCTTGATCTATCATTCTCTGTATGGTTTCCACTTGACTATGAAATTGTGCATCAATTTGAGCTTCGCGTTCCTTGAACCAATTTTTGAGCATGTGAATCAATTGATCTTCCTCAAATGGTTTCTGGTTGTTGATGAAGATCGTAGGTGGATGGTGGATAAGATGGAGAATATGATGGTTCTGGGAAATATGTTGTTATTAATTATTGATACTATTTATTTACAAGTATCTAATTAAGGGAGAAGAGAATGGTTGCTTTTGGTTGGTTGAATGTGGATTTCCTTATATAAAATAAACAGAAGAAAATACTAAGAAAAATAAATAAAAGACATAAAGATCTAGGTTTGTGATTCCATACAATATTATCCTAATGATGAATTGTTTATCTTATATATATATATATGTAATAAGTCAGTTTGCTAACCTAAAACACAAAGATATGCAAAAGCCTCTGTCGATAGTCAGACGCAAATACCCAAATAACCCAATTAATCATATGTCTATGTTAACCAAGTTACCTGAATTAATTAAGTTCAAGTTCCAAAAGTGGTTACCCCCGTCCGACAAGTATATGTCTATCATGTAAGGAAATCTATTAAAGGGTTGTCTATCCTCAAAGAAGAGCATGGGCTATTGAATCTAAGACTGAAACCTAAAATCCCTTCGTCAAGTTCATTTTAAGTTTACCAAATCAATCTTATTAATGGCCAATTAATAAGAAGCATTAAGCTTAAGACTCAATAAACAAACTAAAGAATTACCCAAAAAAATAAAATCATTATTAAGTGTATGGAAATTATGTTTCATCACTTCCTTAGAATAAAAAAAATGATGGGGGTTGGGGATCCACCTTTACTATTTCTAATTTAGAAATCTCCCTTACTATAATATAGAATTTAACGGAGATTTTACCAACCAACCATCAATTACTCCACCAAACACTCCACAAAATCCTCTACAAAATATTCCACCAAACATGCCACAAGACACTCCAAAAAACACTCCACCAAACATGCAAGCATGTTTTGTGGAAGTTTGACAATTGTAAATTTTCATTTTCCATTTTTTATTTTTTGATAATGACTTTAGTAATTACACAAAATACATTGTATTATTTGTTAATTTCGGTATTGAAAAATTCAGAATTCAAAAATATTTAAAATTTTAAAGTTGTAGATCTTTGAGTCTTCTTTAATATGCAACTTGAATCAGCTCAATCGGATATTGGATGAAAAAGTTGTGGCCAAAATACCAAACTTGCGCAAAATTGGAATTTAGGACTGCACTTCGTGACGCGTACAATAAATTTTCATTTTTGGCCTTTTTTCCTCCAGATTTCATCATTTTAGCCCCGAGTTGATTCCATTAAGTCCCAATATTATTTTTATCTATAAAATAAACAAAAACACATCAAAATACTCATAAAACTTGAGAAACTATACAAAATATTTGGTTAAATGAGTGGGAAATAGTGATATAATTACCACTCATCAGCTTCTATTTCGCGTCGAGTGACCAGGTAACCAAGAAATTTCCTGGAGGCTACTCTGAAAGCACACTTGGTAGGGTTCAACTTCATCCCACACTTTCTCATCACGTCGAATGCTTCCTCCAAGTGTTCTAGGTGTTGTTTGGCTTGTAAAGATTTTACCAACATATCATCAATGTAGACCTCCATGGTTTTCCCAATATGATGAGAGAACATCTTGTTAACAAGCCGTTGGTAGGTAGCACCAGTATTATTCAGCCTGAGTGGCATTATTTTATAGCAGTAGATTCCTCTATTAGTGACGAAAGCAGTCTTCTCCTGATCATCCGGATGCATGAGGATTTGGTTGTAGCCTGAATATGTGTCCATGAAACTAAGTAGTTCATGTCCTACAGTAGCATCGACCATTGATTTGAGATGAGGGAGTGGGAAGGAACCCTTCGGGCATGCTTTGTTCAAGTCTGTGAAATCAATGCAGACTCACCATTTGCCATTCTTCTTTCGCATAACCACAACGTTAGCGAGCCACTTCAAGTACTGCACTTCCCTAACGGTTCCATTCTCTAACAACTTTTAGACTTCTTCGTCGATGACTCGGTTCCTTTCAGGGGTGAATTTGCTCATCTTTTGTTTGATCGGCAGGTAGGCTGGATCCACATGCAGCTCGTGTGTCATCAACTCTGGGTCTATTCTTGTCATGTCTCCATGCGACTAAGTGAAGAAGTTGTGATGTTTCTTAAGGAATTCCACCAGTTCGGTGCGTAGCACGGGATCGAGGTTGGCCCCAAATTGAGTCTTATGGTCTGGGTAGTGAGGGTGAATTTGGACCTCATCGAGTTCTTCCACTTTTGGGGTATCTGTGTAGGCTCGACAAGCCCCTCATGTAATTGTTATGCTATCTGTGGTTTGGGCTTGAGGGTCGTTTGGTAGCAAGACCTAGAAGCAAGATGATCCCCTCTGATTTCCTGGACTCCCCACTTTGTAGGAAAATTCAGTACCTGGTGATAGGTGGATGAGACGGCCCTCATATCATGAATTCATGGTCGACCCATTATCAAGTTGTAGGCCGAAGGGCAATCTAGGATGAGGAACGTAGTCATTTTGTTAAGTCATTTTGGCCTTAACCACAGCTAGAGCTGAATTTACTTCCAAGCCATCTCAGGTATTCTTTCTTAGGAAACTCTTCTGAATTACCTGTGATTATTTCTTATTCCCTAACATTGGAGCAGGAAGAAAAGTTTTTGAGAGTGTTACAAGAGCACAAGAAAGCTATTGGCTGGACTATAGCAGACATTCGAGGCATTAGTCTATCATTTTACATGCACAAGATTCTGATGAACGATGAGTACAAACCCACAGTGGAACATCAATGGAGACTCAATCCAATCATGAAGGAAGTCGTGAAGAAAGAAATCATCAAATGGTTGGATGCTGACATCATTTACCCCATTTCAGACAGCAGTTGGGTGAGTTATATGCAGTGTGTACCAAAGAAATGAGGAATAATTATAGTCATAAATTAAAAGAATGAGCTGATTCCAACAAGAACAATGACTGGATGGAGAGTATACATGTGATGAGTGATAAATGTATCACTATTTCCCACTCATTTAACTTAATATTTTGTATAGTTTCTTGAGTTTTGTGAATATTTTGATGTGTTTTGTGTTATTTTGTAGAAATAAAGTTTCAGGACATTCTGGAGGTGATTTGAAGCAAAACTGTGAAATTTGGTGAAATTTGGCAAAAAGGGTATTTTGGTAATTTTGGACGTCCCGACACCATTTTTTGTAATTTTGGGCATTCCGACACCCAAATAAAGTTTCAAGATATTCTGGAGGTGATTGGAGCAAAATTGTGAAATTTGGCGAAAAGGGTATTTTGGTAATTTTGGGCGTCCCGACACCGAGGGTATTTTGGTAATTGCACCACCATGCCACATGTCAAAGATTCACGAGCCGTCATTTTTAGCACACCATGCCACGTGTCGAAAATTCAGCGATCCAAAAAAAAAATAATAATAAAAAAATAAAAATCAGAAAAATAATAATAATAAATTAGATTTTTTTGCCTATAAATAGATTTCGAATTTTTAGTTTCAAATGTACCTCTTCCTCTGAAATCCTTATAAATAAATTGAGAGTTCTTCTTATTTGCTTCTTTTATTCAGTTTTATTTACGCTTTGTAGTAGTAATTATATCCATCCATGAGGGGGTAACGTCTCTATGCTGAGGAAAAGGTAATTCTTTTAATTTTGCTATTTAGATTAATCTCCTTAAAATATAATATATAAACTATTAAAATCTGAATTAATAAAAAGATACTGCCATTCTAGGTCGGTTGGTTTAAATTTATATTTCTGTTCCGCCTTATGGCTGGTATATTTGAATTTGACTTAATCAGGATACCGCCATTCCGGACGGTTGGTTTAAAATATCACAAGATTATATATTATATTATTGGGAGATATCTAAATAGTAAATAGTAGAAGTTAATTCTTTTTACCTTAGCATTTCTTTTTATTACTTTTCAGTAATTTCATTTTTGTCTTTTAAGTTTATATCAGCTTTAGTTATGTGTTGTAACTAAGTTAAATATCTAGGGTTGTGATAAAATCTAATATCACCGATTTAAAAAGGGTTAGATTATAGTTTGGGTAATTAAAGAATTATTTGTTGAGTCATAACCTTAATGCCTTTTTATTAACTGATCACTAATAAAATTGATTAGATAAAACTTAAAATGAACTAGACATAGAGATTTTAAGTTTAAAGACCTTATACTCAACAACCCACGATCTTCTTTAAGGATAGATAAACCTTTAATAGATTTCCTTACAGGATAGACATATACCTGTCGGGCGGGGGTAGTCATAATTGGAACTTAACCTTAATGAATCTAGGTAATTTAATTGACATAGACATATGGTTCAATTGGATTATACTAGGTATTTGTAAATGATCATTCGAAAGAGGCTTTTACATAATTTAGTGTTCCAGATTAATAATTCAATAATTTACCCAACTATGATTTAACTACTTCATCTTTTAATTTATATTAGAAAGATTCACAACCCTAGATCTTTGAGTCTTTTATTTTCCTTAGTATTTTCTTTTGTCTTTTTATTTATTTATTTATTTAGCAAATCTTCAAAGCAGATCATTTCAAGCAATCATTCACTTCTCCCTCAATTAGATATTTGTAAATAAATAATATCAACAACTAATAACAATAGTAGGAATTAAGTCCTCGTGGGATCGATATTTTTATACTACTTGAACGATACGTGCGCTTGCGTTATACGTGTGTGTTTACGCCGGTCAAGTTTTTGGCGCCGTTGCCGGGGACTTATTTTTCTTGAGTTATTAATTTTGAAGCTATCTAATTTACTTGTATCTAATTTTCTTTGTTTTATTATATGTACTTTTTATTTCTTTCTTTTGTGTTCAGGTGATCAAAAAAATGGAACATTTGAAACATTACAAGCTTTACTAGAAAAGATACACCCCAAATCCGGGAGCAACAGTCTAGTTTTCTGAGGCCTGTTGTCCAGCCCAACAATTATCACTGGATTTCAGAATCAAGCAACACTACATTTGCTCATCAGAATGAAATGGGGAGATGTGTAATATGTGATGGTAACCACTCGAGCGATCAATGTATATACCTTTCAGAGTGGCAGAATTATTGGAATCATTCAAGGTACGAAGAATCATCACATTTTCCATCTTATCCACCATCCATCTACGATCTTCATCAAGAACCAGATCCATCAGAGGAAGATCAGTTGATTCACATTCTCAAAAATTTGTTCGAGGAACGGGAAGCTCAATTTAATGTAAAAATTCAGAGTCAAGCGGCGTCTATACAGAGGATGACAGATCAAGTTAGACAATTAACAGAAACCTGAATCACATATCTCACGAAGCAAATTCAAATAATACTGAAGAAGCCTTCGAATATCCTGAGATTCATCATGACATCATAGCAGAGGACGAGGCTGAGCAGTATCAAGAATCAGAGGTATCAGTTCAGGAACCTGCACCAACAAAGTCTCAATTTGATTTTATTATTCTGACTCTGACGAGGATGAAGAAGCTGAGTTACTTGTACCAACTGCACCAACACGGAAGGATGAAACTTTCCATCCTCAGAATGCAGATCTTGGAGAATGTTTTGCACTAATGTTTGAAGACGATCTACCTAAGCCAATCAGCTCACTCAGATCAGAGGATGAAGACCTAAAATCTGATATTTCTTTACATTCTCACATTGATATTTAAGGAGCATGCATTTCACAAATGACAGATGAAGAACTCAATGCAGAAATCTTAAAACTCATCTGTGAAGAAAATGTGGAGCAAGAAGCAGAGCAAATGGAGGAGCAAATGTCTGACCAAATTGAAAATCCAGAGCATTCTGGAGAAACATTGCTGTATCGGGGAGTACAAATCAGAGATATCACCAAGAAGCTTGACAGAATGGAACTTCCATTCCAAGTCAAACACCATACAAGACCTCCTGATTTTCTTTCTTTCTTTTCAGGAATCACTGGAGCAACAAAGGTTAAAAAGGTGGCACAAGCACTGAATGAGACAAAACTCTTTTTGCCACTTTACCGTTGGAAGAGACCCTTCAAAAGCAACGCTCACGGGATTGTCTTTAATAGGACATCCAAAATGACGTTGAAACCTCCTTGACAGATAGATTTCAGTCACGTCTGGCTGAAGACGAAAAATTTAGCGCTAGCAGGGAGGCAACCCATGCAATTTGTTGTAATTTTTGTTTTCATATTTTGTGTATACATGTTATAGAATTTTTAATTTGTGTGTGTTGTTTTGTAGGGAAAAGCACAAACGGAGCATTTTAAAACAGAAGGAATGGTGTTTGGCAATCATAAAGATGAGAACTAATTCATTAGCAATGGCTGAGTAAGGAATGAAATCTTGAGACACATCCTAATGGATTTATATACCAAACGAGTGGCGTATTGCGTACACAATTCTGTTGCCTTAATTATTACTTTGATTTGCTTTTCTTTTGTTTTTATCTTTATTTTCGCCGACAAGATCCAGACTTTTTGACCTTTCAAGATTTCTTTGTTTTGTTTAGCTAACAAGCTTCATTTGGAAGATACTAGTGCTATTATTACTCACCCTTTTTTTTCAGGTATTATAAATTCAGCCCGTCATTGCACTTTTGAAGGCATCCAGAGTTGACAAAGAAATACATACAAAAATGGAAGTCACTTCAAGAAGACGAGTTGAGAACATCTGTGTATTTTGCGGTAGTAGTGTTGGTGCTAAACCACAATACATAGAAGCAGCACAAGAATTGGGTCGAGTCTTATCTGCAAGGAATATGCACTTAATATATGGCGGAGGCAATCTTGGACTAATGGGGATTGTTTCAAAGGTCGTACAAGAAGGAGGCAGTCATGTTTTGGGAATCATCCCAAAACCCTTGGCAGAGGCAAATTTGATTGAACCATCAAACGGAGAGGAACTGATCGTGTCAGGTATGTCTAAACGACTGGTAGAAATGATTAATCGTGCTGATGCTTTTATTGCTTTGCCAGGTGGCTTAGGCACACTGGAGGAAATTTTTATAGTGTATCTTGGGCGAACTTGAACATACACATCAGAAACCAATTGGGCTGCTTAACGTTGATGGATTTTATGATTTTCTTTGTGTGTTTCTTGATGATGCTCGGAGAAATGGGTTCGTGTCAAAACCTATGAAAGAACTCTTTTTTACTGCCAGAACTGCTCCGGATCTAATAAACCAACTCTTAGCCCATGAACCACAAGTTGACCCTGTCATTTCAAAGATAAATGGTCTGAGGACGATCGTGGTAAAAAGCGTCGAATAAATCTGGATCTTAACCTTTAATTTTTGTGTAGTAATTCAGCTAACCAGGTACTATCTTCTAAACTCTTCTTCTACTGTTTAAGACATTGGGGACAATGTCTCATTTAGGTTGGGGGTGGGGAATAGTTAATAGTATCTTGTTTATAGTTTGTGTGTTATTTTTAGTCCAAATTTTTCGTTCGAAAAATACAAAAAAATTAAAAAATTAATAAAAACAAAGGGCATATTTAAAGCTTGGTGATGGTTTGGTGTCTTCCTTCACTCACTACCTTTTTATAAGGAAAAGCTGTGGAGGCACCTAGATAATCATTCACTTGTAGTGTGTTGTGACAGACTAGTTTGGAGGACTCGTTGTTTATTCCTGACAACAAGCGATAAGAGCCTAAGGGGCTTGGGTATTTAAGTGAGCCTCGCTCCACCTTCCCTCTGGGGAATCTACAACGGGAAGTCCATTCGACAGTTAGTCACACACCATAAATTCGTTGGCACGTACTATAAGGTATAAAAAAGGTGCGTTCACTTGGTCGCTTGAACCCTTGAGTGGGGAGTCCTAGTGTGAACAATCCTTCGTCAGCGAGAGCCTTTGAAAAAAAAAAAACACATGTAAATTATAGTTATATGATCAGTAGAAATGTTTTGTTGTTATGTTGACTAAAAAGGTGAAATTGGTAAGAAATAGCTGTGTAAGGAATTTCCACTCCTGAGACGTATTTCAAACCTAATTCAAAACAAGTTAATTTTTGTTTATTCACTTTTGAATTATTTAATCTGTAAATTCTCCATTAAACTGACTAAAATGGATCTTCATATACTTAGTTGGCAGATATTATCAACATACATGGTAACATACGGACATAGGATAAAATTGAAAAGATTGTAATATTCAGTGCTATAGTTTAATTGGAGAAGCATCTCAAAAAAGTGATGGAATAAAAAAAAAAAAAAAAAAAAAAAAAAAAAAAAAAAATCTGAGATTTGAGTTATTAAGTCTGTAAAGGAATTTTAATACCCAGTGCCCTAAAACCAACTGGCTTGGGAGTCACTGGCCCAACACTCACTACATGGATCAAAAAGATGATATAAAAATAAAAATATATATATCTGAAGTCTGAGTAATTAAGTCCTTAGGGGTGTCTTTACACCTGATGCCCTAAAGCCAACTGGTTTGGGAGTCACCGACCTAAAGCTCGCTACATAGATGGAAGATATTGTATATAAATAAAAAATAGAGAAAAGAAAAAAATCAAAGAAAAAATCAGAAAAATCAGAAAATTTATTCCATTACTACAAAGTGTGTGATGAATCTGATAGAACTTTAGGACAAAAATATTACTCTCTTATCAACTGCACTTATGACCGTTGTGGGCAAAAATGAGTTGTTTAATATTTTGTTGGCTGTGTATATGAAGAATGGTAAAAATAATCGGAGAATTTACTTATTTAGTATTTAGAATGAAACAAAACAACTAATAAACTTGGAGTAGAAGTTTCACCTAATTAGTCACTAACTTCTTTATTCTATTTCTCTTGTCTTTTTGCTTTTGTGTGCATTAGTTTCACTTCCTTTTTACTTTTATAAAATGTTTGTGGGTATCATTGCTGTAAATCCTCACGAGACTACAACTCGTCCACTAGGGACACCTAGGGGTTTAAAGGCTTGTTGCATATGCTAAATGTAATCGTGATCCCTATGAAAGTGGCTTAGTTAAATTTTTATTATGTTATTTTATTTTGCTCGAGGACTAGCAAAATGTTAGGTTTGGGGGTGTGATGAGTGATAAATGTATCACTATTTCCCACTCATTTAACTTAATATTTTGTATAGTTTCTTGAGTTTTGTGAATATTTTGATGTGTTTTGTGTTATTTTGTAGATAAATAAAGTTTCAGGACATTCTGGAGGTGATTTGAAGCAAAACTGTGAAATTTGGTGAAATTTGGCAAAAAGGGTATTTTGGTAATTTTGGATGTCCCGACACAAATTTTGGTAATTTTGGGCATTCCGACACCAAAATAAAGTTTCAAGATATTCTGGAGGTGATTTGGAGCAAAATTGTGAAATTGGCGAAAATGGTTTTGGTAATTTTGGGCGTCCCGACACCGAGGGTATTTTGGTAATTGCACCACCATGCCACATGTCAAAGATTCAACGAGCCGTCATTTTTAGCACACCATGCCACGTGTCGAAAATTCAGCGATCCAAAAAAATAATAATAATAAAAAAATAAAAATCAGAAAAATAATAATAATAAATTAGATTTTTTTGCCTATAAATAGATTTCGAATTTTTAGTTTCAAATGTACCTCTTCCTCTGAAATCCTTATAAATAAATTGAGAGTTCTTCTTATTTGCTTCTTTTATTCAGTTTTATTTACGCTTTGTAGTAGTAATTCTATCCATCCATGATGGGGTAACGTCTCTATGCTGAGGTAATAAGGTAATTCTTTTACTTTTGCTATTTAGATTAATCTCCCTTAAAATATAATATATAAACTATTTAAAATCTGAATTATTAAAAAGATACCGCCATTCTAGGTCGGTTGGTTTTAAATTTATATTTCTGTTCCGCCTTATGGCTGGTATATTTGAATTTGACTTAATCAGGATACCGCCATTCCGGACGGTTGGTTTAAAATATCACAAGATTATATATTATATTATTTGGAGATATCTAAATAGTAAATAGTAGAAGTTAATTCCTTTTACCTTAGCATTTCTTTTTATTACTTTTCAGTAATTTCATTTTATGTCTTTTAAAGTTTATATCAGCTTTAGTTATGTGTTGTAACTAAGTTAAATATATAGGGTTGTGAAAATCTAATATCACCGATTTAAAAAGGGTTAGATTATAGTTTGGGTAATTAAAGAATTATTTGTTGAGTCATAACCTTAATGCCTTTTTATTAACTGATCACTAATAAAATTGATTAGATAAAACTTAAAATGAACTAGACATAGAGATTTTAAGTTTAAAGACCTTATACTCAACAACCCACGATCTTCTTTAAGGATAGATAAACCTTTAATAGATTTCCTTACAGGATAGACATAACCTGTCGGGCGGGGGTAGTCATAATTGGAACTTAACCTTAATGAATCTAGGTAATTTAATTGACATAGACATATGGTTCAATTGGATTATACTAGGTATTGTAAATGATCATTCGAAAGAGGCTTTTACATAATTTAGTGTTCCAGATTAATAATTCAATAATTTACCCAACTATGATTTAACTACTTCATCTTTTAATTTATATTAGAAAGATTCACAACCCTAGATCTTTGAGTCTTTTATTTTCCTTAGTATTTTCTTTTGTCTTTTTATTTATTTATTTATTTAGCAAATCTTCAAAGCAGATCATTTCAAGCAATCATTCACTTCTCCCTCAATTAGATATTTGTAAATAAATAATATCAACAACTAATAACAATAGTAGGAATTAAGTCCTCGTGGGATCGATATTTTTATACTACTTGAACGATACGTGCGCTTGCGTTATACGTGTGTGTTTACGCCGGTCAACATGGACTACTGGAAGCTGAACAAAGCAATAAGGAAGGATAATTTTTTCGCTGCCATTCATTGATCAGATGCTAGACAGACTGCGGGACATGAGTTTTATTATTTTTTAGACGGATATTTAGGGTACAATCAGATTTCCATCGCCCCAAAAGATCAGGAGAAAACCATCTTTACATGTCCAAATGGTACTTTTTCTTTCCGCATGATGTCATTTGGACTATGTAATGCCCCTGCCATATTTCAACGTTGCATGATGGCCATCTTCTCAGATATGCTAGAACAGAGTATGGAGGTTTTCATGGATGATTTCTCTGTAATTAGAGACTCTTTCAACCACTGCTTGTAAAATCTGGAACATGTGTTACAAAGAAGCAAAGATACCAACCTGGTACTAAACTGGGAGAAATTGCAATTCATGGTGCAGGAAGGCATAGTTCTTGGACATCGGATCTCACAAAAAAAGGATTGAGGTAGACAAAGCAAATATTGAAACAGTTGAAAAACTACCTCCATCAACATCTGTCAAAGGGATTCGGAGCATTCTTGGACATACATGTTTTTACAGGAGATTCATCAAAGACTTCTCAGAGATTGCTAAACCTCTATGCAATCTTCTAGAGAAGGATGTGTCTTTCAACTTCACTGAAGAATTCCACGAAGCTTTTGATATCTTGAAACAGAAGCTGGTCTTTGCCCCCATCATAGTAGCACCAGACCGGACCCTTCCATTTGAGGTGATGTGTTATGCTAGTGATTTTGCTGTAAGTGCAGCTTTGGGAAAACGCAAAACAAAGATTTTTCTCACCATTTATTACTCCACCAGAACTCTAAATGAAGCTCAACTCAACTACACAACCACTGAAAATGAGTTGCTAGCAGTTGTGTTCGCTTTTGAAAAATTTTGCACTTATCTGCTGGGTCCCAAATTGGTGGTCTACACAGATCATTTAACAATTAAATACCTGATCGTAAAGAAAGATGCCAAGCCAGATTGATCCGTTGGATACTTCTACTACAAGAATTTGACGTGGAGATCAGAGACAGGAAAGGGACATAAAATCAAGTGGCAGATCGTTTATCGAAGCTCGAGAATGGAGAAACAGCTGACAAAGAACTGACAATCAAAGAAACTTTTCTAGATGAACAGTTATTTTCCATTAAACAGTACGATGTCCCTTGGTATGCTGACTATGTCAACTACATAGTGTTGCAGTTACTACGGCCCCGAGGATCGAATAACAAGCATAAAATAAGTGCGAATACAATCGAGGAAGTTGTGGAATACTTACATCGATAGGTTGAGCGACGCGAGAGGCAAAAAAAATCCATCTTCTCCTCACTGGTGGTCACGGCAGTGGGTTTTTTGCAGTCCTCAATTTCGGCTTCAATCTTCCTCCATGAAAGCTCCAAGCTTTGTGAGATGATTACAAGCTCATGGGTGGACTTCCCTATCACCTTCGCATGACTTCGTAGTGTGCTATCACTCTAGATTTTGCAACAAAATCATGACTTTTGCTTCCCATTTTTCCTCCTTGGCTATCGGCAGTGACAGAACCAGAAGAAGGAAATGCAGCAGCCCCTTGGGCGAAAATAAGAGAAGAGATGATAGGAGAGAGTTGTGATGGTTGGTGGGAAAAAGTGTATCAAATACACTAAATCAATTTCCAAAATTAATTACAACTTTTCTCTTTCCAAAAGTCAAGCATAAATGCTTTCCCTCAACTCACATCAATCCATCAATCAATCAAATCAAGTGATAAGTTGTCACATCACTCAAAGTGACTAATGATTTGACGCTTGATGCGACTAGCGATTTGAAGCTTGATTTGACTTGCATGCCACACTCGAATTCGAAATGCGAATGCGCTCGCAAACAATCCCGGGCTCGGGTTCGCTAATTCCAAATTAATGAATTTTTCATTGCGACGCAATTAAATGATTATACCTAGCGAAATCACTATTCACGTCGCTAACGAATTAATTCTAAATTAATTCATTCGCCCGAATTAAAATCTAATTTTAATTCCGCGTCGAAATCCAATTTCGTTTAATATATCGAATATATTAATTTATCGATTAATTCCAAATTAATCGTTATCTCTCTTTAATTGATATTTTATCCCAGATAAAATATCTCCGCTATTAATCCCAAATTAATTTTCTCTCTCATCTAATTAATCCCAGATTAATAAAAGTGCGAGTCATACGTCATCGGTGAATCTTTGGGAAGCGACCCATGAGATCCCCGGATATATCGGCAGTAAATTCGGTCGTCGGACTATCCGAACTCGTAAGTACCTAGTACTACTTTTATACCGATTTACAAGACAAGGTTGGCTTCTAGCAAAGCGCCATGCCTACCCAATTCTCCAGAAATATCCTTACAGGAATATAAGGATCTATATCAGGCGTAGTATACGTAGTATTGTGTATTTCAATCCAGTATCAGATGATCACATGCAAGGCCTTGGGTTGGTACTGTGTCTGCCCCGTACAAAGCATATATCAGATTACGAGCAATTAGTCTCTTTAATATCGGATAATCATGACCAAGTCATATTATCCCGACGATTGCAACCTTTTTAGAGAACCAGTTCCGTATCCCTACGTGATCATCATCTTCATATTACTGGAGTGACACTTCCATCTTGACATCACACCCAACACAGTGCGATTCTCAATATACCCAGTAGAGGCGTACACAGAACCTGTTAAAGCCCTGGACGACCACAACCAAAGTATATTGATTGTCGCAAGCATTAGCGGTGCAAGTCTCAGGTTAAGACCAAATACACCTACCCTGATTTCGGACTTCGAAAGACACATAGTCATACTACCAATGGAATTCTGAGGGGTCTATCCAAAGCGAAGCTGTTTCCCGTACCATCGGTAAAACACAACCTCCTATTACACTTGCATGAGTATCCTATACCCAAATATATGAGAACTATGTCGTTGTGCCCTCACTACGTGCACAAGTGTAATACTAGTCTTTTACGTATTTATCGATGTCTGATCTCGATAATACTCTGACTAGGGATATTTAATGATTTATCCTTCGTGGATTGATACTGTCTCATATCATTCTCAATCCAGGAACGAATCATAAGGACCTCCTATCATTTATACATCTTGGTGATCTAATCACAAATGATAAGAGTGCAATCTCCTTTGTCACATAGTTAATTTGTACAACAACATCATGATCTGTACAAATAGTGATGCTATGGGTCATAATTGTCCAACACATAGTGTCAGGAAAATGGCCGTTGGAATGGACAACTCAGCAACGGAAGAAGTTATTCAAAGAAGTCAAACACTATGTCTAGGATGAGCCATATCTATTCAAACGATGTGCTGATCAATTACTGAGGCGTTTTGTTAAACATGAGGAAGTCAATAGTGTTCTGCAGCATTGTCATTCATCACCATATGACGGACATTTCAACGGGAATAAAACTGCAGCCAAAGTCCTACAATCAAGTTTGTGTTGGCCCACTCTTTTTAAAGATGCTTATCTGTTTGCTCTTCAATGTGACAGGTGTCAGAGAACAGGAAATAATTCGAGGAGAAATGAAGGACCTCTGTAAAATATTCTAGAAGTTGAGATATTTGATGTATGGGGTATTGACTTTATGTGACCATTTGTTCCATCATTCGGAAACATGTACATACTGGTTGTAGTAGACTACGTCTCCAAATGGGTTGAAGCAATTGCACCGTCATCCAATGATTCAAAAGTGGTGATCAAATTCCTTAAAAAGAATATTTTCACCCGCTTCAGAACACCTCGGGCGATTATCAGTGATGGTAGCACATATTTCTACAACAAATACTTCGATGTACTCCTATCCAAATATGGAGTTACTCATAAAGTTTTCATTGCCTACCATCCACAGTTAAATGGACAGGTTGAAGTTTCAAACAGGGAAATCAAAAGAATCTTGGAAAAAATCGTTGGATCAACAAGGAGGGACTGATCTACAAAACTAGATGACGCATTATGGGCCTACCAGACAGCTTATAAGACACCCATTGGTATGTCCCTATATCGAATAGTGTTTGGGAAAATGTGCCATCTGCCAGTTGAGCTTGAACACAAGGCGTACTGGACACTGAAGAGGTTGAATCTTGATCCACAAACTGCATAAGAGAAAAGACTCCACCAATTAAACAAATTGGAGGAATTTCTCTTACTAGCTTATGAGAATGCCAGATTATACAAAGAAAAGACCAAGAAATGGCATGATCGAAAAATAGTGCGAAAATAATTTGAACCAAGGCAGCATGTGTTATTGTACAACTCGAGGTTGAAACTTTTTCCTGGAAAGTTGAAATCAAGGTGATCGGAGCCATTTGTGATTACTCAGGTTTGACCGTATGGAGCTGTTGAGTTACTTGATCCCAACACCAATGAAACATTCAAGGTTAACAGTCAACGTGTCAAGCATTACTCGGGAGAATCATTTGAGTGATAAAAAGAAAGTGTCACACTTTCAGATCCAGCCTAACGTTCGGGCAGTCATGTCTAGTTGACGATGTTAAACTTAGCGCTAGTTGGGAGGCCCATGCAATTTGTGTATATATTGTGATTTGGTGTGTTTTAGTTTTGTGTGTTTAATTTGTATAGGTAAAGTCACATTTCAGGATGGAAGAAGTTCTCGCAACTCTTCACAAGCAATTTCATTCTCTCCCTAAAAAATCCCTGATGAAAGTCTACAAAGCTCGCTTGCAACGGATGGGATTACTGATGATCAAAGGTATTCCTAATGACATTCGTTGGATTGTTGAAGCACGGGTCCGATTGGCAGGTGAGTCCTCTGATTTTTTTATTTCACATCTGCCTGGTTTAGGAATAAGCACCTATGCTAAAAAGAGAAGAGCCAAAAAGAATGGGTGTTTGTTACAGATGTGCTCGTATGTTTTGTGATACTCTTATTACAGATGTGCTCGTATGTTTTGTAATACTCGTTGTCGTTCTTTAGGAATGATGTCTGATAACCGTGAAGATAAGATTAATTTCATTAGGGATGGCTTGAGTAAGGAGTCTTTGGATGACATATCTAAGACTCTTGAGATGCATCCCAGTGGATATGTGTATCACGAAATTTGCGTGTTATATACAAAATTCCAAAAAGAAAGACAACAATTAAGTCTCGGGAATCTGACTCAAAAAGACATTATTTGCCAATTTATAAGAAAATTGGATGGGAAGCTCGTCCCTGACGCATAGACGTCAATCAAGCCGTAAATTATTGTAATTATTATATCTCTTTGTCTTTTCCTAATAATTGTGATTTTTTTTGTTATTTTCTTTTATTTTCTCTGACAGGATCCAGACCTTTTTGACTTTTTATCATTCATTTTAATGTTTAACTAATAATTGTCATTTGGCAGGTAATAGTGCTATTATTTTTACTCACCCT
Source organism: Zanthoxylum bungeanum (assembly GCA_019454045.1). Classification (NCBI taxonomy): domain Eukaryota; kingdom Viridiplantae; phylum Streptophyta; class Magnoliopsida; order Sapindales; family Rutaceae; genus Zanthoxylum; species Zanthoxylum bungeanum. Next base: position 69,859 of record SKCR01033283.1, read on the forward strand.
TTTCAGGTAGTATAAAATCAACTCATCATTGCACTTTTGAAGACATCCAGAGTTAAAATGGAAGCCACATCAAGAAGACGAGTTAAAAATATTTGTGTGTTTTATAGTACTAGTGTTGGTATTAAGCCACAATACGTAGCAGCAGCACAAGAATTGGGTCGAGTCTTAGCCGAAAGAAATATGCACTTAGTATATGGGGGTGGCAATCTTGGACTAATGGGGATCATTTCAAAGGCTGTACAAGAAGGAGGTAGTCAAGTTTTGGGAATCATCCCAAAACCCTTGGCGGAGGAAAATCTGGTAGGACCATCAAACGGAGAAGAACTGATCGTGCCTGGTATATCTGAACGACTGGTAGAAATGATTAACCGTGCTGATGCTTTTATTGCTTTGCCAGGTGGCTTGGGCACGATTGAGGAAATTTTTACAGTACTATCTTGGGCGAACCTGAAAATACATCAAAAACCGCTTGGACTATTCAATGTTGATGGATTTTATGATTTTCTTTGTGTGTTTCTTGATGATGCCCGAAGAAATTGGTTCGTAACAAAACCTTTAAAAGATCTCCTCTTCACTGGCAGAATAGCACCAGATTTAATTGACCAAATCTTAGCCTTTGAACGACAATTTGACCCTATCATTTCCAAGATACAATGGTCTGAAGATGATCGTGGTAAGAAGCGTCAGATAAATCTACATCTTAACCTTTAATTTCCTTTCTAGATGTAGCATTTCAAACTCATTTTCTATTATTTCAGACATTGGAGACAATGTCTCATTTAGGTTTGGGGACAGGAAATAGTTATTTAGTATCTTGATTTTATTGTGTTATTTTTAGTCTAAAATTTTTCGAAAAATTCAAAAAAATTGAAAAATTTTACAAAAAATCAAAAAAAAAATTTTTGTGTTTTTAATTTTATTAATCAGGTAAAATTGGTGTGAGATAGTCGTGTAAGGAATTTCCACTTCTGAGACGTATCTCAACCTATTTCGGAACAAGTTTATTTTTGTTTATTTCCTTTTGAATTATTTAATTTGTGAATTCTCCATAATACTAACGAAAATGGATCTTCATATGCTCAATTGACATGTATCATCAACATACATGGTAGCATATGGACATGGGCTGTAATTGAAAAGTTTGTATTATTCAGTGCTCTAGTTTAATTGGAGGAAGCATCTATAAAAAGCGATGGGATAAAAAAAATAAAAAAAATATCTTAGATCCTAGTCATTAAGTCCGTATGGGTGTTTTAACACCTATTGCCCTAAAGCCAACTGGTTTGGGAGTCATTGACCCAAAGCTCGCTACATGAATCAAAAATGTTATAAAAATAAAAAGAAACATCTGAAATCCGAGTAATTAAGTCCGTATGGGTGTCTTAACACCTTAAACTGGTTTGGGAGTCACTGACCCAAAGCTCGCTACATGGATGGAAGATGTTGCTTTCTTTATTTCAATATATATCTGAGTAATTAAGTCTGTATGGGTGTCTTAACACCTAGTGCCCTAAAGCCAACTGGTTTGGGAGTCACTGACCCAAAACTCGCTATATAGATGGCAGATATTATATATGAAAAAGTTATTCCATTGCTACAAAAAGATGTGAATTCTGATATAATTTTAGGACAAAAATATTGCTCTCTTTTCAACTACACTTGTGAATATTGTGGGTACAATGACTTGATTAATACCTTGTTAGTTATGTATATGAAGAATGGTAAAAATAATCGGAGAAATTACTTATTTGGTAATTTAGAAATAAATAAAACAACTATTAGCTTGGATAATAAGTTTCACATGTTTAGTCACTAACTTGTTTATTCTCTTTTCTCTTGTCTTTTTACTTTTGTGTGCATTAATTTTATATTGACGTTTGTGGGTATCGTTACTGTAAGCCCTCACGAGACTACAACTCGTCCACTAGGGACACTTAGGGGTTTAAAGGCTTGTTGCATATGCTAATGCAACCGTGATCCCTACGAAAGTGGCTTAGTTTAATTTTAATTGTTACTTGTATTTTATTTTATTGTTTTGCTCGAGGACTAGCAAAATATTAGGTTTGGGGGTGTGATGAGCGGAAAATTTATCAATATTTACTGCCCCTTTTACCTAATATTTTGTTTAGTTTCTCGGGTTTGATGAACGGTTTGATGTGTTTTACAAATAAATAAAGTATTGGGACTTAATGGAATCAACTCGGGGCTAAAATGATGAAATTAGGAGCAAAAAAATGGCGAAAATGGAAATTTACTATACGCGTCACGAAGTGCAATCCTAAATTCTAATTTTACGCAAGTTTGGTATTTTGGCCATAACTGTTTCATCCGATATTCGATTGAGCTGATTCAAGTTCCAGATTAAAGAAGACACAAAGATCTATAATTTTGAAGATTTAAATATTTTCGAATTCTGAAGTTTGGAAGGCCGAAATTGATGATTAATCTAGTGTATTTTGTGTAATTACTATAGTCGTTTTCAAAATATGAAATAAAATTAATAAAATCAAAAAAGATATGGTGTCATGTTTGATGCCATGTTTGGTGCCATGTTTGATGTCATGTTTGGTGGAGTAATTGGTGAAAGCTTTTAGATTTTCCTATAAATACCAAGCTAAACTTTGTAATTTTTTCATGCTTTCTTTGGAGGAATTTCTCCATGAAAACCTAAAGGAAAGTGTCTTGTATATTTATTTAAGTTTTCTTGTATTTTCTTTTTATTTAATTAATAAAATTTTGTATGTTTTAATTTACAGCATGAGCAGTTAATCTCATTCTACTGGGGTGAAGAGGTAAGACTTTTAATATAATAAATTAGATTAATCTCCCTTATTTTAATTAAAATTTGGATTAATTAGTTACCGTCTATATGGCCAGTTTAGTTGACAACCTTATTTACCGCCTATATGGTCGGTTTTTCATTTCAGACGTAGTTTCCGCCTATATAGTCGGTTTAGGTAATAACCTTGTTACCGCCTATATGGTCGGTTGGATTTAATTGAGACAAACTGCTTTTATGGTCTGGTTAATTAATTGGTAAATATTGAGAATAAGAGAGATTTCTAATTTTGAAATATTAAAAGTGGATCCTCTAACCCCCAGCATTTTCTTTTATTGTACTTTTACATTTTTAATTTCCAGCATTTAATTTCTAACATTTACTTTATTTAATTTCTAGCATTTATTTTATGTCTTTTATTTTATTTAAGCTTTTATTATCCTTAGATATGTGTCGTAACTAAGTCCGTTATCTGGAGTTGTGATGAATTACAATATCATCGGGTTATAATGGGTTATTTTATAGTTTGGGTAATATAAAGATTTACTTGTTAAGTCTTAAGCTTAATGCGTCTTGTTAACTGGCCACTAATAAGATTGATCTGGTAAACTTAAAATAAACTTGACAAAAAAAATTTAGGTTTCAGCCTTAGACTTAATAGCCCATGATCTTCCTTGAGGATAAATAACCCTTTAATAGATTTCCTTATAGGATAGACATCTAACTGTCGGGCGGGGGTAACCACAATTGGAACTTGATCTTAATAAATTCATGTAATTTGGTTAATATAGACATGTGGTTTTATTGGATTACACTGGGTATGTACAGTTGACCATCGACAGAGGCTTTTGCATTATTTTGTGTTCCAGGTTAGTAAACCAATATATTACACAGACATAAAATAACCACTTCATCTTTTTAAAAGATATTGGAAGGATTCACAACCCTAGATAGTTTTATAAATTTGAATTTTCCTTAATTTCTTTTCGCGTCATTTTTATTTACTTATTTTAAGTTTACAAATCACCACCCAATCAATCAATAAATCCATTAGATACTCGTAAAAACTTGACTTCACAAATTAATAGCTTAGGTATTAAGTCCTCGTGGGATCAATACTTTTTATACTCTGATTCTGTCCACTGTCATTATTAGTATTATGGCAATCTCTCTTCATGTGGCCCATTTCTCCGCATAAAAAGCAACCTTTTATACCCAATTTTCACTCTCGATAATGATTATTTCCACAAGTATCACATGCTGAAAATCTCCTATCTCAAGCTTGGCTTTGCTGACCACTATAAATCCCACTAGGTGGTGCTCTCACTGAACTTTGCCTAATTGAAGATTTACTTTGTTTCTGCGGCTGGCCAAAACTCATCTGATAACTACCACTGGGTCTTAAGTCACCCCTTTTCTTACTTTGATTTCCTTCTCCAAAAGATTGATGCTCTCTAATTATCTTCTTTATCTGGTAATCTAGCCCAACTTGCCATTCTCTTTTTTCAAACTCTACTTTTATAGCAAAATCTGCCATCTCTGTCAAACAGTTCATAGGAAACAATCTGATCTTAGATCTCATGCATTCAGACCGTTAAGAAAATGATCCATCTTGCCTTGTTCATGGTCATTCAAATATGGAAACTCATGGAAGAGAGTTTCATATTGATCTACAATGCGATTACCTTAAGTCAACCTGTAGAATTCCCTCCTCTTCTCATCCATAAAAGCAGAATTCATATAATTGCCCATGAAATCCCTCTTGAACTTCTCCCAAGTCAACACATTAACCTCGGAGAATTTACCTCTTACACTCTTCCACCATTTATCAGTCTGCTTATTCAAAAGTCGATACACATGGTGGCATTTTTATTCATCAGTCAATCTCATCGGCTCAAAAGCCTTCTCAACTCTGTCTAAGAAATTCCGAGCTACTATGGAATCCTTCTTTCCATCAAACTCAACAGCTCCATTTTCTTTCACTCTTTTAACAATAATATCTTCATTAACTATAAGAGCTACCTGAGCTGGACCATGGCCCCATGATGGAGGGTAGTAAAACGAATAAGTGTAAGCATCAAGAAGAACATTCGGAGGAGCATAATAAGGTGGAAGGTAGAAACCCGGGGGAGGTGTAGGATAACCTTGATACACTGGATGAGGTAAGGATGTCGTGGAGGATGTTGTAGAGGTGCTGGAATATTTCCTTGAGGTGCTGCCAGGACTGAGGAACATTTTTGCTATGAGGATGATGAACTGGGGTACTATCTCCGAAAGCTAAGGCTAGCGAGTCTCCTACAGCGGGAATAGGGTTTCCCGACATATGAATTAACCTCTTCATCAACTGGAGGTGTCCTAGAAGGTTGGCCAACATTTTCTATCCTACGAGTACCGACTCGACCTGCACCTTGAACTCTGGAATACGAAGGTATCTGAAAACACATGAAAGATGTCAACCGCTAAAAGACATAGAATAACTAATTTAGTAAATGAGATGTCTACAGAATCTATTAACCTAGTGCTCCGATACCATTAAATGTCACATCTGTCCCCATAGATAGGGTAAGGGTGAGACTGAGACTGAGACTTGAAACGGACAGAGTTTCCCCTGTAAAATGGACTAATCCTCCACATACAAAAGTAAATTCTAAACTGAGAAATATCATCATATAAATAGGATCTTCATGATCCATATCAAAAGAAATATCCATGCTAAAATGTAAATACTCTATGTATAAAAAAGAGGCTCGGTGCCTAAAATCAAATACAAAATTCTCTCAAGAATGACATATCTAGAATTATAATCTCAAAACATAACAATGACACACTACTGTTGGCACAACCTTTCTCTACTAGTAGGAAATGATGATGAAACAGCAGATGAAAAAGAATGATCTACTAATCTGCTAAACCTGAAATGTTAAAGAAAGAGGTAAGCTCACGCTTAATGCAATGGGTCACAGCTTAATGTTGTGGATAAAAAAGTAACAAGGTGGATTAAATAAGTCTTTCATAATATAAATAAAAACATAAGCTGTAAAAACGATTTATCAAATGTTTACTTGAAATCATAAATCTCATTTTTAATAAATCTCATTCTGCTCAAGAATACTTTGAAATAATAAAGTTGTTTATTCATCTATATGCACACTCTCGTGACAATACGGCAAAGCTAGCAACATGGGGCATCCCCACGGTAATAACTAGCATCCGGAGTAAAAACTGGCAACATGAGACCTCGTCTCACGGCAAATAATCTGGCACATATAAGTACACGGGGTGCATCCTAATATAAAAATCATTTATAAAACACATTCTCATATATCTAAAATCTTGCAAGTTTCTCATATATCACAAACATATGATTTCAACATAATCAATATTCGATCCATACTTTTATAGCAAAATATAAACTTTTCTAAAAACAAAATCATTTAATGCATTACCTTAAAAATTCATTTAAGAAAACATACATACCATATACTTGGAAAACATCAATGTTACAGGCTTATCCACGCACCCGGTGAGCTGACTACAGAGTAAAGAACTATGCAGCAGGACCGTCCCCGCTTACGGTATCACGATCACCTAAAGAGACAAAATAATTTACTATAAGGAATATAATTCTAACTAGAATAGATGAAAGAATATGCAAGAAACGTGGGCTATCATGTGCAATGTTTATCTTATATATAGAGAGACCACAAATATACCAAATCTAAACTATTTACATTTTTTTTGGAAATGTTGGAAATTCCATCGCCAAACCATCTGACTCGGGCTTAAGTGAAGCAGGTAAAATCTCCGGTTGTCCCAGACTCTTACAAGAAATGCACCACTGGATTCAAACCTGGCTGTCCCAGACGGTTCTGGTTAGGCTCTCGGTTTTTTTAAAATTAATTTAAAATTTTAATTTTAATTTTTTAAAAATAAAAATGAGATTTCAAATTTATTTGAAATTATTAATTTGATTTTATATTACATTAAATTAGAAAATTAAATTAAAAATAAAATAAAAGAGCTTGAACTTAAATTTTTAAGAACTTAAGTTGCCTACGTATCCTCGAGGTTTGAGAGGAATCAAAACTCACATAGTTTCATTATATTTTTTTTAGATAGTTCATTCTTTGAATTATTTACTCATCATCATTATTTGTGTCTGTTCCTTCAGCTCCTATTCCGCTTGCACTTGCATATGCATAGTCGAATAAGTCTTCAAGTTCATTGGGGGCATCTTCTTGTTGTCTTAGATTAGCTCGGGTCCAATCATCCACACATGTTGTTTCTTCTAAAGTGTTTGGATGTAATGAAGACCATCTCGCTTTCAAAATAGTACCCCCTAAGCTGAAGTCTTGTTCAACCGCAACAGTGGAAACCTGCCAAAACCTCTTTAGCAATAATTGATAAAATATGATAGATATTTTGATGTCGGTTCCACTGACATGTACTTGAAAATTTTTACTTACTAAACTTTCAGGATGAAACTCCAAATTGGTAGATAAATAATTATCTAATTTCGGATTATTAGTCATGTTATCCCTCTGTTTTTTATTTCGTTGTAGTATCTAACGATCACATACACTAAGTCTTGAATGTATTACAGGTTCGTTACTAGATTATCTTGATGATATATCTGTTAACATAATCATTAAATAAATCTATTAAATCCATTTTCATTCCATCTATTATTTTTCTAATATTAATTTCATCATCTATTCGTAAAAATGCATAGTAAGTTTGTCAGTCATTATTCAAACCTTCTAATTTAAATCTAGGATAAAAAAACTGTGGTAATAAGATAAAGTAATGTACGTAATATCTTTAAAATAAGTCAATCGTTTTCTTTTCATAACAGTAATAGCTTCAATTAAAATAATATCATTAATATTTGAACTTTCAACATGCTCATATAGAGTACCAACAATATTCAAATATTTAACAAGAAATAAATATATTGTAGGATAATAAACTCCACTAAAAATATTTGTAGCATCATTAAAAAATCTTAAAAGTTCTAATTTTTTTCACAAATACCTCATCGGCTAGGCAAAAGTATTATATGTTGGGGAAAAAAAACTACATAATACATCTTTATATTGAAAAACTTGAGATAAAAGAAAATAAATTGAATTCCAACGAGTTGGAACATCTCGTGAAAATTTTACTGATTTAACACCATTTAATTTATAAATATTTTCCATTCTCTCATGATATTAGAATATGACCAAATACAATTAAGTGTAAACTTAATAGGATTAATATGATATTCTAAAAAGTTAGAACATGGCATATGCAACGAATATGAAAAAATCAACCCCCCCAAATTTGATTGGCATATTTCTTGCATTATTAATATCAATTGTTAAAATATTACCTAATAAATCATATTTATCAAAAATTACTTTAATAATTCTATAAATATCTTGTGTAGTATGTTGCTCATCAAAAACTCTAAATATAATAAGTCATTTTTGCATGTTCCATGATGCATCAATCCGATGACAAGTCACACTCATGTATGAGTGTGTTTACCAATGGTCATTTCAAATATCATAACAAATAGAAAAGATACCTTTAATATCTTTAAATATTTCATTTAAAATAATTTGCTATCATTGTATAATTTATAAATTTGTGATTTTTTGTATTTCTAGGCATTTTACAGGCAGTAAGATTTAAAGCATTTCAAACATAATTAGTAAATGTAATTTTTTCATCAAAACATGAAGAAAGATATGTCATACAAGTAAATTTAGCAAATTCTTCTCTATTTTTAGCATCATAATTTTTAAATAAATCTAAAAAATTGTACCTCTACTAGATGAAGCGTACCTGTCCATTTGAGTTTGTGTTGTATCAAGTCCAATTTTAGCGGCATGATGTATATGCAAGTGCTTGTTCATATTTCCATAGCTGCCAATAAACTTATAAGATACACCACAATAGTTACATATTTCTTTTGGACCTTCACTTTTAGTCTAGAAAAAATGAAAATGAATTTTGAGAATATCAAAAGGTCGCGACGCATCGAGAGCTATTGCCAATAAGCGCTGAAACTTCATTTTCTCCGTTCCGAAGTTTCTGGACTCTGATTTGGTCCCCATTTTTGTCTACGGACTCGTAACGGAACATAATATTCTATAAATAATTTAAAAATATATATCCTTGATATCCATGGGTTAGACCCATTTCTGCTGTTCGGGACACATATTCGACCCTAAGGGTCCCACATCCGTCCCAATAGAAGTCAACTTCTTAATAATTATGGCAACTTGAAACGTATCATAGATTTTCATTTCCTCATCCAATATTTCATGAATGATTAACCGTATTTCACCCAAATAAGACATTATCGTCCTTGAATTTACCATTTTGTAGTCCATAGTGTTGGGGTTTTAGGCGGTAATTTGGGTAAACGCAGCGGAACGTGAAAATACAAAATTTTCTGATTTCAATATTTTTTCTTGGTTCAATTCTTCAAAAACTGAAATTTTTACCCAAAAATCAGATTTTTCAGAAATTACTGTTTTGCCCCAAAACTTTGTATTTTAATCATTTTAGTCCAAAATTATCAAATACAATTCTAATTGATTCTAAATCAATCCCAAAATGAGTTATACGTATCTAATATATGAAAATACAATTTCAAACTCATAGAAATCGAATTTCCAAAAATTGCTGGGACCCTAAACTTTCAAGAATTTACAATTTGGACCTTTTGTTCAAAACATGTCAAGATCAAATCCAAAAATTCCCAAATTCAATATACATCAAATACACATCAAATCTAAACATATATATGAAAAGCCCTAAATTTGGGGATGGTTAAAAACCCTAATTTTATAATTTCACAAATTAACAAAATTAACACCAAATTAATTAAATCAATACTTTAATTCAATTCCAACAACACCAATCAAGCCTCACCATTAACCTCGGCCGGCGATTCGGTTCGATTCCGAACCGGAATCGAACCGGTTAATTTCGATTCTACACAAAAGTGGAATCGAAATCGGAACGGAACCATTCGGTTCCAACCATTTTTTTTTGCTTTTTTGAAAAAAAAAAATTGAGATTGATAAATCAATATAATTTAAAATTATGAATTTAAATTTATTACATTACATAATTATATTAAATTACAAATAAAATTCTTATCGAAAAATAAAAAAATATATATATATTATATAAATTTAAACCGGTTCCAACCGGAACCTTACGGTTTCGGTTGGAACCGTTGGAACCGCTGGAACCGAACGGTTCCAGTGGTTCCAATCGGTTCGGCTAGGGTGGGAACCCTAACTGAACCAGTTAGGTTCCGATTCGGTTTTGGAACCGGAACCGTCCGATTCCAACAGGTTCTGTTCCGGTTCCGAACCGGAACCTTAGCCAGGTCTACTCACCATCATGAAATAACTCAAGAATAATTCTAGGTCAATCATGAGTGGCTAAGTAACTCTAGAATGGCAACTAGCCATCAAAATTGCAAAAAGAAAGCTTAAAGAATAATTTTAAGCAATCAAAAATAACATACATGCTTTCACTCTCAATCAAGCTCCCAATCATCAAAACACAACCATAAGAAAGTAGAGAATAAACTAAGCTACCTATGTTGAAACTTATGATCATAGAAACAATTTTCAAGAAGAAGAAAGTATGAAAATTCTTACCAAATATCCAAAATAAGCAAGCTTTTCTTCTTTCTTTTTTTTTCTTATCTTTCTGTATTTTGTATTTGATTTTTAGGGTTCATGAATTTTCAAAAAAAAAAATAAAAAAAATGGTTTTATATATTTTCCTAAATTACCATTTTTTGGAGGAAAAATAATGGCCACAATTTTCAATTTTGTTTTAATTAATTGGAAAATGATTTAATTAAATTTGTGGTTAATATTTATCACAAATCATCCAATTAAATCATGCCAAATGAAACCAATCAAATTGGCCACTTTATCCAATTAAAACATATCATTTATCTTATTTTATTAAGTAAATATGATAATAAATATTTAATTAATTCAATTATTCAACATTTGAATAACTAAATAATTAAATACATATATTAATAATAAATGACAAATATCACAATTGACATTTAATAAATGGCTGAAGATCCCAAACGCATGTATCTTCGTTTAACCGTTAAGCGACTTATAAATGATCAATATTATTTATAAAGTTGTCCTAGTGCTCTACGAGTATATCTCATTAGTGAGACTCTCTAGGTTCAGGCATATCCGTCACGAAATCCAATTTCGTGTCCAGAATCTACCCATTCGTAAATTATGACGAACACGGATAAAATCTATGAACCATACAAGTCGAGGTCACTGCATACGTATATTCCTTCCATCACAGGTATCCGGATTATCCCAGAGATATAGATATAAACGTCAAATCTCTTTAGGTATAATCTCGTCTACGATTCTATTAGCAATCTCTTAAATAACACTTAGAATTGATTTCTATAGTGTACCACGGGCCCATGGATTTAACAGATTGCTAACTCCATAATGGATACCTATGCTCTGTAAACAGAAATTACAGATCCTATCTGCATACGCACAGGATATCATGAGGATCAGTCCACACCTAATGAACAGGCGGAGGTCTGATCTAAATAGATTGGTGACGTGACTGCCATCAAATTACGGAGGATACCTCATATATCCACAATGGTATCTCAAGTTGAGGATCATTATGCTCACTCAACCCGAGAAGATTCTTATTGACGTTGGTGTACCATCTATTAAGAGTCTTCAGTGAGTCGTTCAGTGTTTATCTGATATAAACACTTGCATGTCTATATGAGTCTCCCGAGACTCATGGTTCATTGAGAAACCATTGGAATCCAACATTCTAATATACGACACGTACCGGTCTCAGCTAGGGATGGTAAAAATCCCCGCGGGGATGGGGGCCCGATATGTTAGGGGCGGGTATTTAGCAATCGTTTTTAAAAATGGGCCGGGTGCAGGTATAATTTTTAATACCCGTTGGATATACGGGCCGGGTACGGGTATAAGTAAGACTCTCTAACCCGTACCCGCTTAATAAACATAATGGATTTTGACTTTTTAATTATTAACTTTTTATTCAAAAAATTTAATTACTTATTTATCAAACTCACCTGCCACTTAACAATTACCAACTTTCCAATTCCAGTACCACTCACAGGAAGGCAAAGAATATAAAAATTGAAAAGTGTGGTATTAAAAATTCAAGACTCCACCCAATTGCTTTTCATTTCCACCGATTGCTTTTCATTAAAGCCTTTCAAATTTTTGAAGTTTTTCAATACACAATAATCATTCAACATCATCAGTAGCCTCTACACAATACTTATTGTGTATGTACCCATTGTTGTTCATAGTGGAAGCTTTGAACTGGATTATAATAGCCTCTAGACAAGACTTAATTGATCATTACTGGTTCATCAGGCATCAGGTTCAGGTAAACTTCTCTCAATATTTTTTTTAATTTTATAGTATTGATTTTGCAAGAATGCGATGATTTATTATTTTATTATTTTGAATAACATGTGTTCATTAGATGTATATGGGAGATTTAATTTTAATCTCAAATAAAATTTTACTGTTGAGTTATGTAATAATTAATTTGTTCATTTAAAAAAAAATAATATTGTAGGTTTTATAAAAAAAAACTAATTAATAAATAAAATGGGAAAGGGGATAGGGGATGGGGACGGGTATATCTTTTTCTATACGGGGAATCCCTGACCCGTACCTGCACGATTGACGGGCCGAGATCGGGGATATTATATATCACACGGGTACGGGTACGAGTATTGACATCCCCGTCTTATACCCGGCCCGTTGCCATCCCTAGTCTCAGCGGGTTTACTTATTGACCATGTAATTGTAAATATTGACCAGGAACAGTTAAAGAATGATATTGTTATGATACTGCTCAATGTCAGTTGCGACGTTTTTGCAATTGTATCACAACCAATCACTCTATGGTTATTTACGTCTTTATCATATAATAAAAGAATTTATATCACAGAAACTATTTATTTTATTCATTAATAAAATATATATATATAAGAGTATTTACAGAGAAATACATAAGAAATTAGTGCTTAGAGCACCATCCCTAACACTTAGAGCTACCAACGATAAAGTTCTTCTATTCGTCATCCTCTATTTTTTACTTCTTCTTAAGAGATTCCCAGAGAATCTTCTCAGAAGTCATGTCTTGGTACATATTGTACAAGGTATTTTCAAGTCATCTCAATAGGTAGTTCTTGCATAAAAATTCACATTACGACCATGTCTCAACTCGCAGTTGCTTGGCTGTTTCCGTTTCTCCCTCCACAGGCTCCGGAGGATTTTCTTTGAGATACTTAGCTAACTACAGTATTATCAGGTAGAACAATATTTTTCTATACCACTGTTTGAAGTTTGCTCTACCAAACTTATCTGGTTTCTCTCCATGAGCGATCAGTACTGTGATATTTCCACTAGCCAAATGTAACTGAAAGTTATACACAAGACAAATCACACAAAGATCAATATTATGATCATGTTTATGTGTTACACTAAAAATTCTGCTGATTATTTTTAGATTGAAGTACCAAATAATATAAGTCCTTGAATTTGTGACTAAAAGTTTCTTACGATAGGTGAATAAAGGAAAATTCCAAGAGGACAAAGGGGGTCGAGTATAACCACTTAAGTCCCTACTTACTTAGGCTCTTATCGCCTTGGTGACAGAATTTTCTTAAACAAATTCTCAATAGAAAATCTTAGGTATTCAATCTTAGTATTTACACTTTAAAGTTCAACTACAAATTTTAAATATATGTATAAATATGTATATATATAAATTCAATCAAGATGTGATGTAATTATTTGTGTATAACTACACTTCAACTCTCAACCAAGTATGCAACAAATATTAAATAATTTCAATTTTATCACATAATCTACTAGGAGTATACATGTGATAATTGAACAACCTAATATTAACTACAACCTATACTAACAAATTTACAAAAACTAACTTAATATTATTCTAAGCATAAATTCTATATTTCCAAATTTCATAGTTAAAACATGTATATCATATGATAATTATCAAGTTAATATATATTTTTTTTAATGAAATTTATAGATTAATCTAAGTTTATATTATTATTCTATATCTGAAATTTCTCATATGTGACTTGCGTTAGTATCACATTCGTTCAGCCGTTTGAACGAAACTTTCCAGAAAGTTCACGTTCATACAGCGTTTAATAATGCGTTAGATCGAACTTTTCCAGAAGACTTGCGTTCGAGTGGCGTTAATACGATTTCGAACGAACCTTTCCAGAGGAGTGGCGTTCGAGTGAAGTTTGAAGACGCGTTCGAACGAAACTGCAAAATATAGGGTTTTTCCTTATGCATTCGTCGGGCGTACGCCCTTACATAATTTTCATATGTAGAACACATTTTTCAGGAAGAAGAACATTAAGACATGCAAAAACAGAATTAACAATACATGTAAATTAAAAAATTCTTAAGATTGTTGTTATAAATGTGTTATTGATCAATGTTAACATGCAACTTTCAATCAATTTTTTAATGTGATACATTGAATAAAATATAAATACGAAGAATTTGAAAAACCTGAAAGTTTGTGTAAAAGATGATGAATGAGAACTAAGTCAAACTGTCTCTATCCTTAAGAATTTATGATGAATGAAAATAAAATTATAGGAGGATAAAAAGAAAAAATGATTTTTGGACATTCACATGTGACGTGGTTTTTTTTATATGATTTAAAATTAAATCAATTGTCAGGTGTTTTGAAGAAATAAGAGATAATGTAAGAGATTTTTTTTTAATTAATAGAAAAATGGTAACTAAATTCTTTCTCACTCATGTGAATGTATTTCAAACTTCATATTTCTTATACATCACAAAAGATTTTATTAATTAAATCTATTTCATCCTGAAGTAACAATGAGTCAAATTCGGTGTTCTTAAAATCAGAACAGATCAGAAGTTGAACTGGTTGAATCGGGAATTGATTTTAAGTTTGGTGTAATTAAATATTAAAAATCGATAATTTAAATTTTTAAAATAAAAAATAAAAAACTTAATATTTTTTATAATTTTTAATTAAATAAAATATTTTATGATATCAGTTGATTTTGTCAGTTTTTTCGAAACGGTTCAATCGATTAAAATAATAATCTATTAAATTTTTAAAATTATCGATTCAATTATCAATTACCGATCCGATTTTGAAATCAATGATTATACTCGCATAGCATTATCTAGTCATGTACCTAATATCATTTTCATTCCATACCGTGTTTTAATAATTCTCTAGGTGGTTGATAAGATTGATAGTATATCTGTTTGTGTGGATATAAATCTTTTATACTGGAGAGAAAGAAACAAATTGAAATTATTATTTGCAATCCCTTTGCGTAGCCATCAGAAGACCAGCGAAGCCTCGAAATAAAAGACAATACAACCTCCATAACATTACTTTTGTTTCTATAAAACACTTTTTAATTAACAAAAATGATAGATAAATATATTTATTCCGAAAATATCTATATCTCTTTCACTGTAATTACAGTCAATGCAGCTACAATAAGAAAGATGTAATTATTTTTCGGGATAAATATATATAATATATATGTGCATCACTTCTCTTTAACTAATGGAGGTGACTTAATTTAGCCATAAGTGTAAGAGCATTCTTCTTATGCATGGAAATTCCAGGTAGAACATTAAAATCCAAATCCTGAATCTTCAATCCAGAAGGCATTTCCCAATCAAATTTGTAAAGAAGATTAGCAAGGGAGAGATCCACAGTGGCAATTCCCATAAATAATCCAGGACAACTTCTTCGGCCGGCACCAAATGGTATCAACTCATAGTGTTGACCTTTAAAGTCAATGGGACTGTCAATGAATCTTTCAGGATAAAATTCCTCAGGATTCTCCCAAGCTTCAGGATCTCTTCCGATCGCCCATGCATTTACAAACACAAGTGTCTTAGCTGGTATTTCATATCCATTAATGATTGAGCTTTCAGTTGTTTCTCTTGGGATTAATAATGGAACTGTCGGTTGTAATCTCATCGTCTCCTTCACCACAGCTTTAAGATAAGGCAGTTCTTGAACATCATCTTCATCCACAAACCCTTTGTTGCCAATCAAGCATCTGATTTCTTCTTGAACTTTTTTCATTGCTTTAGGATGCTTCATTAGATAGGTCATGGCCCAAATCACAGTTGCTGCACTCGTGTCTGTTCCAGCAACGAAAACATTCTGCGAAACAAACAACAATAGTCAATATCTATAAATTAGAGGCTCCAAAAATAAAAAAAACTTAACGCGCGCAGTCTTATATCTATATTTTTTTTAAAAAAATAGACTATTTTTAGGGTTCAAATATGTGATCAAATAGACAATAAGTTATATAATATCGCACCGTAAGGATCCTGAATTAGTATACTAAGTCATGGGCCTCCTAACCTAATAGATGTATTTAGATTGCAATGCCCAATAGCAAATTCATGATGGATTATGTGTCCAAAACGAACAATATCTACTCAATTAGTGGGCATGGAACCCACATGGCTAGCGAGAAGGATCCAGAACTAATATATAAGTCATGAATTCTTCTAATCTAATCTAATAGCGCGTTTTGGGTTGCAAAACCCAATAACAAATTCGTGAAGGGCTATAAACCCAAAATGAATAATATCTACTAGATTAGCGAGCATTAGTGCTAAAAGACTCGATTAGTGAACCTTAGTGCTATAAGTAGAGTCTGAGGAATGTACTGATTTACTTAGGACAGTCACGTTATGTCTCACGTTCAACAAAATTAATTAAATATACAGATAAAATAATTAAAAGTAACTAACCATGAGCACCGCCTTGATGTGATCCAAAGTTAGATCAAATTTGAATCCACCATTTTTTCGTATTTGAAGCAAAACATCAATTATATCCTCATGTTGATCAAATTTTGTTCTCTTTGGATCTAAATGCTCCTCAATGAGTTCTTCATAAAATCTATCAAATTCTTGGAAGTTGGTTTCCAAGCGACGTATCATTCCTGTGAGTTTATCAAGCCACCCCATGTGTGAGGAAAATAATCTGTAACAAGAAGCTTACAAACAAGGCTTCAGTTTCATTAAGCAATCCATGAAACCTGCTTCTTTCAATTGCTTCATCTTCATACCTCTTCCCAAAACCAAGTCTACAAATAATGGTGGTCAGAGACATCATTATCTCACTTAAGTTTACAGGTTTCAAAGCTGCAGCTGATTTTGAAACCTTCTCAATCATTCTAGAAACTTCATCTTCTCTGATGGGTCTAAAATTTTGTACCCTATTGGAGTTAAAAAGATGAACCACACAAATTTTTCTTATCTCTTTCCAATACTCATCATGGGGTGAAAAAGCCAAATCCAAGCCATTGTAAGAAAGCTTTTGTTGGCCTAGCAAGGCTGGCCTGCTACAAAATTGAAGGTCATGGGTTTTCAATATCTCTTTAGCCATTTTTGCTGAGGAAACTACTAGGGCTGGCACAAAACCGAGACGCAGTGACATGAGGGGGCCATATTTTTTAGATAGTTCCCAAAATGACACTTGAGGCTTTGATACATCAAACTGGTGTAAGTTGCCAATGAAGGGAAGACCCTGGGGACCTGGTGGTAATTTGATATTTGTTTTTGCTCTCTGTCTTTGGCAAATGAAGAAGAGGAAGATTGGGAGACACAGAAGGAAGATGATGATAAGGGATGCCATTATCTTGTTTTGCCAAACGAGAACCTCTCTATAAATAATGAAATAAAATGATATTCATAATTCTTTGGATAAAGAGAAGTATGAGTAAAATGATTTATTATTGTATTAAAAATAATTATATTTATTTAGAATACTTTTTTAGTATTACTATTATATGAGTAATGTGGTACTACCAATTAATAATTATATAATATATAGAAGTTGTGTTAAATAAAATTACTATTTATTTAATTGTTTTTTACTCCAAGAGACTTTTGAGAGAGAAACGAAGCACATATAGAGGCTCAGCATCGGGAAGTGAAAGACTGTCAAATTCACGGATTTTTTCTCTCTCTTTCTTTCATGATATTTTGCTTATTTTTGATTAGTCATTTGAAGTTCTCTTGTATGTGCGGTCACTAAACTCTTAATCTATGGTTGTAATGAATCTTGATATTATATTTATATAAAGTTGATTTTTCTTATAACTAATTATGTGATTCATTGACTTATTTATTGAACCTTATACTTAATGCATCTTAATTCTTGACCACTAGTAAAATTGATGTGGTAAACTTAATTGAACTTGAAAATGAATTTTATGTTTAGCCTTTGGTTTAATAATACAAGATCTCATTTAAGGGATTTCCTTGCAAAATAGAAATTTACCAGTAGGGCATGTGTAACCACAATTGGAACTTGATCTTAATGAATTAGGTTTAAGTTAACTTGATCTTAATGAATTTGGTTTAAGTTAATTAACATAGAAATATACTTAATTAGTTTATTCGAAGTATATGAACATGATCATCGATAGAGGCTTATGGATATTTTTGTATTTCAGGTTAATAAGTTAATTTATTATACAAGTATAAGATTATTAACCTTGGATGTTTATCTCCCATTGGTTGCAACTTGACATTTTCAATTTTCCTTTTATTTCTTTAGTGTTAGTTTAAATTCACTACCAAGAACCACAATTAAATTTCATCTAAATAATTTTGGTGAAGATCGTACAGAGAAATTTCAAGAGTTGAAATCCAGACATATTCCTCTTGTGAAGGTCATGTGAACTAATCATCACATACATGAGACGACTTAGGAAGTAGAACAAGACATGAGGTAGAAATAACCAGAGTTGTTCGAGGATTGAGAAATTTTGAGGACGAAATTTTTATAAGGTGCGTAGATTGTAATACCCCATGATCATTTTTTTCTCTTTAAACCTAACTAATCCCCATAATTAGAGGTGGCCGGCGGTTCGGTTCCGGTTCAATTCGGTTTTTTTTTTTAAATGAAAAATTGAGATTAATAAAATAATATAATTTAAAATTATGAATTTGAATTTATATAATAAACTTACATTACATAATTACATTAAATTACAAATAAAATTCTTATCTAAAAAAAATTAAATTAAAGAGCTTGAACTTAAATTTTTAAGAAATTAAGTTGCCTACGTATCCTCCAGAGGCGAGAGGAATCAAAGCTCACGTAGTTCCATTACATTTGAAAGATATTTTCCAATTGTAATTTTACAATTATTTAAATATTTAATTATCAATCATAATCTGTGTTTGTTGATCATTCAGCTCCACTTGCACTTGCATATGCATTATCGAACAAGTCTTCAAATTCATCAGGGGCATCTTGTTGTTGCCTCAGATCAGTTCGGGTCCAATCATGCACACATGTTGTTGCTTCTAGAGTGCTTGGATGTAATGAAAAATATAATTAAATTAATTAAAAATATAAATATCTTATGTTTTGATATTTTATGAGATGCTTTAAGTTGCTTTATTTGACTTGTTGAATTTCATTAAATGTGTAATGATCAAGTTGCAAGTTCATTAAATCAAACTTTAATGACACAAAAAATAATATCAAGATATTATTATGCATACAAAATTCGGCCAAGGGCAATTTTGTGAAGTATATATTGTTTTGTTTCATTTTCATTAGGTTAAGGTTCATTAGTTACCAAAAACAAATACAAAAGAGTTGATAGAAAATGTTGAAGACCAAAAGGAAAAGCTTGGAAATTTATTGATTTTGTAAGTTTTTCTTTAAAGTTTTCAACTTAGAAAATATTTATAACATGCTTAGCTTCAACATGTGTTGCTAGGATGTTGTCTCTACACTTTTAGTTTGTGTTTTAATTGGTTGTGAACTTGTTTGAAAGATGAGAGCATGTATGGTTTATAAAGTAAGCTTGAAATAGTTTCAATGGCTTACTTTTGATTATTTGATAATCATGTTAACTAAGTTATTTAGTTAACCGAATATTTTTTCTTAATTTTTATCTCTTTATCAATGACACTACTAGTCATATATTAATATAAATAACTGTTTATAAAGAACAAGTAACTATCCAATAGTCACAAGTTCTGATATCAAATATCTAAACAATCATTAAATAATATTTTAAATAACTAGACAGGATATCTTGTATCCAGTACATATAGTTGTCGTATTGTGTGAATCGATATTCTCTATACACAACTATACACATCTCATTTCTTAAGCTCTATAATTTGCCTTCAATTATTCACAACAATTGTAAATAATTGATTAGAAAAATGTGTCAAACACATGACTTCTAAAAGTCACTAAAGCCAAGAAACGTCATTATAAGATAAACAAATACCTAATGGAGTTTTCTTAATGCCAGTCAAGAATCTCGAGACATGAACTAATTCGGGTCAATTCTTACCGCACCAGAAACTATTCTCTCTAGACAATTATATCCTAAAACATATATCTATTTAGATAACTTATCTTGACTTAGTAACTAAGTCACTAACCATCTTGATTTTCAAGAAAATCGGAACAACAGTTCCCAATGATTTTGACTAATCTAACAATATCCAAGTCTACTTACATTCTAGAACCTATTCTAGAAATACGCAATCATAAGTGAAGTCAGAAAATATATTCAAATAATATGCATGCAGTGGATCAGAAGTATAATTCTATTAACAATATAGAATAAAGGAAAACAAAAGTAACAATTTTCATAATATTACACACTGCTTTAGTTATGGATTTTTAACCCAGCTGTGTCTCCCACTACTTTACGTAATACCGTAATCCCCAACGAAAAATGGGAATTCAATATTTAAATCGAATTCCATAGTGAGAAGTGGACCCCATGAATATATTTTGACTCACAGCTTTGGCACGATCTCGCCTACGTATATTCATTAGGTAGACAACTCATTATCAATCACACTCACTGTGACTCCTGATTTTGGTCCTGACCGTTTCTCGTTATGACAGCATTGGCACGTTCATAATGAGGCGTATCAATGCTTCACTTGCCAATGACAAACTCAAGCTACCGATGTAGTCCTGACAGTTTGGCACATTCAGGATTTCCACTTTCACTTGAATTTATCTAGTATCAAATATACATCTGGCATCGATAAAATTCTATCGACTACACCTTCACTGTTTTGGCACGATCTCGGATGCAGCCATAGAAAGATACCTATAAACAGTATTGATAAGACGGACCAAGAAACATTCATCCAATATATGTCACTTTACTGTCTTATTTAAGCGGGGATATTCCTCAAGAAAGTTTTGCTCTACATCAAATGAAGAATTTAATCTAGATCAATTTCTAAACAGTTCAATTCTACCATAGAAAACATAACTTAACTTAACCATTAAATTTCCGTTACGTTTCCCGTTAGCGTAGAACCAAAAAGTCAAGAAATATCTAAATTACATGCATGTGCAAACATCAAAATTGGATTATGTATCATGTTGACGGCTGATTTTGGTCTCAGGGCAATATTGGAATATTACTCCCGAGACAATCCTCCCTCAATAGTGAATTTGTTCGGTTATAGGGGAACCAAAAGTAAATTTAGCAAAAGACAGATAAATACGCCAATCAACAAAGAGATTTAACGTGGTTCGGCGGATTAGATCCAACCTACGTCCACGGACACAAATCGAATATCTCTTGTGTTTACAAGTCTGATGATAATGATCTTGATATTGATTCTGATCCTTGTTCTCTTCTCAACTCTCAATGCTCTCAACTCTCAACTTTCAACTTGTTACCCCCTCTACAAGCACGTTTTCCCCTCCTATTTATAATAGCAAAGAAACAGTTTTCCTTTTCCCATAAGGATTCCTAGTTGAAACTAAATTCACTTCCTATATCCTATTAGAATAGGACACTGACTCATTCACCTCCCGTATCCTATTAGGACACTGACTCATTCACCTCCCGTATCCTATTAGGATACTGACTTATCAACCTTACCTTTCCCAATGAAAGTAGGATAACTTATCTTTTTATTCGAAAGAATATGACGTCTTATCTTCTGGAGCGTATCCCACTATATTCTCGGTCTTCATGAGGTCGGTCACAATGGTTTTTTGAACTGAGAATGCTGCTATCGATCTGATAATGCTCGATCATCCGATCTTAAGTGGTCGGTTACCGATCATAAATGCTCGGCCCCTAACTCATGTGGTCGGGTCAGTATTAATGATCTCGATCAACAAGGGAGTTTACCCTTTTACCCATGTCGTGCTGCTTAAATATCATAGTGCTTAAAAAACATCATCAACATCTATCCCCTAGTTCTCGGTAACAACGAGTTTGCGAGTTGATGCCAAGAACTATAAAAAAAGATGGTATGCCGATGAATCCGTCGGTGGTCACTCCAGGAACCGCAGAGAAAAATGTCTTGGCTGCAAATCTGGTCCTTCCTGCCACCTTCATGTGCTCAGTCAACGAGGATCCCGATATCTACCCGTGGAGAAAATACTTTGCCCTTATGCCGATGACGATCGACTCGGTGGGACGTAACCCGAACCCGAGCTGAGAAGAACATTTGGCTGTGGGGGAATGTCACCTCCCCAAACCAATAGAGGCCGACCATAGGGGAGATGCTCTGATCCCATGCCGATGATAAGTCTCTCGGTGGGATGTATCCCGACCCCAAGCTGAAGAAAGACGGCTCTGGGGGAATATTACATCCCCAGTCCAAAGAAGCCGACTCGGTGGGACGTAACCCGACCCCGAGCTGAAAGAAAGACTTGGCTATGGGGGAATGTTACATCCCCAGTCCAAGAAGCCGACTCGGTAGGACGTAACCCGACCCCGAGTTGAAACAAACATCGTTTTCGGCGGTACAAGAGCAGACCCGAGCCGAAAATAACATCGGTCTCGGCAGTACAAGAGCAGACCCGAGCCGGAAAGAGACATCGGTCTCGGCGGTACAAGAGCAGACCTAAACTGGAAAGAGACATCGGTCTCGGCGGTACAAGAGCAGACCCGAGCCGGAAAGAGACATCGGTCTCGGTGGTACAAGAGCAGACCCGAGCCGGAAAGAAACATCGGTCTCGGCGGTACAAGAGCAGACCCGAGTCGGAAAGAAACATCGGTCTCGGCGGTACAAGAGCAGAACCGAGCCGTAAAACAAATATCAAAACCATTGTGTGGGCCATAACAAACAAGCATAATCAAATGTCAGCTTAAGACAGAAGAAGTCTTACTCATATTTTTGGGATCCGTTGCCTTTCTTGCAACTCTACAAGGGTCACTACAAGCAAGGCTTTTATTAATACATCCTCTCTGCATCTCAGCATTCCACGCATCCGACCGGATGACTTCCGCTATCAACTTTGGTCGACTTCAAAAACCGAATGGTCTATGTACACACTGAGATAGCCTTTTTTCACCAAGTCTTCCACCTGCTCCTGCAGGTCTCTGCACCCATTCGTGGCATGTCCCCTTACATTATGGTAGATACAGTAAGCCCTACTATTTCCCTCCTCAATCGGGAACCTCCTCAAATTAAGCTCGGCCAACAGACCTTTATCCTGGATGTCCTGAACTATCTGGGCCATAGGTTTGTTCAGGGGGGTGTATATTGTCCTCCCCGCGACACGGTTGACTTGGACAGATGACTTTATCTCTTGAACATGACTACTTGGAGGTGTCGGTCTGAGTTTCTTCTGCTCCGGGACTGGTCTCCTCAAATTTCTGATCGAATCCCACTGATTGTCTGACCTGAGTATCTTAGCCATTCGGGTGTCTACTCCCCGGGCAATCTTTTTCTCCTCCTCTATTAAGATAAACTTCCTGGCCAACTCCAGGGCAGTGGCATAATCCGATACGTCTTGAATCCTCAGGTGAGTCCATAACTTCCCGACCTTCAGACCTCCCTTGAGACTTTCTAGCGCTTCCGATGACTCGTACGCTCCGAGCTTGAGCACCAAATTGTGGTACCTTTCAATAAAATTCCTCAGGGGCTCGTCATCCCCCTGCTTCATCAGTCTCAATTCACCCACCATTTTTTTGGGACGTCGGCCCCTTTGAAGTGCCGAACAAATGACTTCCTGAGTTGCGTGAAGCTTCCGATGCTCCCCAGGGCTAGACTTCTGAACCACAGAATGGTAGATCCCCCCAAGATTAGGGGGAATACTTTGCAAACGGCATTCCCTACTACTCTTTGGACCTCCGTCAACAGGACAAAACTCTCAATGTGGGATTTTGGATCAGTGTGACCCTTGTAGGGCGTCATGGATGGCATATTGAATCGTCTTGGGAATTTTACTGACCTTATTTCTTCTGTGAAGGGAGATTCAACCTCGCCGTCCCGAGCATCTCTCGTGTCAGTTTTGAGATTCACTTCCCACTTGGCCATTTCTTTTCTTAACCAAGATTTTATATTGCCATCTGTGTTACAGTGCCGCCTCCTGCGATCTTCTTCGCGTCTGTCACCTCGGGTGCGGCTTTCCTCATGACTTGAGATTTCCCGTCCAGTCTCACCATGCTTCCTATCTCCCCTTCTGGTGTCGCGGGGGCTATCATAGGAAGAACCTGGAGACTGTCGCCCCTCTTCTTCTTCTCACGTATCCTCCGTTTGTAAATCTTTTTCTACCACTACGGACCTCATCCCGTAGGGACCCTTCCTCCTAGGTTCATCGTCTTCGCTCTTATCTGCAACCCTTTTTCCTTCCGCTATTTCGCCTCTCCCCCGACTAGTTCCGGCTTCTAGTCTCTCATTATTCGTCTCTTCCATCCTCTCCAGCCTGCCTATCATGGATTTCAAAAGGTTTTGATTTTCCTTCCTATCTTTCCTCATATTTTCCTTCATCTTCTCCATCCATTCCGCTGTTGAACTCCCTGACGACCGGTGATTTCCATCTTCTGCCATCGTCTTACCACGCGAGCTGCTTTTCGTTGATTCCCCACAGACGGCGCCAACTGTTGACGGCTGATTTTGATCTCAGGGCAATATTGGAATATTACTCCCGAGACAATCCTCCCTCAATAGTGAATTTGTTCGGTTATGGGGGAACCAAAAGTAAATTTAGCAAAAGACAGATAAATACGTCAATCAACAAAGAGATTTAACGTGGTTCGACGGATTAGATCCAACCTACGTCCACGGACACAAATCGAATGATACTTTTATTACTGAGATATGCTTCTCTGATATCTCTTGTGTTTACAACTCTGATGATAATGATCTTGATATTGATTCTGATCCTTGTTCTCTTCTCAACTCTTAATGCTCTCAACTCTCAACTTTCAACTTGTTACCCACTCTACAAGCACGCTTTCCCCTCCTATGTATAATAGCAAAGAAACGGTTTTCCTTTTCCCATAAGGATTCCTAGTTGAAACTAAATTCACTTCCTATATCCTATTAGAATAGGACACTGACTCATTCACCTCCCGTATCTATTAGGACACTGACTCATTCACCTCTCGTATCCTATTAGGATACTGACTTATCAACCTTACATTTCCCCATGAAAGTAGGATAACTTATCTTCTTATCCGAAAGAATAGGATGTCTTATCTTCTAGAGCGTATCCCGCCATATTCCCGGTCTTCATGAGGTCGGTCACAATGGTCTTTTGAACTGAGAATGCTGCTATCGATCTGATAATGCCCGATCATCCGATCTTAAGTGGTCGGCTACCGATCATAAGTGCTCGGCCCCTAACTCATGTGGTCGGGTCGGTATTAATGATCTCGATCAACAAGGGAGTTTACCTTTTACCCATGCTGTGCTGCTTAAATATCATAGTGCTTAAGAAACACAATCAACATATCATATAGCAAGCATGAGAAATGTAATGGATGAAGGATCAGATCTGCTCTGATACCAATTTTTGTTGGGGTTTTGGCGCGGGCGTAGCGGAAGATCGCGGTTCGGGTGAAATCGTAATTTTAAAAATTTTAAAATTACCGAATAAATTATTCATCATCCAATATGAATAATTCATTCATATTTCACCTAAATATATTTATTTGATATCAAATAACGACATAAATAGTTAAGAAACATCGTGAAACCTTTACGAAAATGTTTTTCCGCAAAATGGCATAAATCGCGTTTTTGACCGAACCGACTACCCAATCCACATGAGGGCTGCACAGGTCAGCCCCAACAGTACTAGGCCAGTTCATGGGCTGCCCGAACAGTGAATAATTCACTGTTTGGGCAGCCATCACCCAGTTGGCTCAAAAGTCATCCTGTAACGCCGTTTTTTGCCGTTTTCGCATATTTCAACTCCGAAATAATTTTCGGCAATTGTTCCAACACCCAAAACAAATCCAATACATTTATATGACATAATTTTCATCATAATAAACCCAGTTTTTCCAGATCTAATTTTGTAACAAAAATTATCATTTTTCATACTTTAAATCCAATTTTCTTAACATTAATCACATTAATCATAACACCAATCTAAGCCATCACCAATGAAGCACCCAAGAACAATTATAGGCATTACAAGTGTGGACATAACACTATAGAATGGCAACATATCATCAAATAATCAAATTGAACAATTATTACAATAATATCATTCAAATCTACTTCACACATGCACCAAGCCTTCAATTACATCTTCCAAATCAAAAACACCCAAATTCTTAAGAAAGAAGAAACCCTAGAATCTATCTAGATGATCAAGAACAAGAAACATGTTTTCCAAGCTTAAGGATATTGAGGATTACCTTTAATCTCTTAATTTCCATAGGCTTTTTCTTGATTTTCTTTGCTTTTATTTCTTAAATCATCAAACAAGTTTGAGAGTCTTTTGGAAGATGAAGTTTTCGGCCATGGTTGCTTGAATGAAAGAGAAAATAAAATTTTATAATTTAAAACCAAGCTTGACCGACTTTGGAGGGGGCAATTTGGTTATTTTCCAAATTTAATCCAATTAAATAAAAATCAAGCTTTATGTTAGTAATCAAATTTTCACACCTTAAGCTTAATTAAAACATGCCACATATATCAATAATAATTTAACATATTGCATAACATTTATGTAGTATGGATATTATTTAATTATTCAAATATTTAACATTTAAATATCTAAATAATTAATTAATGTAATTATTATTATATATGTATTTTTATTTATATTAAATAAAAAATACATATATTAATGGCATGTGTCAAAGTCTCATTTGACAATTAATTAATATGTATCAAATCAAATTTTGTATCAAATACAACTACATATTAATTATTAATTGACCAAAATCCACTAAAGTATGTGTTTTGGTTTAACCGTTTAAACAATTGGAATTAACTCATTTAATCTGGTGAAGTATTATGAATAATATGTATTATTCATAATGCGTTGCCCAAGTGTTCAACGAGTACACTTCATATTGTGGGACTCTCTAAGTTTAGGTTTATCTATCACGAAATCCAATTTCGTGTCCATAATTCACCCACTCATGAATTATGACGACCACTGATAATCTCGCTAAATTATGAAAGTCGAGGTCATTGTATACATATAATCCCTCTGTCACAGGTTATCCATATTATACTTGGGATATAGATAAGAACGTCAAATCCTTATGGTATAATATAGTCGACTTTAAAATTTACGATCTCTAAATAACACTCGGAACTTGCTTTCGAAGTTATACCACGACTATGGATTTACTAGATCACAAACACGTGTAAGATACATATGTCCTGTACACATGACTGACAGATTCTATCTTGATACGCACTGGATATCATGAGCATCAGTCTACACCCAACGAACAGACGGAGGTCTGATCTAAATAAATCGGTGACGTGACTGTCATCAAAGTGTGGAGGATAACTCATATATCCACTATGGTATCTCAAGTCGAAGGACCACTATGCTCGCTCAACTCGAGAAGATTCCTATTGACGTTGGTGTACCATCTATTAAGAAATCTTCAGTGAGTCATTTAGTGTTTATCAAATAAATACCTACATGTCTATACGAGTCTCCCGAGACTCATAGTTCATTGGGATAAACCATCAGACCAAGTCACGATATACGATATGTACTGGTCTTAGCGGATTTTACTAACTGACCCGTGTTAGTAAATCTTGACCAGGAACTTTATTTAAGGATATAAAACTTATAGTGACGCTTCCCAATGTCAATTACAAACTACGTTATAAATGTGCACTACGTTGTAAATCCTAGGGTCTTTGTCAAATATACACGTATCACTAAATCAGATTTAGTTTCAATCTAATCATAATTAGATATCTAATCGTAATTAGATCGAATATGTATATAAAAGACAAGAGGTGCTACCATTAAATAAGTAATATTATGGAAAAAAGGAATTGTTCGTATTCATGAATCGGACATAAATACAATCTAGATTGGCACTTCGAGCACCAACCCTAACAATTTCTCCCATTTGCTCTAGTGCCAATCCACGGTATCATATACACATCTTAATATGTGTCACATACTCATGGCCCTCAAGAGCTCACCTAGCACTCAAGAGGTAGGCAACAACAAGTAAGCCCGCTTTGACACATATTGAGTTTGTCCAACACACCCAATCGCTGCGACCTAAGTTTAGATCGGTGCAAATCGTGCAACTTCACCAACATGTTATAGGGATCCAATCCCTTGTTTTGTCGACGGAATTGTTGAGTCATAGCAGCAAGCATAATTGACTGAGCAGTCGCGTTGTCGGCACTATGTGTCTTCCAAAGATCTAGCTCGAGCAACTGATCAGAACTGGGCTTAGGCCCAAGAGGTCTCTCTATAGTATATAAAAGCCTCTCAGATCCAAGGACTATCCTTAGATTGAGTACCCAATCGGAGAAGTTAGTGCCGTTGAAGACATTTTCTCCCATGATAATGTCACGCACACTATTCTTTCCAGTAATTTTAATTGCGATAATCTAATTATCCAATTAACAATGTAGGGTACAGTCCAACTATTACAAGAAAAATAACATTATATTAGTCCAACTAATAAAATAATTTTGACGAAATATTTGAAAGCGTGTAAAGCTAAGTATTCGAACGAAATTGCAAGTTCGATACTAGCCTCCCACTATTTTTCGGCGAGCCTCTAACCCTCCGTCGAGTACTCGGGAAACCCAGTTTCCTAGTGGGCTAGGATCCCGTTAAATAACGTATAACCTTGACTTTGGCCAACAAACTGTATGATATTTAACTAGGTAGATCTCGAAGATCAATTGGATCTCATCCAATTCCTAGATCCGGTAGGTGGACTCCAAGTCCGAAACATATATAGAATATATATGCCAATACATCCAATGTATTTCCTAACCTGTTTCCTCTTAATCAACTAAGCCTTGGCTTTGGCACAACAAGCTTAATGATTCCAGTTAAGCGGGACCCATTGACGTGAGAAAGTTTCGTAATCAATGTCGATGGACAAGAAGTGATCTTGACTTTGGCCAACAAATCACAACTTGGACAAGACACCGATATGGAACAAAACTTTCATGATTCAAACACATCTGTGATATGACAAAGGCCTTGACTTTGGCCAACAAACCAATGCCAATCATGGATCTTGAGTAAGAATCACTCAATGGAAGGATATATCGCTTAATATAAATTGAAGGATTTTCACGTAAATTGGCAACCAATTTATTATCTTTGTTAGGTCTCATCATCATACACCCTTAAGCATGCATTCTAAATACATAATAAGGCACAAAAGTAAATTAATAACGATATGCAGATGAATATTTAACAACTTGTTCCTAGAACAAATCACTTCCCTTCCTCTCCCCGGCTAGCACTATTCTACTTCTACCCAATTACATAATACAATAATAGAAACCTCATTACATTGAGGGGAATTAGGTGAGAAGAGAATACAAAGAAATAATGAGAGATAAGGCTGGACACGCAGGTCCAATTTATAAATTCCAAATTTACAACAATTTCTAAAATTGCCTTTTCCCTTCTAATATCCATCTGATATACGCTATTCATTCAACACATCCATATATTCATTCATAGCATGTAATTCAACCAATCTAATCCAATTAATTAGTCTTTGAATTATGTGATCATCCAATGTTCAAACAACGATTTGATTTTGCGCGAGTCCAACTCGTTTGAGAATAAGTACTCAAAGTACGAATTCTTGAATTATATCAAACTACTTGTTAAATCTAATTTAAGTCGTATTCAATACTAATTCAATTTATTTAATTCCAAATTAAATTTCTACACTTTTAATGCGCTTTAATGACTTAGATTCCAAATCTAATCTAATCGGGTCTCAAAGCCTAACTAACATCCAATGTTTGTTTAATTAAAGTCCGATGGGCTTTCAATTGATTTCACAAGGCATGGGCTTTGGTCAATATGGGTCAAACCCAATTACCAAGCCCAATTAAGGAATCCCCCTCATTTGCCAAGAAAATAATTTTAGCCCATAAGGCCCAATTAAACTTTTAAAGCCAATTTATTACATTTGGACTTAATGGAATGATTTAGGCCCAATTTGGATCCAATCCAATTGGCCTAAACCAACTTGGCCCAACCAAGCCCATTATGCCCAAATATAACATTTTCAAGCCCAATTCAAAATCAAGCCCATTAATCAAATTTTAAAATTCCAAATTTTATAATTTAATTAACTTAAGTGTAATAGATCAATTAATTACCCAAATTAATATTTCCAAAATACAATTTAACTAATTAATTATGTATCCAATTGTTCAACTAATGTCCAACATTTTTGAATCAAAAAATCAACTTGTTCCATGCCATAAGGCTCTCGGTATTAGTAGGGAATTTTTTCCAAATTCATTTTTCAATCCGATTGAATTTTAAATCGACATATCCCATTCGTTTCAAGTCATCCAATGATCAACGAAACAAAAATTACCAAGATCCTAGGGTAACTTCACATTCGGCCAAGCCATAGTGTGGGCTAAAATTTGATCCAATCAATATTTCAAGAAATTGATCATATAAAACTTCATAAAATCATCATTCAAGCATACTCAATCAATCAATTTTTCAAATCATGCTCAAATTGATTTTACCCAAATTTTACCCTAATTCATTTCATGCTCATTTTGGCTCATAGATACCATTGTTGTGTTTCTAGGTTTATTCCCAAGATCAAATAAGTATAAAATCATGAATGAATATCAAAGAAGTGAGGCGGAAACACACTTACATTGAGCGGTTTGTGGATGCGTCAAACAACAAAATTTCTCCTCCAAACAGTCCAAGAATTCGGCCAAGATGAAATCACAAGCTCCGAGCTTTGTTTTGTCTTTCCAAACTCTTGAATAGGTTTCCCTATCACCTTGATATGATCCATTGAAGAGTGCTAGCTCTATGAAAGATTTTGCAACAAAATCCTTTGTATTTTCTCTTATGAACCTCACGGCAAAAGAAGAAAAATGGGGAGAGTTTTTGCTTCACTGGTTTCGGTCAAGAGGAGAGAAGTAATGAGTTGTGTAATTGTTTTAAAAACAATTAAAATTTATATACCAAAAGTGAAGTTGGTATAAGTCACTCATGCTTGACTTTGGAGTGAATTACAAGCCACCAACAACTCCACCAAAACCCATTACAATAAAGTTACTTTAAAGTGACAAGTGATGTGACACTTGATGTGACATGTGGGCCCCACTCGATTCCGAATGCGAGTGGGCCCGTAACACTCCCGGGCTCGGGTTCACTAATTCCAAATTAACGAACTTCCGTCGCGACGTAATTAAATCGAATATAATTAAACAATTAAGCCTAGCAAAATTATTATTCACGTCACTAACGAATTAATTCTAAATTAACTCGTTTGCCCGAATTAAAATCCAATTTTAATTCCGCGTCGAAATCTAATTTCATTTAATATATCAAATATATTATTTTAATGATTAATTCCAAATTAATCTTTCTCTCTCTCCAAATAGTACTTTATCCTAGATAAAGTCTCTCCGCAATTAATCTCAGATTAATTTAGCTCGAATCATACAACATCAGTGAATCTTCGGGAAGCAACCCAAGAGATTCATGGATATATTGGCAGTAAATCCGGTCGTCGGACTATCCGAACACGTACGTACCAAGTACTACGTTTTTACCGATTTACGAGACAAGGTTGGCTTCTAGCAAAGCGCCATGCCTACCCAATTCTCCAGAAATATTCTTAATGGAATATACGATCTTTAACAGGCGTAGTATACGTAGTATTGCATATTTCAATCCAGTATCGAATGTCACATGCAAGGCCTGGGGATGGTACAGTGTCTGCCTCGTACGAAGCATATATCGGATAACTAGCAACTAGTCTCTTTATTATCGGATAATCATGACCAAGTCATATTATCCCGATGGTTGCAACCCTTAGAGAACCAGTTCTGTATCCCTGTGTGACCATCATCTCCATATGAATGAAGTGATACTTCCGTCTTGACATCACACCTAATACACTACGATTCTCAATAAACCTAGAAGTGGCGTACACAGAACCTGTTAAAGTCCTGGACGACCAAAACTAAAGCGTATCGATTGTCGCAAGTACTAGCGATGCAAGTCTCAGGTTAAGACCAAATACACCTACCCTGATGCGGACTCCCATAGACACATAGTCATACTATCAATGGGATTCCGCGGGGTCTATCCAGAGCGAAGTTGTTTTCCGTACCATCGGTAAAACACAACCTCCTATCACACTTGCATAAGTATCTAATACTTAAATATATGAGAACTATGCTGTTACGCTTCCATAACACGCACAAGTGCGATACTAGTCTATTCCGCATTATCGCTGTCCATTCTCGATAATACTACAACTAGGGATATTTAATGATTAAACCGTCGTGGATTAATATTGTCTTAAATCATCTCAATCCGAAACTAATCATAAGGACTTTCATCATTCACACATTTAAGTAATCTAATTACGAAATGATAAAAGGCAATTTCCAAAACCAAAATGTTTTTACAAACAGTGACGCTATGGGTCATAACTGTCTAACACAACTAAGTCATGACAACTCATTAACTAAGTTAAGAAGTGAAGAAAACTATCCAGGGTAATTTCTAATTCATTTAACTATATACATCTAATGTATTAGTTTAATAAATGTGTGGTCCAATGACGATCATTGGTTAAATGAGATTTAATCACATCCTGAATACAATATTCATTAAATGGATAAGGATATATGGTGTGATCTTGTATAAGACCATCCTTTACCATACGGAATAAGCATCTAATGCTTATGTGATAAAATATCATAAAGCACTGTTCTAAGTTATTTAGTTAACCGAATATTTTTTCTTAATGTTTATCTCTTTATCAATGACACTACTAGTCATATTAAACTATGAAATAATTGTTTATAAAGAACAAGTAATTATCCAATAGTCATAAGTTCTGATATCAAATATCTAAACAATCATTAAATAATATTTTAAATAACTAGACGGGAGATCTGGTATCCAATACCTGTAGTTGTCGTATTGTGTGAATCGATATTCTCTATACACAACTATACACATATCATTTCTTAAGCTCTATAATTTGCCTTCAATTATTCACAACAATTGCAAATAATTG
Organism: Zanthoxylum bungeanum; assembly: GCA_019454045.1. NCBI lineage: Eukaryota > Viridiplantae > Streptophyta > Magnoliopsida > Sapindales > Rutaceae > Zanthoxylum > Zanthoxylum bungeanum. Next base: position 103,263 of record SKCR01033283.1, read on the forward strand.
ATTAGAAAACTGTGTCAAACACGTGACTTCTAAAAGTCACCAAAGCCAAGAAACGTCATTATAAGATAAACAAATACCTAATGGAGTTTTCTTAATGCCAGTCAAGAATCTCGAGACATGAACTAATTCATGTCAATTATTACGGCACAAGAAACTATTCTCTCTAGACAATTATATCCTAAAACATATATCTATTTAGATAACTTATCGTGACTTAGTAACTAAGTCACTAACCATCTTGATTTTCAAGAAAATCGGAACAACAGTTCCCGATGGTTTTGACTAATCTAACAATATCCAAGTCTACTTACATTCTAGAACCTATTCTAGAAATACGAAATCATAAGTGAAGTCAGAAAATATATTCAAATAATATGCATGCAGTGGATTAGAAGTATAATTCTATTAACAATATAGAATAAAGGAAAACAAAAGTAGCAATTTTCATAATATTACACACTGTTTTAGTTATGGATTTTTAACCCAGCTGTATCTCCCACTACTTTATGTAATACCGTAATCCCCAACGGAAAACAGGAATTCAATATTTAAATCGAATTCCATAGTGAGAAGTGGACCCCATGAATATATTTTGACTCACAGCTTTGGCACGATCTCGCCTACGTATATTCATTAGGTAGACAACTCATTGTCAATCACACTCACTGTGACTCCTGATTTTGGTCCTGACCATTTCTCGTTATGACAGCTTTGGCACGTTCACAAAGAGGCGTATCAATGCTTCACTTGCCAATGACAAACTCAAGCTACCGATGTAGTCCTGACAGCATTGGCACGTTCAAGATTTCCACTTTCACTTGAATTTATCTATTATCAAATAAACATATGGCATCGATAAAATTCTATCAACTACACCTTCAGTGCTTTGGCACGATCTCGGATGCACCCATAGAAAGATACCCATAAACCGTATTGACAAGACGGACCAAGAAACATGCATCCAATACATGTCACTTTACTGCCTTATTTAAGCGGGGATATTCCTCAAGAAAGCTTTGCTCTACATCAAATGAAGTATTTAATCTAGATCAATTTCTAAACAGTTCAATTCTACCATAGAAAACATAACTTAACTTAACCATTAAATTCCCGTTACGTTTCCCGTTAGCGTAGAACCAAAAAGAAAAGAAATATCTAAATTACATGTATGTGCAAACATCAAATTTGATTATATATCATATTTCAAGCATAAAAAATGTAATGGATGAAGGATCAGACCTGCTCTGATACCAATTTTTGTTGGGGTTTTGGCGCGGGCGCAGCGGAAGCTCGCGGTTCGGGTGAAATAGTAATTTTAAAACTTTTTAAAATTACCGAATAAATTATTCAATATCCAATATGAATAATTCTTTCATATTTCACCTAAACATATTTATTCGATATCAAATAACGATATAAATAGTTAAGAAACATCACAAAACTTTTACGAAAATATTTTTCCGTAAAATGGCATAAAATGCGGTTTTGACCGAACCGACTACCCAATGCACATGAGGGCTGCCCAGGTAAGCCCCAACAGTACTAGGCCAGTTCATGGGCTGCCCGAACAGTGAATAATTCATTGTTTGGGCAGCCGTCACCCGGTTTGCTCAAAAGTCACCCTGTAACACCGTTTTTTGTTGTTTTCGCATATTTCAACTCCGAAACAATTTCTGGAAATTGTTCCAACACCCAAAACACATCCAATACATTAATATGAAAAAAATTTCATCACAATAAACCCAATTTTTCAAGATCTGATTTTGTAACAAAAATTATCATTTTTCATGCTTTAAATCTAATTTTCTTAACATCAATCACATTAATCATAACACTAATCCAAGCCACCACCAATGAAGCACCCAAGAATAATTCTAGGCATTACAAGTGTGGACTTAACACTATAGAATGGCAACATATCATCAAATAATCAAATTGAACAATTATTACAATAATATCATTCAAATCTACTTCACACATGCACCAAGCCTTCAATTCCATCTTCCAAATCAAAAACACCCAAATTCTTAAGAAAAGAGGAAACCATAGAATCTATCTAGATGATCAAGAGTAAGAAACATGCTTTCCAAGCTTAGGGATATTGAGGATTACCTTTAATCTCTTAATTTCCATAGACTTTTTCTTGATTTGCTTTGCTTTTCTTTCTTGAATCATCAAACAAGTTTGAGAGTGTTTTGGAAGATGAAGTTTTCGGCCATGGTTGCTTGAATGAAAGAGAAAAAAAAAATTCTAATTTAAAACCAAGCTTGACCGACTTTGGAGGGGGCAATTTGGTTATTTTCCAAATTTAATCCAATTAAATTAAAATCAAGCTTTATGTTAGCAAATCAAATTTGCACACCTTAAGCTTAATAAAAACATGCCACATGTATCAATAATAATTAAACATATTGCATAACATTTATGTAATATGGATATTATTTAATTATTCAAATATTTAACATTTAAATATCTAAATAATTAATTAATATAATTATTATTATATATGTATTTTTATTTACATTAAATAAAAAATACATATATTAATGGTATGTGTCAAAGTCTCATTTAACAATTAATTAATATGTATTAAATAAATTTGTATTAAATACAAATACACATTAATTATTAATTGACCAAAATCCCCTAAAGCATGTGTTTTAGTTTAACCGTTTAAATGATTCGAAATAACTCATTTAATCCGGTGAAGTATTATGAATAATCTGTATTATTCATAACGCGTTGCCCAAGTGCTCAACGAGTACACTTCATATTGTGGGACTCTCTAAGTTTAGGTTTATCCATCACGAAATCCAATTTCGTGTCCATAATTCACCCACTCATGAATTATGACGACCACGAATAATCTCGCTAAACTATGCAAGTCGAGGTCATTGCATACATATAATCCATCTGTCACAGGCTATCCATATTATACCAGGGATATAGATAAGAACTTCAAATCCTTATTGTATAATATTTTCGAATTTCAAATTTACAATCTCTAAATAACACTTGGAACTTGCTAGATCGGAAACACGTGTAGGATACCTATGCCCTGTACACAGGACTGACAGATTCTATCTTGATACGCACTGGATATCATGAGTATTAGTCCACACCCAACGAACAGGCAGATGTCTGATCTAAATAGATCGGTGACGTGACTGCCATCAAAGTGTGGAGGATAACTCATATATTCACTGTGGTATCTCAAGTCGAAGGACCACTATGCTCGCTCAACTCGAGAATATTCATATTGATGTTGGTGTACCATCTATTAGGAAATCTTCAGTGAGTCGTTCAGTGTTTATCAAATAAACACCTACATGTATATATGAGTCTCCCGAGACTCATGGTTTATTGGGATAAACCATCGGACCAAGGCACGATATACGACATGTACTGGTCTCAGCGGATTTTACTAACCGACCTGTGTTAGTAAATCTTGACCAGGAATTTTATTTAAGGATATACAACTTATATTGACGCTTCCAAATGTCAATTAAAAACTACGTTATAACTGTGCACTACGTTATAAATCATAGGGTCTTTGTCAAATATACATGTATCACTAAATCATATTTAGTTTCAATCTAATCATAATTAGATATCTAATCGTAATTAGATCGAATATGTATATAAAAGATAAGAGGTGCTACCATTAAATAAGTAATATTTTGGAAAAAATAATTGTTAGTATTCATGAATCGGACATAAATACGATCCAAATTGGCACTCTGAGCACCAACCCTAAATTTTTGGTGGTTGGGAACTTGATTGAAAGAAGTTAGCATGTATGAACTTAAAGAATGCTTATTAGGTGTAATTAAGTATTCTTTTCATTATTTGATAATGTTGTTGTCATTCTAGAGTTGCTTAGCCACTCATAAATGACCTAGAATTATTCTTGGGTTATTTCATGATGGTGAGACTTATTTGTTGAAATTGTTGGAGAACCTCCTAAACATAGCTTAAGATCAAACTTTACCTAATAAGCTTGATGCAAGATCCAATCTACTTCTCTTTTGTTGAAATTATTGGAGAACCTCCAAGGTGTGCAAGCTTGACTCCAAGATCCAATCTTGTTTCCAATGCTAGCAAGCTTTACTTCAAGATCTAATCTTGATTTCTCCTAGATGAAATGTTGTTGAGACCTCACAAGCTTCTCTAAATGTTGTAGAGACCTCACAAGCTTTACTTCAAGATGAAATGTTGTAGAGACCTCACAAGCTTCTCTAAACACTTCTCTAACTTAGGCTAATTTCTCTAAAAAATTTCTTGTATTTGAAATTTTTAATTAAAACATTCCTAAAACTTGCTATTTATAGCAAAACTTAGGCAATTTTTAATTAATAAAAGTTGTAATCAACTTTTAAGTGGGCTTAATCCAATTTGTCCAAATATGTATAATTAGGTGTGACTAATCTCCATTGTTTCCCACTTTACTTTAATCCAATTAAATCAAGCCAAGGATTAGGAAATGGATAAGGTAAATGTTTGCTACCTTGATTTAATCCAATTAAATCTAGCCAAAATCACCTATTATTGCATACTTACAATTACCATAATATCCTCAAATGGTAGAGATAGTTATGATTTTCCAATTAAGCCCTTGTGTAATTATTGAATTAATCCAATTATGTCAAAGTAAATGATCAATGTTATCCAATAACACTTGATTATCTTAGTTGATAATTATAATATCGAATATTATCTTTTATCAAAAATAATCGGCTACCCAAGTGCTCAACGAGTACACTTCATATTGGGACTCTCTAAGTTCAGACATGTTCTTCATATAAGCCTAGCTAATATGTACGCAATTCGGCCACCTCCAAATTCGCGAAGAACACGAACGACCTTTCTGAACTATACAAGTCGAGGTCATCACATATGTTTAACAATCCTTCCGTCGTAGGCTATCCGAGTTGTTCTTAGGAAACATAGAATATACCGTCAAGTTTCCAAGTCACACATCTCATGTCGACATATCCACGATTCTTTACAACTGATGCGATCCACCCTAGGTGATCGACTTTGGCCAAAGTCCTTAAGAATCACGACTTTACACAAATGGATGTTAGACAGTAATGACCCATAGCGTCACTATTTTGTAAATGATATTGTATTATTGTACAAAATTAACTATGTAGTAATGAAATTGCCTTTCACCGTTTTGTAATTTATTTACTTTGATATATAAATGGTAAAAGTCCCTATGATTAATTCCGGATTGAGATGATATGAGACAGTATCAATCCATAAAGGTTTAATCATTAAATATCCCTAGTCGTAGTATTATCGAGATTGGACATCGATAATGCGGAATAGACTAGTACTGCACTTGTGCGTGTTGTGAGGGCACAACAGCATAGTTCTCATATATTTGAGTATTGGATACTTATGCAAGTGCGGTAGGAGGTTGTGTTTTACCGATGGTACTGAAAACAGCTTCGCTCTGGATAGACCCCGCGGAATCCCATTGGTAGTATGTCTGCGTGTCTATGGGAGTCCGCTTCAGGGTAGGTGCATATGGTCTTAACCTGAGACTTGCATCGCTAGTACTTGCGACAATCGGTAGACTTTAGTTTTGGTCGTCCAGGGCTTTAACAGGTTCTGTGTACACCTCTTCTAGGTTTATCGGGAATCGTAGTGTATTGGATGTGATGTCAAGACGGAAGTATCACTTCAGACATATGGAGATGATGATCGCGCAGGATACAGAACTAGTACTCTATAATGGTTGCAACCATCGGGATAATATGACAAGGTCAGGATTATCCGATTCAAAGAGACTAGTTGCTTGATGTCCGATATATGTATCGTACGGGGCAGACACATCTCCAGCCCCAGGCCTTACATGTGATCATCAGATACTGGACTGCTATACACTATACTACGGTATACTACGCCTGTTATAGATTTTATATTCCAATAAGAATATTTCTGGAGAATTGGGTAGGCATGGCGTTTTGCTAGAGGCTAACCTTGTCTTGTAAATCGGTAAAAACGTAGTACTTGGTACGTACGTGTTCGGATAATCTGACGGCCGTATTTACTGCCAACATATCCAGAGATCTCTTGGGTCGCTTCCCGAAGATTCACCAATGACGTATGATTCAAACTCGATTAATCTTGGATTAATTACGGAGAGACTTTATCTTGGATAAAGTACTATACATAGAGAGAGAACGATTAATTTGGAATTAATCGTAAAATTATTATATTCGATATAATAATTGAAAGTCGATTTCGACGCGAAATTAAAATTAGATTTTAATTCGGGCAAACGAGTTAATTTAGAATTAATTCGTTAGCGACGTAAATAATAATTTCGCTAGGCGCAATTATTTATTTAAATTCGATTTAATTAACGTCGCGACGAAAGTTCGGTATTTCGGAAATATCGAACCCGAACGCGTGAGTACGCGTGGGCCCACTTTCATTTGGGTTGTGTGGGGCCCACATGACACATGTCATTTTATGCATTATTTAATTGTTAATACATTGCATGGTGATAGTGTACAATACACTCAATGGTTTTGCATGGAGTTTGAGTGTTTGACACTCTAAGCTATTGCATGATTTGTGTCATAAGTTTATTATTAATTTAATAAATATTATGGCATAAATATAAATTGATTTTTGAAAGCAAAAATCATCACTCTTTCTCTTCTCCTCTTGACCGAAACTGTCACAGTTTCACAGCTCTCCATTTTCAGGTTTTTGTTGCAAAAGCTTGAAGATTTTGTGATTGTTTGGAACATTAAATCACATTCAAGGCTAGCACCTTCAAGGGATCATACAAAGGTGTTATGGGAAACTAATTCTTGAGCTTGGAAGGATCAAAGAAAGCTTGGAGCTTCCCCACTCACCTTGGCCGAAACCCTCACTGCACAAAGGAGAAATATTTTTCATTTCATCAACGCATCCGCATTCCGATCTTTGTGAGTATGATTCCGCCATACTTCAATATTGTTCATTCATTTATATATATTTGTTTGCTCTTTTGATCTTGGGACATGGATTTGAATTTCCAACAATGGTATCATTGAGCTTAAAAAGCATGAAAATATATTAGGGTAATATTTGGGCAAAATTGATTGAAGCATGATTTGATGATTTTGATTGATTAAGTATGCTTAAATGTATGTTACATTATGTTATACATTATCAATTTCATGAAAAATAAATTGGATTAATTTTTCCCCTCTTGGAGAGGCTTGGCCGAATACTACCTAGACCATGGAGATGATGATTTGTTGTTTATAAGATCATTGGATGACATTAAACGAACATAAAATGACGATTTGTGATTCGATTGGATTGAAAACGAAATCGGTAATTTTTCATCACCTTGGCCGAATGCATGGAAGAAGATTAGGGACTTGATTTTTTGATTAAATAATGTTGGACATGTATTTAAGATAAAAATATGATTAATGGATTAATTTGATATTTTGGAAATATTGATTTAAAGGATTAATCATGACATTACACTTTAATTAATTAAGTTATAAAATTTGGAATTTTAAAATTTGATTAATTGGGCTTTTATGTTTAATTGGGCCTTATGGGCTTGATATTGATTTTTATGGCAAATGAGGGTGATTCCTTATTGGGCTTGGAAATTGGGTTTGACCCACATTGACCAAGGCCCAAGCCTAATGAAATCAATTGAAAGCCCATCGGACTTTAATTAAACGGACATTGGATGTTGATTGGGCTTTGAGACCCGATAGAATTAGATTTGGAATCTAAGTCATAAAAGCACAATAAAAGTGTAAATATTTAATTTGGAATTAAATATAAGGATTAGTATTGAATACGACTTAAATTGGATTTAACGAGTAGTTCGATATAATTCATGAATTCGTACTACAAGTACTTATTCTCAAAAACGAGTTGGACTCGCGCAAAAGAAAACCATTGGTTGAACATTGTATTGTCACCTAATTAAAGACTAATTAATTGGATTAGATTGGTTGTATAACATGCATTGAATGAATGAATGTGGATGTGATGAATGAATAGTGTATATCGGATGGATATTAGAAGGGAAGGGTAATTTTAGAAATTATTGTAAATTTAGAATTTATTAATTGGACCTGCGTGTCCAGCCTTTCTCTTATTATCTCTTTGTATTCTCTTCTCACCTAATTCCCCTCAATGTAAATGAGGTTTCTCTTATTGTATTATGTAATTGGGTAGAAGTAAAATAGTGCTAGCCGGGGAGAGGAAAGGGAGTGATTTGTTCTAGGAACAAATTGTTATATATCCATCCGCATATCACTATTATTTTACTTTACGCGCTTTATGATGTTTTAGAAGCATGCTTAAGGGTGTATGATGATGAGACCTAACAAAGATAAATTAATTGGTTGCCAATTACGCAAAAATCCCTCAAACAATATTAAGCGATTTTCCTTCCGTTGAGTGATTCTTTCTCAAGATCCGAAATTGGCATTGGTTTGTTGGCCAAAGTCAAGACCTTTGTCAATTAAGGATGTGTTTGAATCATGAGAGTTTTGTTCCACATCAGTGTCTTGTCCAAGTTGTGATTTGTTGGCCAAAGTCAAGATCACTTCTTGTCCATCGACATTGATTACGAAACTTTCCATGTCAATGGGTCCCGCTTAACTGGAATCATTAAGTTTGTTGTGCCAAAGCCAAGACTTAGTTGATTCAGAGGAAATGGTTAGGAAAATGTATTGGATACATTACATATGTATTAGATATATATGTTTCGGACTTGGATGTCCACCTACCGGATCTAGGAATTGGATGGGATCCAATTGATCTTCGAGATCTACCCAGTTAAATATCATACAACTTGTTGGCCAAAGTCAAGGTTGTGTGTTATTTAACGGGATCCTAGCCCACTAGGAAATTGGATTTCCCGAGTACTCGACAGAGGGTTAGAGACTTGTAGAAAATAGTGGGAGGCTAGTATTGAATTTGCAATTTCATTCAAATACTTAGCTTTACGCGCTTACAAAATTTATTTCGTCAATATTTTAACATTAGTTGGACTAATAAAATGTTATTTTTCTTGTAACAGTTTGACTGTACCCATATATCGTTAACTAGATAGTTGGACTATCGTAGTTAAGATGGCAAACAAAGGAAATGTCCGAGACATAATCATGGGTGATAATGTATTTAAGGGCACGAACTTTGCTGACTGGGAAATGAACCTGAGGATAGTCCTTGGGGCAGAGAGGCTGTTGTACACCATACAGAGACCTCTCGGGCCGAGGCCCACGGGACTCAAATGATAGCTGACATTGATGAGCTGGCCAAGATGGGAATAGTCTTGGAGGCTGAGCTGACTGTAGACATGCTTTTACAGTCACTTCCCGATACTTGGAAGCAGATTATCATCAACTATAAGTTGATGGATACGGACGATACTCTTGGAGAGCTATTGTCCATTCTTAAGGAGTCAGAGAAAGAGCTTCTTAAAGGCAACAAGCGCGAGGCGCACTTTGCATCGACCTCTCAGACGTCAAGGGCTGGGCCCAAGGCAACTGGAGGGGTGAAAAAGAAGAAGCGTAAGAACAAGGGCAAGGCCAAGATGCCGATGGCTTCTGGGAAGCCGAGGAACAAGTCACAAGACATATGCCTTAACTGCGGCAAAAGAGGTCACTGGAAGCGTGACTGCCGCATGAACAAGGCGATCAGAAGGGAGATCAAGGCGGGCAAGGCACCGACCTCTGGTATGTTTGTTATTGAAATAAACATGGCTACTTCTAGTTTTAAAAATTGGATTTTTGATTCTGGTTGTGGTTCTCATATATGTACTGATGTGCAGGATCTGCAGAACAGCAGGACTCTGGCTTCAGGGGATATTGATCTACGAGTTGGAAACGGAACTCCTGTTGCTGTTTTGGCCGTGGGCACTTTTGTATTAGAACTGCCTTCGGGGCATGTACTTAAACTAAATGACTGTTATTATGTACCTAGTTTGACTAGGAATATTATATCTGTATCTTTGTTAACCCGTAATGGGTACACTTTTGTATTTAGAAACACTGGGTGTTATTTATATAAAAATGATGCAGAAATATGCACTGCAGTTGCAAATAATGGTCTTTATATTTTGAATATAAATGAATCTCCTACATATAAATTAACAAACAAAAGGCTTAAAAAGAGTGATCCAAATGATGAAACTTATATGTGGCATTGTCGTCTGGGACACATTAACAAGACTCGCATATCCACACTTTGGAAGAGTGGGTACTTGGACGGATTTGATGTAAATTCATATTACGTCTGCGAATCTTGCTTATTAGGCAAAATGCCTAAATCACCTTTTAGCGGTAAAGGTGAACGCGCCACTGAACTGTTAGCCCTCGTTCATAGTGACGTTTGTGGGCCCATGTCTAGCCAGGCTAGAGGTGGATATCGATACTTCGTAACCTTTACCGATGATGCATCACGTTACGGTTATGTGTATCTAATGACGCACAAGTCGGAAACTTTTGAGAAATTCAAAGAGTTTCGACACGAAGTTGAAAAACAAACAGGCAAGAGTATTAAGACATTACGGTCGGACCGTGGTGGCGAATACTTAATAATGAGTTTCAAGATTACCTGAAAGAATATGGTATTCTTTCACAGTGGACTCCTCCTGGAACACCACAATTAAATGGTGTGTCCGAACGGAGAAACCGTACCTTGTTGGACATGGTAAGGTCGATGATGAGTCGCACTGAGCTGCCAATTTCCTTCTGGGGATATGCATTAAACAGTGCAGTTCTTATTTTGAATAAGGTTCCGTCAAAGTCTGTTGAACAGACACCATATGAGATATGGACAGGTAAGAAACCGGGTTTCTCATTCCTGAAGATTTGGGGTTGCTGGGCATACGTTAAACGTTTGGAAGGTACCAAACTTGAACCCAAATCAGATAAATGCCTATTCGTTGGATATCCTAGGGAAACCAAAGGATATTACTTCTATCACCCACAAGAGAACAAAGTATTTGTTGCTCTACATGCGGTTTTCCTTGAGAAGGAATTCCTAAATGCAGTGATTAGTGGGAGGAAAGTAGAACTCGATGAAAGTCGCAGTGATACTGTTCCTGGCAATGAATCAACAACGGAACATGAACAGTCCATCCGGGATGAGATTGAACCACAATCTTCAAATACACAAGGACCGCGTAGGTCGGAGAGAGTCAGGGTAATACCTGAGAGGTATGGATTCCTGATCTCACCTCACGTAGATATTAATCTTATTGAGGATACTGAACCGGCTACGTATGAGGAAGCGATACAAGGTATCGAATCCGCTTTATGGCAAGAAGCCATGAAGGCCGAAATGGATTCCATGTATACCAACCAAGTTTGGACACTGGTTGATGCACCAGAAGGCGTAAAGCCTATTGGATGCAAATGGGTCTTCAAGAAGAAGACTGACATGGATGGCAACGTACAAAGCTAGGCTTGTAGCGAAGGGATATCATCAACGACTTGGAGTTGATTATGACGAAACCTTCTCACCCGTTGCCATGATTAAATCCATTCGGATAATGCTTGCAATAGCTGCATATTACGATTACGAAATATGGCAGATGGACGTTAAAATCGCTTTCCTTAACGGAAACCTTTCGGAGGATGTTTATATGCAACAGCCTGACGGTTTTATCGTACCTAGACTTGCAAACAAGGTTTGTAAGTTAAATCGGTCCATTTATGGACTGAAGCAAGCATCGCGGTCATGGAACCAACGTTTTGATGAGATCATAAAAGAATATGATTTCATTCAAACGAAGATGACCCTTGTGTATATAAGAAGGTTAGTGGGAGTGCATTGACTTTTATTGTCCTTTATGTCGACGATGTATTGCTTATCGGCAATGACATTCCCATGTTAACGTCGGTGAAAGCTTGGCTTTCATTGAAATTCTCCATGAAAGATCTGGGAGAAGCAGCTTTTATTCTAGGAATAAAGATCTACCGGGATAGATCTAGAAAGCTACTACTTGACTCTCCCAGAGTACATATATTGATAAAATGTTGAAGAGATTCAACATGGATCAGTCCAAGAGGGGACTGTTGCCAATATCACATGGCGTCTATCTATCTAGGGACATGTGTCCTAAAACACAAGATGAGAGAGACAACATGAGTCGGACTCCGTTCGCCTCGGCAGTCGGATCGATCATGTATGCCATGATATGTACACGACCTGATGTGTCCCATGCTTTGAGCATGTGCAGTCGATATCAGGCCGATCCAGGTAAAGATCACTGGATGGCGGTTAAGAGTATCTTTAAGTATCTTAACAGAACTAAGGATGCTTTCTTAATCTATGGAGATGGAGAACTTGAGGTATCTGGGTATACCGATGCAAGTTTCCAAACCGACAGAGATGACTTTAAGTCGCAATCTGGGTACATATTTTGTTTGAGTAACGGAGCAGTGAGCTGGAAATCTTCCAAGCAAGATACTGTTGCCGATTCAACAACTGAAGCGGAGTACATTGCAGCAGCTGAAGCAGCAAAAGAGGCAGTTTGGATCCGTAAATTCCTAATTGGATTAGGAGTAGTTCCGTTAGCAGCTGAGCCCGTTCCATTGTATTGTGACAATAGCGGGGCTATAGCACAGGCTAAGGAACCAAGGTCTCATCAACGATCCAAACATGTTCTTCGACGATTCCATCTGATTCGAGAGATCATACATCGTGGCGATGTAAAGATCGAAAAGATCGCATCAGAGGATAATATTGCAGATCCGCTGACGAAGGCTATTCCTCGGGAAAAGTTTGAGCGACATGTACATAGTTCAGGTATTAGATACTTGAGTGACTGGCTATAGGCCAAGTGGGAGATTGTTAGACAGTAATGACCCATAGCGTCACTATTTTGTAAATGATATTGTATTATTGTACAAAATTAACTATGTAGTAATGAAATTGCCTTTTACCGTTTTGTAATTTATTTACTTTGATATATAAATGGTAAAAGTCCCTATGATTAATTCCGAATTGAGATGATATGAGACAGTATCAATCCATAAAGGTTTAATCATTAAATATCCCTAGTCGTAGTATTATCGAGATTGGACATCGATAATGCGGAATAGACTAGTACTGCACTTGTGCGTGTTGTGAGGGCACAACAGTATAGTTCTCATATATTTGAGTATTGGATACTTATGCAAGTGCGGTAGGAGGTTGTGTTTTACCGATGGTACGGAAAACAGCTTCGCTCTGGATAGACCCCGCGGAATCCCATTGGTAGTATGTCTGCGTGTCTATGGGAGTCCGCTTCAGGGTAGGTGCATATGGTCTTAACCTGAGACTTGCATCGCTAGTACTTGCGACAATCGGTAGACTTTAGTTTTGGTCGTCCAGGGCTTTAACAGGTTCTGTGTACACCTCTTCTAGGTTTATCGAGAATCGTAGTGTATTGGATGTGATGTCAAGACGGAAGTATCACTTCAGACATATGGAGATGATGATCGCGCAGGATACAGAACTAGTACTCTATAATGGTTGCAACCATCGGGATAATATGACAAGGTCAGGATTATCCGATTCAAAGAGACTAGTTGCTTGATGTCCGATATATGTATCGTACGGGGCAGACACATCTCCAGCCCCAGGCCTTACATGTGATCATCAGATACTGGACTGCTATACACTATACTACAGTATACTATGCCTGTTATAGATCTTATATTCCAATAAGAATATTTCTAGAGAATTGGGTAGGCATGGCGTTTTGCTAGAGGCTAACCTTGTCTTGTAAATCGGTAAAAACGTAGTACTTGGTACGTACGTGTTCGGATAATCTGACGGCCGTATTTACTGCCAACATATCCAGAGATCTCTTGGGTCGCTTCCCGAAGATTCACCAATGACGTATGATTCAAACTCGATTAATCTTGGATTAATTACGGAGAAACTTTATCTTGGATAAAGTACTATACATAGAGAGAGAACGATTAATTTGGAATTAATCGTAAAATTATTATATTCGATATAATAATCGAAATTCGATTTCGACGCGAAATTAAAATTAGATTTTAATTCGGGCAAACGAGTTAATTTAGAATTAATTCGTTAGCGACGTAAATAATAATTTCGCTAGGCGCAATTATTTATTTAAATTCGATTTAATTAACGTCGCGACGAAAGTTCGGTATTTCGGAAATATCGAACCCGAACGCGTGAGTACGCGTGGGCCCACTTTCATTTGGGTTGTGTGGGGCCCACATGACACATGTCATTTTATGCATTATTTAATTGTTAATACATTGCATGGTGATAGTGTACAATACACTCAATGGTTTTGCATGGAGTTTGAGTGTTTGACACTCTAAGCCATTGCATGATTTGTGTCATAAGTTTATTATTAATTTAATAAATATATGGCATAAATATAAATTGATTTTTGAAAGCAAAAATCATCACTCTTTCTCTTCTCCTCTTGACCGAAACTGTCACAGTTTCACATCTCTCCATTTTCAGGTTTTTGTTGCAAAAGCTTGAAGATTTTGTGATTGTTTGGAACATTAAATCACATTCAAGGCTAGCACCTTCAAGGGATCATACAAAGGTGTTATGGGAAACTAATTCTTGAGCTTGGAAGGATCAAAGAAAGCTTGGAGCTTCCCCACTCACCTTGGCCGAAACCCTCACTGCACAAAGGAGAAATATTTTTCATTTCATCAACGCATCCGCATTCCGATCTTTGTGAGTATGATTCCGCCATACTTCAATATTGTTCATTCATTTATACATATTTGTTTGCTCTTTTGATCTTGGGACATGGATTTGAATTTCCAACAATGGATACCTAAACCACGTATGGTACACATATGGGATGACAGATCCTATCTTGCTTCGCACTTGATTACTGAATTCATCGATCCACGCCCAACGAACATCTAGAGGCCATACCATGAACATTTTCTTACATACATGGCATCAAAGTGTGGGGGATCTCACACAAAATCAATGTTATCCTATAGTCAAAGGATTACATATGCTACTCGACTCGAGGAGATTCCTATTGACGATGGTGTGTACTTCCAATTATTAGGAATCACCTATGAGTCATTCATTATTTGCTTCAATGAATACCCACATGTCTATACGAGTTTCCAAAACTCATGGTACATTGCGTTAAACCATTGGAAATCCAATTCCAATATACAACATGTGCTAGTCTTCTAGGTTATAGGAATTCGACCGTTATTCCAAAACCAACGGCTATGAATATTTACTTTAAGAATAGTTTACACCTAGTGTCAAGACTATTCTAAGGTCAATGTCATTCTTAGCATATCTATACATCAATTTAATACGCGTAATGACTATACCATTATAAGGTTTGAAATGAAAAATATAGTTATTTTATTAATAAATAATAAAATGTACAAATAGGATTGGCACTCCAAGCACCAACTACTTCAAACTCCAACTTGCTTAGTGTCAATCTGGATGGTACCGTAGTCTCATCTCCTCCACATGTTTATCAAATAACTTAGGAGGTATGGCCTTTGTAAGCGAGTCTTCTATGTTGTCTTGTCCTTGAACCTTCAAGACCACTATGTCTTTTCGTTCAATCATCTCTCTAATTACGCAGTATTTCCTTTCCACGTGTTTAGACTTGGAATGCGCCCTCGGCTCCTTAGCCTGCGCGATGGCTCTATTATTATCACAGTACAATGGGATCAAATCCACATTACTAGGCACAACGCCAAGTTCTGTGATAAAATTTCTAATCCAAACAGCTTCTTTAACAGCTTCTGAAGCCGCTATAAATTCCGCCTCAGTAGTGGAATCAGTTGTTGAGCCTTGCTTTGAACATCGCCAACTAACAGCACCACCGTTAAGGGTAAATATGTATCCTAGTGTAGATTTTCTATCATCTAGATCTCCCTGGAAGTCAAAGTTTGTATAACCTTTAACTTATAGCTCATTTTATCCATATATCAGAAACTTATCCTTGGTGCCTTTAAGATATTTTAGGATATGTTCCACGGCTGTCCAATGATCATTACCTGGATCAGATTGATATCGGCTGGTCACACTGACGCTGAAACTGATGTCAGGTCTAGTACATAGCATAGCATACATTATGCTTCCAATACAATAGGCATATGGCAAGTTAGACATCCTAACTCTCTCTTCCTCAGTTTGAGGTGTCATTTCCTTCGAAAAATATATGTCGTATCAGAAAGGTACATTTGCTTCCTTGCGGTTGGTAAAACTGTACCTTTCTAATATTTTGTTTATGTACGTCGATTATGACAACCCTATAACCTTCCTAACTCTATCTCGGTAAAGCCTTATACTTAGTATATAGGAAGCTTCACCCATATCTTTCATGGAGAAGTTCTTGCAAAGGTAGCCTTTCACACTTTGCATCATCCCTATATCATTTCCTATGATAAAGATGTCATCTACATACAAGATTAAGAAAACTATCATGCTCTCACTAATTTTCTTATAAACACATGGTTCTTCCTCATTTTTTATGAATCCATATAACCTAATTATCTCATCAAAACAACGATTCCAGCTTCAGGATGCCTGTTTAAGTCCATAAATAGACTTTTGGAGCTTACAAACTAAGTTTGAAGTCTCACTGGATACGAAACCCTCTGGTTGTTCCATATAGATATCCTCTTCAAGGAATCCATTTAGGAAAGCAGTTTTCACATCCATCTGCCATATCTCATAGTCGTGATATGCAGCAATGGCTAAAAAATCCTAATGGATTTTAGCATGGCTACTGGTGAAAAAGTTTCCTCATAGTTAATCTCAGGACGTTGAGTGTAACCTTTCGCTACCAGTCGGGCCTTAAAGGTTTCCACATTTCCATCAGGCCCTTTCTTAATTTTGTAAACCCATTTACAACCAATAGGTTTAACTCCGTCAGGAGGTTCAACTAAGTCCCAGACTTGATTGGCATGCATTGAATCCATTTTGGATTTCATGGCTTCCTGCCATTTTCCCGAATCGATATCCAATATCGCTTCTTTATACATAGTCGGATCTGTTTCCTCCAAGAGAAAAACATCAAAGCTCACATCAGATGTTAAAAACAGTCTCTCAAGATGCCTTGAAATTCTATTCGACTTACGTAGAACATGTGTTGTAGATCCTTCACCTAGTTGGATCTCTGGTTCCATCTCAGATTCTTTAATGTTGGGATCAAACTCATCAAGTTTAATCTCTCTACAATTCTCACTTTCTCTCAAAAATTACTTTTCAAGAAAAGTTGCAAAGCAAACAACAAATACATTTTGTTGCTCGGAATCGTAGAATTGATATCCCATGGAATTATCAGATATCCAACGAACCTATATTTATACCCCATGGGTGCTAGTTTATCCCGTTGCGTAATTATAACGTATGCAGGACAACCCCAAATCTTTAAATGTCTAAGACTTGGATTTCTACCGAACCATATCTGATAGGGGGTCGTAGAAACATCTTTCAATGGAAACCTATTAAGTATGTAGGCAGCAATTTATAAAGCGTAACCCCAAAGGTAATAAGGAAGATCTGTATAGCTCATCATCGTTCGCACCATATCCAATAAAGTATGATTTCTATGCTCAGACATTCCATTATATTGAGGTGTTCCTGGTGGGCTATATTAGGTGAGAATTCCATTCTCCCTTAAATAATTTCTGAATTCTTCACTCATGTATTCACCGCCTCGATCTGATCTAAGGCATTTGATGAATTTACTGGTTTGTTTTTCTACTTCGTTTCAGAATATTTTGAACTTGTCAAATGTTTCTGACTTAAGTTTCATCAGATAGACATATCCATATCTAGACTTGTCATCTGTGAAAGTCACAAAGTATATGGAACCATCATGAGCGGCATGATTTAATGGACCACACACATCGCTGTGTATTAGCTCCAGTAAATCTCCAACACGGTGTCCAACACCTTGAAATGGGGCCTTTCTCATCTTTCCTTGGATACATGACTCACAAATTGGATAAGGATCTAAGGTAAGATTTTCAATCAAACCATCCTTTACCAATTTGGATAGACGTCTAACACCTATGTGGCCCAATCTCACATGACATAATTCAGTATTATTTAGTTCAGACTTCCTACTTGTTTTTTTCTCTATATTAAAGACATATCTATATGTTTCCAAATATAATGACCGTTTGATAAAGAACATTCACATTTCAATAAATTATCTTTATCATACAAACATAAAGTTTCATCCTTAATGTTTATTTTATACCCCTCTTTATCTAATATTGACAGTGATATTATTTGTCTGATAAGTGAGGGAATATAATAACAGTCATGCAAATCTAATTTACATCTATTTGGGAGATCTAGAATAACTGTTCCTATGGCATTGACATCCAATGTCTCGCCATTGCCAACTCTAAGCTGGATACCCCATTTATTTAACCTTCTTTTAACCCTCATTCCCTGCAGATAATTGAAAATATGAGTAGGACTGCCAGTGTCTAACACCCATCCACTATTTGCATCTAAGGCTAATGAGATGTCAATAATTGGAAAAATACAAAGCGTACCTGAGGGTCCCGCTTTTCTTTTAAGCTCTGGATAGTCCTTCTTCTAGTGTCCAGACTTCTTGCATTGTAGCTACTTTCGGTTTTGTGCCTTTGCGCTACTTGGAGTTTTTCTTTGATATCTTCTTCTTCCCCGTCTTTATTTTGTTTGACTTCCCAGAAGTCTTTGAAGAGCCAGCTCCACCATGGAGATACAGTGTGGGGTTTTCTTTCTTCAAATCTTGCTCCGCCGTGAGTAGCATGTTATAAAGTTCTTCGTATGTGGCTTGCATCGAATGCATATGGAAATTTAATACAGAGCCAGCATAAGAACCAGGCAAAGAAGACATAATCAAATTATGGCCCAGCCGTTCATCAAACACAATGCCTTGTCGTTCCAGATATCGAATTTGGTCTATCATGTTAAAAACATGAGCGCTAACAGCTCATCCCTCCTTGAGTTCAGCACGGAACAATTCCTTAGATATTCGATAAAGTTCCATCTCTTGATTTACCTCGAACAACTCCTTGAGTGTTCACATGATGCTCCAAGCATCTGGTACATCAATGTACTGTCTCAGCAAATCTGGAACCATCGATCCCAAGATGTAGGATTTCACCTTCAGGTTATCATCCTTCTATCTATCAAAAGTTTCTCGCTCTTCTGGAGTGGAGTCATGATCGATATCAACAGGCAGTGGATTGATCGTGACATAAGTCAACTTTTCATACTCCAAGACAAGGTGTATGTTTATTTCCCATTTTAAATAGTTCTCGGCTCCTTTTAGCTTATAGGAATCCAAAAGTTTCATCAATGGATTAGTGGCAGCCATCTACAAGACAATATTTTTGAGTAGTAGCAGAATAATTTTCATTTCAAAAGTGATAACACTAATTGATTATGGAATTTTAAATCTATTAGTGCCCTCTCACTACTTTACGTAATTCTGTAATCTTCCTTAACGAAAAAATAGAAATTTGACAATCAAAATTTCATAGCGGGAAGTGGATTCCATGACATTTACTCCAGCCTCACACTAATGACGATATTGGCCTTTGTAAAATCATTAGGTAGACCTCCAAGGTCAATCACTTCATGTGACTCCTGGTTTGGTCCTGAACCGTTTCTTATCCTCACACTAATGACGATATTGGATTAAGACGTGTTCTAGGTGTAATACTTATCAATGTGCACTAATGAGCTTCGTATGTACACCCTCACACTAATGACGATATTGGGTGACTACGTTAACTCATCACGCTACTGATGAGTGGTATTTATATCACTATTTCCCACTCATTTAATCTAATATTTTGTATAGTTTCTTGAGTTTTGTGAATGTTTTGATGTGTTTTGTGTTATTTTGTAGATAAATAAAGTTTGGAAAGCACTGGAGGCAATTTGAGGCAAAACCGGACAAAAATGCGTCAACAGGGATATTTTCGTCTCTTCAGCGTCGCGACGCTGGAACACTGCGCGCCGCGACGCCCAGCGTGCGCCGAATCTGCTAACATGCGCCGGGTCCACAAAAATCAGAATCTGAGAAAAGTTGACTTTGCTAACGTGCGCCGTGACACGTGTCACCATCACAACAGAGATGCTAAAATGCGCCTTGCCACGTGTCGAAATCCTATTGCTTGGACGGCCACCGCCCCACGTGTCATCCTACGTGTCGCCACATCATCGTCCACATCAGCAAGTCAACCGAGTCAACATGCCATGTCATCATCAGCCAATCACAGCACGACACGTGTCAACCTCTCATTCGTCTGACGGCCGCCGCCCCACGTGTCGCCACGTTGTCTTCCACATCAACAGAGTGACGTCACCAATGACGTCATGAACAGTGACACGTCATCAATGACGTCAGCATAATAATTGAGTTTTAGCCGCCATGACACGTGTCGCTCTAAACAGTCAGCCGCCTTGCTACGTGTCATCTCCTCATTGTGCCACGTCGACAAAATCCAGCGTCGCGACGCTGAAGCTTTGGCGTCGCGACGCGCGAACAGTGACCAAACAGTGAATTTTTTTTGCTATAAATAGGCCGCGAATTTTCAGTTTTCATTACACCTTTTCTCACTCCTTCTATGTAATTAGGGAGTTTCTCTCTCTCTAGAATTTTCATTTTTATTTTTTACTTTTTACTTTTGTAATAATTTTAATTACTGTTTGTAGTAATAATAATTTACTTTCTTTATTTTACAGTTTTTATTACTATTCACTATGCGAGGTAACTTCCCTATGCTAAGGTGAAAGGTAATTATTTTACTATTGCTATTTAGATTAATCTCCCTTAAAAATAATATATTTACTATTTAAAATTCTGATTAATAAAGGAATACCGCTATATTGGTCGGTTGGTAAATTTATTTTCTGTTGGTTTGAAACTGATTAATCAAGGATACCGCCAGACTGGTCGGTTGGTAAATTTATTTTGGTACCGCCTTTATGGCTGGATTATGGACAAATATTACCGCCTATATGGCTGGTTGGACTTAATTGGACTTAATCAGGATACCGCCAGATTGGTCGGTTGATTAAATAATTTCATAAGTTTATATATTATTTTATTGGGAGATATCTAAATTAGTAATATTAAAAGTAATTCCTTTTTGCCTTAGCATTTTATTTCATTTGTAATTTTCTCTTCAGCATTTTCATTATCGCAATTACTTTTCAGCAGTTTATGTCTTTTATT
Source organism: Zanthoxylum bungeanum (assembly GCA_019454045.1). Lineage (NCBI taxonomy): Eukaryota > Viridiplantae > Streptophyta > Magnoliopsida > Sapindales > Rutaceae > Zanthoxylum > Zanthoxylum bungeanum. The sequence continues at coordinate 124,486 of SKCR01033283.1, forward strand.
TTCAAGTTTTTATCAGCCCTAGCTATGTGTCATAACTAAGTTAATATCTAGGGTTGTGATGAAATTCAATGTCACGAGTTTATAAGGGTTAGATTATAATTTGGGTAATATAAAGATTTATTTATTGAGTCTTAATCTTAATGCTCTTTAATTAACTGGCCATTAATTAAATTGACTAGGTAAACTTAAAATGAACTAGACATAGGGATTTTAAGTTTAAGACCTTAGATTCAATAGCCCACGTCTTCCTTAAGGATAGATAACCCTTTCAATAGATTTCCTTACAGGATAGGAATATACCTGTCGGGCGGGGGTAGTCTTAATTGGATCTTAATCGTAATGAATCTAGGTAATTTGGTTGACATAGACATATGATTCAATTGGATTATACTAGGTATTTGTAATTGACCATCGGAAGAGGCTTTTACATAAATTAGTGTTTCAGGTTAATAAATCAATATATTACCCAATTATAAAATAACCACTTTATCTTTATATAATATTGGAATAAATCACAACCCTGGATAGTTTTAATATTGAATTTTCTTAAAATCTACTTTCAAACAATTATATTTTATTGTCTTTAAATTTAGAATCGTCGCTATTTCAAATCAGTTAAACAACCTGTTAGATACTAGTAATCATTTAACCTCATAAAATTAATAACTTAGGTATTAAGTCCTCGTGGGATCGATACTTTTTATACTACTTGAACGATACGTACGCTTGCGTTATACGTGTGTGTTTACGCCGGTCAAGTTTTTGGCGCCGTTGCCGGGGACTTATTTATCTTTTATTATTAATTTAGGGGTTAGATACTTTTACTTGTATCTAATTTCTTTTTACTTATTGTTATTGTTTTCTTGTGTTTCAGGTTCTCAGAAACTTCATGAGACGAACCAGAAGCTTTGAACTACGACCGCTTGACCCAGAAATTGAAAGAACTATCAGACAGTTGAGAAGAGAAAGGCGAGAAGCCCAAGAAGCTTTAGTCAACATGGAACCTGAACCTTTGGAGATTGCACCACCAATTCCCATTCGAGACAGAACCATTCCGGTGGTTGACAGACTCATTTCATGCATTGTACTCCCTCCATTACCAGCAAATGCGGGTGACATCAAAACTTGCATTCAGATGATACAACAATCAGTTCAGTTTGGAGGAAATGCAACTGAAGATCCTAATTCCCACATCAGCAACTTCCTGGAAGTTTGCGGTACTTTCAATTACAACCGAGAAGCTGAAGAAGCAATGAGACTACGTGTTTTCCCATACTCTTTGAAGGACAGAGCTAAAGCCTGGCTACATTCATTACCAGCAGGTTCTATCACAACATGGAACATCTTAGCCACCAAATTTCTTGCAAAGTATTTTCCACCAGCCAAACCGGAAAACTGAGGAATGACATCACATCCTTTGTGCAGCAAGATTCAGAATCTCTGTACGAAGCTTGGGAAAGGTACAAAGACTTACTCCGGAAGGATGTCCACACCATGAAATTCCAAAATGGCTTCAAGTCCAAACATTCTATAATGGGCTTTCTGGAATAATGAGAACCACAATTGATGCTGCTGCTGGAGGAGCTTTAATGGCAAAAGGAGAAGATCAAGCCTGGGAATTAATCGAAGAAATGGCCAACAACAACTCTTTGTGGCCAACTGAAAGAAGTTTGATTCAAAGAATTGCAGGAATATATGAGGTTGGAGCTAATACAGCAGTCAACACCAAGCTAGATCAAATATGCAAATTCATGGAGACTCTTACCACTGGATCCACAAGTTCACCATATGGAGGAGCACCAGATTCAAATCAACATGAAGAAACGGTGAATTATGTCAACAATTTCAACAGGCAGGGGAACAATCCATATTCCAACACCTACAACCCAGGGTGGAGGAATCATCCTAATTTTTCATGGAGTAACAATTCAGGTCAACAACAGAACTATCCACCACCTGGATTTCAGCAACAGAACAAAGGCCAAACGCAGGTAAATGAACCAGGAATAGCAGAAGTGCTGGCTCAGTTAAAAAAGTACGATGCTATCTTTCAGAGCCAATCAGCTTCCATCAAAGCACTGGAGAATCAAATCGGACAACTGGCCAATGCTCAGAGTTACAGACCACCAGGTAATCTTCCCAGTAATACAGAACCAAATCCAAAGAACCGAGGGAAGGAACAATGTCAAGCCATTACCTTAAAGAGTGGTACTGAGATCAACAAAGATATTGGAGTCAAAACAGCTGCTGAGGAAGTTCCAAAAGATGCAGTTCCACAGATGGAAGAAAAAGAAGCAAAGGAAAAAGAAAAACAGATCACAGATCACTCCACCACCACCATTTCCTCAGCGTCTTCAGAAAAACAAACTGGACAAACAGTTTGCTCGTTTCTTGGAGATTTTCAAAAAGCTGCACATTAACATACCATTTGCTGAAGCCTTGGAACAAATGCCCAGTTATGTCAAATTCATGAAAGACATCCTTTCACGAAAACGGAGATTGGGAGACTACGAGACAGTAGCATTGACAGAAGAATGCAGCGCCATCATTCAGAGGAAGCTTCCCCCGAAGTTGAAAGATCCTGGCAGTTTCACAGTCCCATGCACCATTGGAGAACATTACATCGGTAAGGCTTTATGTGATTTAGGTGCCAGTGTTAATTTATGCCTTTTTCTATTTACAGGAAACTGCAAATTGGAGAAGCAATGCCTACCTCAGTATCTTTGCAACTTGCTGATCGAACACTCGCATTTCCGAGAGGAGTCGTTGAAAATGTGCTAGTTAAAGTTGACAAACTCATCCTTCCAGCAGACTTTATCATCCTTGACATGGAAGAAGACAAAGAAATACCTATCATTCTCGGGAGACCATTTTGGCTACAGGTAAAACTGTAATTGATGTGCAAAAAGGAGAACTAACCATGAAAGTGCAGGACCAAGAAGTGACCTTTAATGTTTTCCAAGCCATGAAATTTCCAAGTGATGAAAAGGAAGAAGAAGAATGCTTCAGAATTGATGTTGTTGATAAAATTGTTCAGAATACTGAGTCAAATCTCACAGATACACTTGAAGCTTGCACAACAAGGAAGGACTGGTCAACAAAACTAGATGATGCATTATGGGCCTACAGGACAGCTTACAAGACACCCATTGGTATGTCTCCATATCGATTAGTGTTTGGGAAAGCATGCCATCTGCCAGTTGAGCTTGAACACAAGGCATACTGGGCACTGAAGAAGTTTAATTTTGACTCACAAGCTGCAGGAGAGAAAAGACTTCACCAACTCAACGAATTGGAGGAATTTCGCCTACAGGCTTATGACAATGCCAAATTATACAAGGAAAAGACAAAGAAATGGCATGACCGAAAAATAGTGCACAGACAGTTGGAACCAAGACAGCAGGTGTTGTTGTACAACTCGAGGTTGAAACTTTTCCCTGGAAAGTTGAAATCTAGGTGGTCTGGACCATTTGTAATCACTCAGGTTTTACCATATGGAGCTGTTGAGCTACTGGATCCCAATACCAACAACACATTCAAAGTTACAGTCAGCGTGTCAAGCACTACTGGGGAGAATCATTTGGGCGACAAAAAGAAAGTGTTACACTTTCAGATCCAGCATAAACGTTCGAGAAGTAACGTCTAGCTGACGACTTAAAACTTAGCGCTCGCAGGGAGGCAACCCATGCAATTTTTGTATATATTGTGATTGGTGTGATTTAATTTTGTGTGTTTAGTTTTTGCAGATTAAGTCATTTCAAGATGGAAGAAGCTCTCGCAAATCTTCACAAGCAATTTCCTTCTCTCCCACAAAAATCTCTATTGAAAGTTTACAAAGCTCGCTTGGAACGAATGAGACTACTGACGATCCATGGTGTGCCCAATGATATTCGTTGGGTAATTGAAGCACGAATTCGATTGGCAGGTGAGTCTTCTGAATCTTTTATTTCACATCTGCCTGGTTTTGGAAGAAGCACCTATGCAAAGAAACGTAGAGCTAAACAAATGGGTGTTTGTTACAAATGTGCACGATGGAATTGCAACACTCGTTGTCGTTCTTTAGGAATGGTGTCTATTAATCGCGAAGACAAAATTGAATTCATTAGGGATGGCTTGAGTAAGGAGTCTTTAGATGATATATCTTCGACTCTTGAGACGCATCCCAGTGGACATGTTCATATAGCCTTTCGCAGATTACATACACAATTTCAAAAAGAAAGACAACAGTTAAGTCTCGGGAATCTGACTCAAAAAGACCCTGTTTGCCAATTTATAAGAAAATTGGATGGGAAGCTTGTCCCTGACGCATAGACGTCAATCAAGCCCGTTATTTGTAAATATTATATCTCTTTGTTTGTCTTTTCCTAATAATTGTGATTTGTTGTTTTCTTTTATTTTCTCCGACAGGATCCAGATCTTGTTGACTATCACAATCTATTTTACTATTTTACTACTAATCGTCCTTTGGAAGATACTTGTGCTATTTTTACTCACCCTTTTTCAGGTATTATAAATTCAACTCATCATTGCACTTTTGAAGATATCCAGAGTAAAACATGGAAGCCACTTCAAGAAGAGTTTGAAAACATTTGTGTGTTGCGGTAGTACTGTTGGTACTAAACCACAATACATAGAAGCAGCACAGGAATTGGGTCGAGTCTTAGCCGCAAGGAATATACACTTAATATATGGCGGAGGTAATCTCGGACTAATGGGGATTGTATCAAAGGCCGTACAGGAAGGAGGCAATCATGTTTTGGGAATCGTACCAAAACCCTTGGCAGAAGCAAATCTTATTGAACCAACAAACGGAGAGGAACTGATCGTGCCAGGTATGTCTGAACGACTGGTAGAAATGATTAACCGTTCTGATGCTTTTATTGCTTTGCCAGGTGGCTTGGGCACATTGGAGGAAATTTTTATTGTACTATCTTGGGCGAACCTAAACATACACCAGAAACCAATTGGGCTGTACAACGTTGATGGGTTTTATGATTTTCTTTGTGTGTTTCTTGATGATGCTCGAAGAAATGGGTTCGTGTCAAAACCTTTAAAAGAACTCCTCTTTACTGCCAGAACTGCTCCAGATTTAATTGACCAACTCATAGCCTATGAACTGAAAGTTGACCCTATCATTTCAAAGATAAATTGGTCCGAGGACGATCGTGGTAAGAGACGTCGAATTAATCTGGATCTTAACCTGTAATTTTCTTGTAGAATTTCAACTAACCAGGTATTATTTTCTAAACTCTTCTTCTACTGTTTAAGACATTGGGGACAATGTCTCATTTAGGTTTGGGGGTGAGGTATAGTTAATAATACTTGTTTGTATTGTGTTTTTATTTTTAGTCCAAAATTTTTCGAAAAATACAAAAAAATTGAAAAATTTTCAAAAATTACAAAAATATTTTGCTTTTTGTGTTTTTATTTTGACTAAAAAGGTGAATTGGTAAGAAATAGCCGAGTAAGGAGTTTCCACTCTTGAGACGTATTTCAAACCATTTATTTCGAAATAAGTTAATTTTTGTTTATTTCCTTTTGAATTATTTAATTTGTGAATTCTCCATAATACTGACTAAAATGAATCTTCATATGCTCATTTGACAGGTATTATCAACATACATAGTAACATACAGACATGAGCTGTAATTGAAAAATTTGTAATATTCCGTGCTATAGTTTAATTGGAGGAAGCATCTCTAAATAGTGATGGAGTAAAAAAAAAAAAAAAAAAAAAAAAATTTTGATGTACAAAAATAAAGTATCTAAGATCCGGGTTATTAAGTCTGTAAGGGTGTTTTAACACCTAGTGCCCTAAAACCAACTGGTTTGGGAGTCATTGGCCCAAAGCTCGCTACATGGATCGAAGATACTGCAAAAATATATTCATATCTGAAGTCTGAGTAATTAAGTTCGTAGGGGTGTCTTAAACACCTGGTGCCCTAAAGCCAACTGGTTTGGGAGCCACCGACCCAAAGCTCGCTACATAGACGAAAGGTATTGTATATAAATAAAAAGTCAAAATTCAGAAAAGCAAAGAAAAAATCAGAAAAATCAGAAAATTATTCCATTACTACAAAAAGGTGTGAAATCTGATAGAACTTTAGGACAAAAATATTACTCTCTTATCAACTGCACTTATGACTGTTGTGGGCAAAAATGAGTTGTTTAAAATTATGTTGACTGTGTATATGAAGAAAGATAAAAATAATCGGAGAATTTACTTATTCGGTAATTTAGAAAGAAACAAAACAACTAGTAACTTGTAGTAGAAGTTTCACCTGATTAGTTACTAACTTATTTTCTTTTCGCTTGTCTTTTTGCTTTTGTGTGCATTAGTTTTAATACCTTTTTACTTTTGTAAAATGTTTGTGGGTATCATTGCTGTAAACCCTCACGAGACTACAACTCGTCCACTAGGGACACCTAGGGGTTTAAAGGCTTGTTGCATATGCTAAATGCAACCGTGATCCCTACGAAAATGGCTTAGTTAAATTTTATTATGTTATTCCATTTTGTATTTTGCTCGAGGACTAGCAAAATGTTAGGTTTGGGGGTGTGATGAGTGGTATTTATATCACTATTTCCCACTCATTTAATCTAATATTTTGTATAGTTTCTTGTTTTGTGAATGTTTTGATGTGTTTTGTGTTATTTTGTAGATAAATAAAGTTTGGAAAGCACTGGAGGCAATTTGAGGCAAAACCGGACAAAAATGCGTCAACAGGGATATTTTCGTCTCTTCAGCGTCGCGACGCTGGAACACTGCGCGCCGCGACGCCCAGCGTGCGCCGAATCTGCTAACATGCGCCGGGTCCACAAAAATAGAATCTGAGAAAAGTTGACTTTGCTAACGTGCGCCGTGACACGTGTCACCATCACAACAGAGATGCTAAAATGCGCCTTGCCACGTGTCGAAATCCTATTGCTTGGACGGCCACCGCCCCACGTGTCATCCTACGTGTCGCCACATCATCGTCCACATCAGCAAGTCAACCGAGTCAACATGCCATGTCATCATCAGCCAATCACAGCACGACACGTGTCAACCTCTCATTCGTCTGACGGCCGCCGCCCCACGTGTCGCCACGTTGTCTTCCACATCAACAGAGTGACGTCACCAATGACGTCATGAACAGTGACACGTCATCAATGACGTCAGCATAATAATTGAGTTTTAGCCGCCATGACACGTGTCGCTCTAAACAGTCAGCCGCCTTGCTACGTGTCATCTCCTCATTGTGCCACGTCGACAAAATCCAGCGTCGCGACGCTGAGGCTTTGGCGTCGCGACGCGCGAACAGTGACCAAACAGTGAATTTTTTTTGCTATAAATAGGCCGCGAATTTTCAGTTTTCAACACACCTTTTCTCACTCCTTCTATGTAATTAGGGAGTTTCTCTCTCTAGAATTTTCATTTTTATTTTTTACTTTTTACTTTTGTAATAATTTTAATTACTGTTTGTAGTAATAATAATTTACTTTCTTTATTTTACAGTTTTTACTATTCACTATGCGGAGGTAACTTCCCTATGCTAAGGTGAAAGGTAATTATTTTACTATTGCTATTTAGATTAATCTCCCTTAAAAATAATATATTTACTATTTAAAATTCTGATTAATAAAGGAATACCGCTATATTGGTCGGTTGGTAAATTTATTTTCTGTTGGTTTGAAACTGATTAATCAAGGATACCGCCAGACTGGTCGGTTGGTAAATTTATTTTGGTACCGCCTTTATGGCTGGATTATGACAAATATATTACCGCCTATATGGCTGGTTGGACTTAATTGGACTTAATCAGGATACCGCCAGATTGGTCGGTTGATTAAATAATTTCATAAGTTTATATATTATTTTATTGGGAGATATCTAAATTAGTAATATTAAAAGTAATTCCTTTTTGCCTTAGCATTTTATTTCATTTGTAATTTTCTCTTCAGCATTTTCATTATCGCAATTACTTTTCAGCAGTTTATGTCTTTTATTTTCAAGTTTTTATCAGCCCTAGCTATGTGTCATAACTAAGTTAATATCTAGGGTTGTGATGAAATTCAATGTCACGAGTTTATAAGGGTTAGATTATAATTTGGGTAATATAAAGATTTATTTATTGAGTCTTAATCTTAATGCTCTTTAATTAACTGGCCATTAATTAAATTGACTAGGTAAACTTAAAATGAACTAGACATAGGGATTTTAAGTTTAAGACCTTAGATTCAATAGCCCACGATCTTCCTTAAGGATAGATAACCCTTTCAATAGATTTCCTTACAGGATAGGAATATACCTGTCGGGCGGGGGTAGTCTTAATTGGAACTTAATCGTAATGAATCTAGGTAATTTGGTTGACATAGACATATGATTCAATTGGATTATACTAGGTATTTGTAATTGACCATCGGAAGAGGCTTTTACATAAATTAGTGTTTCCAGGTTAATAAATCAATATATTACCCAATTATAAAATAACCACTTTATCTTTATATAATATTGGAATAAATCACAACCCTGGATAGTTTTAATATTGAATTTTCTTAAAATCTACTTTCAAACAATTATATTTTATTGTCTTTAAATTTAGAATCGTCGCTATTTCAAATCAGTTAAACAACCTGTTAGATACTAGTAATCATTTAACCTCATAAAATTAATAACTTAGGTATTAAGTCCTCGTGGGATCGATACTTTTTATACTACTTGAACGATACGTACGCTTGCGTTATACGTGTGTGTTTACGCCGGTCAGCTACATCTAATGTTTACCGGAGCGACCTAAGTTCTGAGTACTTATACCTTCACATTAATGACGATATTGGATATAAGTAGTAAGAACCCATTCATCTCTGTATTGATAAGACGGACCATCCAATAATGCTCCAACATTATTAATACTATTACTTAAAAGTAATCACCTAATCACGGGAGATTTATGACAATTAAGTTATTAACTTTATTAGCTCAAAGTTTTAATTTAAAACATGCAATACATATCAAATATGTCTTATGTAGAATTAAATTAAAAATACTATGGCATAGATTCAAAAAACATGTGTTTTGTGGTTAAGCCTTTGCTCTGATACTATTCTGTTGGGGCAGTTGTGGAACCCCTAAGGTCGGATCGGTGCCCCGGGCAGCGGAAATGGGTCTAACCCATGGAAATCAAGTATGGGTGTAATTGTAAAATATTTAATGAAATAATAAATTCCATTACGAGTGCATAGGAAAAAAACCGGGACTGAATCAGAGTCTGGAAGCTCAAGAACAAGAGAAAATAAAATCAGCGCGTGTAGCGCGTACCCGCGCGCGCTACAGTGACACGCGCACTGTGCGCGCTACAGTACGCATGTCACTGTAGCGCACAACACTTTTTTTTGTGTTTTCAATTATTTTTGTTTTACTCACACAAAGCTTCAGCTCTCTGGAAAATTTCCAGAGAGCTGATGCTATTAGGGTATATTACCCTAATAGCTACTGGTCTTCCCTAAACATTTCAAAAAACACCTAAAATTAATTTTTATTTTCAAAACCAACACTAACACATGTTATAGAATAAAAATCAAGTTTTTCAAAATATCAAATATTTTTCCAAAAATATAAATTTATTCTAAATACGCATTTGCGTAAATTTTGAATCCAATACACAAACCAAATTAGAATCCCAATAAGAAATGTCTCGTGAATAATTCTAGGTCACCCAGAGGTGGTCAAGTGATTCTAGAATGGTAGCCATAGCTCTAAGCTTTAATTTAGAGTTCCAAACTCTTATTAATTGTTCTATGTCCAACATGAACATCTTTGACCTAATTATAAGCATGATGTGTTTATACTTCTAAAATATCCTAACACAATATATTAGCCTTATTCAACATTAAGCTATGTGATCATGCATCTAATACACAAATAAACATAGCTTAGGAGACGATCAAACTTTACCTAGTAAGCTTCATGCAAGATCCAATCTACTTCTCCTTTGTTAAAATTGTTAGAGAACCTCCAAGGTGTGCAAGCTTGACTCGAAGATCCAATCTTGTTTCCAATGCTAGCAAGCTTCACTTCAAGATCTAATCTTGATTTCTCCTAAATTAAATATTGTAGAGACCTCACAAGCTTCTCTAAACACTTCTCTAACTTAGGCTAATTTCTCTAAGAATTTGCTTGTATTTGAACTTTTAATTAAAACCTTCCTAAAGTTTGCTATTTATAGCAAAGCTTAGGCAATTTTTAATTAATAAAAGTTTTAATCAACTTTTAAGTGGGCTTAATCTAATTTGTCCAAATATGTATAATTAGGTGTGACTAATCTCCATTGTCTCCCACTTTAATTTAATCCAATTAAATCAAGCCAAGGATTAGGAAATGGATTAGTTAAATATTTGCTACATTTATTTAATCCAATTAAATCAAGCCAAAATCACCTATTATTACATACTTACAATTACCATAATATCCTCAAATGGTAGAGATAATTATGATTTTCCAATTAAGCCCATGTGTAATTATTGAATAATCCAATTAGGTCAAAGTAAATAATCAATGTTATCCAATAACACTTGATTATCTTAGTTGATAATTATAATATCGAATATTATCTTTTATCAAAAATTATCGGCTACCCAAATGCTCAATGAGTACACTTCATATTGAGACTCTCTAAGTTCAGACACGTTCGTTTTATAAGCCTAGCTAATATGTATACAATTAGGCCACCTCCGAATTCGTGAAGAACACGAACGACCTTTCTGAACTATACAAGTTGAGGTCATCACATATGTTTAACAGTCCCTCTGTCGTAGGCTATCCGAGTTGTGCTTAGGAAACATAGAATATACCGTCAAGTTTCCAAGGCGCACATGTCATGTCGACATATCCACGATTCTTTACAACTGATGCGATCCAACCTAGGTGATCGGCTTTGGCCAAAGTCTTTAAGAATCATGACTTTACTCACATGGATACCTAAACCCCTTATAGTACACATACGGGCCGACAGATCCTATCTTGCTTCGCACTTGATTACTGAGTGCATCGGTCCACACCCAACGAACATCTAAAGGCCAGACCATGAAAGGATTTGACATATATGGCATCAAAGTGTGGAGGATCTCACACAAAATCATTGTTATCCTATAGTCAAAGGATTACATATGCTACTCAACTCGAGGAGATTCCTATTGACGGTGGTGTGTACTTCCAATTATTAGGAATCACCTATGAGTCATTCAGTATTCACTTCAACAAATACCCACATGTCTATACGAGTTTCCAAAACTCATGGTACATCGCGTTAAACCATTGGAACTCCAATTCCAATATACGACATGTGTTAGTCTTCTAGGTTATAGGAATTCGACCGTTATTTCAAAACCAACGACTAGCAACATTTATTTTAAGAAATTTACTTTAAGAATAGTTTACACCTAGAGTCAAGACTATTCTAAGGTCAATGTCATTCTTAGCATATCTATATATCATTTTAATACGCGTAATGACAATACCATTATAAGGTATGAAATGAAAAATGTAGTTATTTTATTAATAAATAATAAAATGTACAAATCAGATTGGCACTCCTAACACCAACTCCATCAATAACCCACTCCAAATTTGGGGTTTTCATAAATGTGATGTAATTTGATGCATATATGATGTATATTAAATTTGGAAATTTTTGGATTTTATCTTGATATGTTTTGAACAAAAATGACCAAATTATAAATTCTTGAAAATATAGGGACCTCTCGGTAATTTCTGAAAAATCAGTTTCTTTGAGTTGTAAATTTTATTTTCATGTATAAGACATGTATAAATCATTTTGGGATTGATTTGGAATCAATTAGAATTGTATTTGACAATTTTGGACTAAAATGATTAAAATACAAAGTTTATGGGTTAAACGGTAATTTATGAAAAATATGATTTTTGGGTAAAAATTTCAGTTTTTTAGTATTGAGTACCCAAATTTTGAAATTTCGTATTCCGCTGCGTTTACCCGAATTGCCACTCAAAACCCCAACAAAAATGGTATTATAGCAGGTATGAACCTGAACACATGATATGAATATGCCTTTAAATTCAATGTTTATTTATGTTCTTACTTTATACATGCTTTTATTTATTTAATCTGATTAAATTAAATACGTAACATCTTTGCGGAAAAACTCTAATTAATAAGGTTTTAGAAGTAATATGTATATGATGCATATTTCTTGATCCGTCTTGTCAATCCGGTTTATGGAAATCTGTTCTATGGCTGCATCCAAGATCGTGCCAAAGCAGTGAGAGTGTAGTTGATAGAAATTTATTCATACCGGATGTATATAAAATACTAGATAAATTCAAGCGAAAGCGGAAATCCTAAACGTGCCAAAGCTGTCAAGACTATGCAAGTATCTTTAATTTATCATTGACAAGTTTAACCTCGGTACGCCTCCTTGTGAACGTGCCAAAGCTGTCACAATGAGAAACGACAAGGATCGGAACCTAGGAGTCACTAGTGAGTGATTGACAATGAGTTGTCTACCTAATGAATATATGTAGGCAAGATTGTGCCAAAGCTGTGAGCTGAAATATATTAATGGGATACACATTTCACTATTACATTTAATTTGATTAATTATTTGTTTGCATTCTATTTGGGTTACAGTATTGCATGTAATAGTGGGAGGGGCATTTTTATATTAAAAACCCATGATCTATTTATGCTTTGTTTATTTTTATATTATGTGAAACTGTTTAGTCTGCTAACCGTTTTTCGCTATCTATATGATAGATTTGAGATGGCGGCACCCGCTTCTAATCCTTTTACTCGTGTACTAGATACGAACAAGCTTAAAGGCACAGAAAACTTTACAGATTGGGACTTGGATCTAAGAATTGTTTTTGGGTCTGAGCAAATAGAATATGTGTTAGAAGGTCTGTTGCCACTTGCCATAGCAGATGATGCAACACCAGAGGAACATGAGACTCTCCAAAAGTGGAGAGATGATGATAGAAGAGTCAAATCATATATTCTCAGTTCCTTGGAACCGAATCTTAAGAGGCAATATTTTGGATTACCTGACGCATATACTATGATGATGCGACTGCGAGAGTCCTTTATGAACCAAGAACGGGTCTTGGTTCGTAAAATTACAATGGAATTGTTCCATGCAAAACTAGAAGAGGGACAGGCTGTGAGCCCTCACGTGCTTCATCTGATTGATTTGATCGAACAGTTGAGGCGCTATAATTTCCCTCTAAATGACACTTTAGGACGAAGTGTCATATGAGGATCTTTGCCAGCATCATACCTGATGGGGTTTTTATGGGGAATATCGGTAACGCAGCGGAGTAGTGGAAAATCAAAATTTTCCGATTTCAAATTTTTTTCTTGGATCAATTAAATAAACTTATTTATTTAATTATCCAATTATCAAATTCTGAAAAATTACACAAGAGATCAAATTTCTTAGTAATTACCGAATTACCCCAAAACTTTGTAAATTGATTATTTTAGCCCAAAAATTATCAAATATAATTTTGGAAGATTCTAAATCATTTCTAAAATGTTTTTCAACACATCTAATGCATCAAAATCAGATTTCACACAAATACCCAATTTTTAGTCTAATGCCGTGAGCCATCAAAAATTTTCAATTAATTGCAATTGGTCCCTTTAGTTCAAAACATGCCAAGATCAAATCCAATCAACCTAAAATTTTAAATGCATCATATTCATACCATAATACATCACATATATGAAAAGCCCCAATTTAGAGTGGGTTATGAACCCTAATTTTTCAATTTCATCAAATTATCCAATTTCACCAAATTTACAAAATCCAACACTTTAATCCATTCAATACTTCACCAATCTAGCCTCACCACTTTGAAACAACTCTAGAACAATTATAGGTCACCAAGAAGTGGCTTGATTTTCCAAAAATCAAAAGTAAAGCTTTGAAACCATTTCAAGCTTACTTACATGCATCAATCTTTCATCAAAGTTCACAACCAAAATAAACACAAACTATAAGAAGAGAGACAACACCAAAGCAACACAAATGATGCAAATCATGTTAGAAATATTTTTCATGTTGAAAACTTTAAAGAAAAACTTACAAAACTCAAAGATTTCCAAGCTTTTTCCTTTAGCCTTCAAGCTTTTCTCTCAACTTCTTTTATGTTTATTTGGTATCTAATGAACTTGTCTAACCCTAAAAAATGAAACAAAATAATATATTCTTGTTCCAAATAGCCCTTGGCCGAAATTGGTGGTGTATATACAAAATATCATGATATTTTTATTTCATTTAATTTTGCTTTATCAACTTGCAAAAGTCATCATCAAACCATTTAATGATTTTCTTAAAGTCAAATAAAGCAACTAAAAAAAATATATAACAATTATATTTATTTTAGGGTGTTGGCCGAAAATAACAAAAATAAAAGGAAATTGATATTTTCAATTTTTAACAATTAAAACAAATATCTTAAGAAGTCAAACTTAATTTGACAACCATTTCATTTTAATGTAAAGTCAAAAATTTACACTAATAATCATTTCCTAACTTTATAATTTGGTGAGATATTTATATTTTAATTATATTAATCATTTAACAATTAATTAATTAATTAATTAAATATAAATATCTCAAATATATGTATTATATTTACTTTAAATATCTCAAATACATATATTAATGATATATGTCAAATACCTTTATTTGACAATTTATTAATGTGTATTTAATAATATCATCTATTAAATACAAATACACATTAATTAGGAAATGACGGTTCGACCCGTTCGCATGTATTTTTCGTTTAACGTTTAAACGATTTATAAATAATCATCATTATTTATAAAAGTCGCCCTAGTGCTCTACGAGTATATTTCATTAGTGAGACTCTCTAGATTCAGGTATATCCGTCACAAAATCCAATTTCGTGTCCATAATTTACCCACCCGTAAATTATGACGACCACAGATAAACTAGCTGAATCATACAGGTCGAGGTCATTGCATAAGTATAATCCATCCGTCACAGGTATCCGGATAATACCAGAGATATAGATGTAAACGTCAAATCTCTATAGGTATTATCCCGTCGACGTATCTATTAGCAATCTCTAAATAACATTCGGAACTCACTTCCAAAGTGTACTGTGGCCACAGATTTAACAGACTGCTAATCATATATGCAATACATATGCTCTGTACACATAACTGACGGATCATATCTTGATACACACAAGATATCCTGAGGATCGGTCCACACCCAACGAACAGGCGGAGGTCTGATCTAAATAGATCGGTGACGTGACTACCATCTAAGTGTGGAGGATGTCTCATACATCCACAGTGGTATCTCAAGTCGAAGGATCACTATGCTACTCAACCCGAGAAGATTCTTATTGACGTTGGTGTACCATCCATTAAGAATCTTCAGTGAGTCGTTCAGTGTTTATCCACTATAAACACCTACACGTCTATACGAGTCTCCCCAGACTCATGGTTCATTGGGATAAACCATCGGACCAAGTCTCGATATACGACATGTACTGGTCTCAACGGATTTGACTAACCGACTCGTGTTAGTAAATCTTGACCAGGAAATATATTTGATAATATACATTTAGCAGTGACACTACCCAATGTCAATTACAAACTACCTTTGTAACTGTGTACTGCATTATATATTATAGGGCCTTTGTCTAATATATACATATCACTAAACCACATTTAGTTTCGATCTAATCATAATCAGATCGAATACGTATATAAAAACAATAGGTGAAACCATAAATAAGTAATATTATGGAAAAAAATGGATGTTCGTATTCATGAATCAGACATAAATACGGTCCGAATTGGCGCTCTGAGCACCAACCCCAACATTACCGCCAATTGATAATGTATTTCAATATGAATGAGATTAGCTGTTCTTACCAGGAGTTGCATAAGATGTTGCAAACTACTGAGGAAGATTTAAGGAAGGGAGTACCGACTCACCCTCCTAAACCCATTGCTCTTCCTACTTCCTCCCAATCTAAACAGAAAGGGAAGAAGAAGAAAGGTAAGAAAAATAATGGTTCAAATCTTCCACCACGAGGTAAGATAGCTAAACCCAAGAGAGCTGCCGAAGATAAATGCCACCACTGCAGAAAGATCGGCCATTGGAAGAGGAACTGTCCTGATTTCCTCGCCCAGATCAAAAAGGAAAGAGCATCTACTTCAGGTACTTTTATTTTTCCCATTATTGATCTCTCTTTAGCTTGTGAAGATATGTCGTCCAGTTGGATTTTAGATTCTGCTTGTCCAATTCACATTTGCAATTCGTTGCAGGTGCTGAAGGAAAGTAGACGGCTAAAATATGGGAGATGCAGTTGCGATTCAGGAGTGGCGATTCTCAAGATGCAGTTGCTATGGGCTTATGCGAGATTCCTCTACCCAGTGGGAGCCTTTTGTTGCATGACTACTTTTTTATACCGGGATATATTGCGAACATCGTGTTAATTTTTTTATTAGATACTGAAGGATATAATTTAAATATTAAGAATTGTTCTTTCTATTTATATGATAGATATAATGTTCAGATCTTTGTTTGTCCAAATGAGCATGGTCATTACATTTTGCATACCTCACAAGATATCTTTAATGCTGGAATTAATAAACGTGAAATATCTGATTTAAATAATATTGAACTGTGGCATATGAGGTTGGGTCATATAGGCGTGAAACGCCTAACCCAGTTGTTTAGGAATGGTTTGATACAAGATCTTATAATTGAACCTTATTCAACTTGTGAATCTTTCATTCGGGGTAAAATGACCAAAGCTCTATTTTCGGGTGTAGGACACCGAGCCACTGATTTATTGGAACTAATACATTCTGATGTATGTGGTCACATGAGTCACACTGCTCACAGTGTTTTTTCATACTTCGTTATCTTTACCGATGATCTGTCATGGTACGGTTATGTTTATTTGATGAAACAGAAATCGGAAACCTTTGAAAATGTCAAAGAATTCTAAAATAAAGTAGAAAAACAGACTGGTAAATATATTAAATGTCTTCGATCTGATCGAGGCAGTGAATATATGAGTGGTGATTTCACCAATTATTTAAAAGAGAATGGGATTTTCACTTAATATACCCCTCTGAGTACTCCACAGCACAATGGAGTGTCCGAAATGAGGAATCATACTTTATTGGATATGATTTGATCAATGTTGAGTTTTACATATTTGTACTATTATTTATGGGGTTGTGCTCTTTTAACTGTTGCTCATCTTTTAAATAAGATTTCGTCAAAGGCTGTTCCTACGACTCCTTATCAGATATGGACTAGTATCGAATCTTAATTATGTTAAGATTTGAGGTTGTTCTGCCTATATCAGGATGGCTCAGCAAGATAAGCTTTCGCCTCGAGGGGAAAAGTTTAGGTTTGTTGGATATCCTTCAAATACGAAATGATATTTGTTCTATGATACCGAGCATTGAAATGTGTTCGTAGCTCGCTTCGCAAAATTTCTAGAAGTGGAATTTTTGTCTGAATGAGGTAATCATAGACAGGTTGAACTTGATGAAGTACAACCTGGAACCAATGAACCATTGGAGGAACCTGAAGTTCAAATAGATGAAGAGCCTTCAACACACACACACTCTGTAGGTCCCAAAGGGTGTCTAGACCTTCTGAACACTTGTATTTGATACAAGAAAAGAGTCTAGATGTTCTCTTAGTTGAAGAGACTGACCCTTATACCTATAGAGAAGCGATATTGGACATCGACTCCGCGAAGTGGTAAGAGGCCATGAAATCAGAGTTAGACTCTATGCATCAGAATCAAGTGTGGGACTTGGTTCCACTTCCTGAAGGAATTGTTCCTATCAGTAGTAAATGGGTTTACAAAAGGAAGCGTGGGCCTGACGGAAAGGTTGAAACCTTTAAGGCCAGACTGGTAGCTAAAGGTTACACTCAGCGACCTGGAGTCAACTACGATGAAACTTTTTCGCCAGTTGAGATGCTAAAGTCTATAAGGATTTTATTGTCTATTGCTGCTTACTATGATTATAAGATTTGGAAAATGAATGTCAACGACTTTTCTAAATGGGTTTCTTGATTAAGAAATCTATATGGAACAGACGGAGAGTTTTGTATCCAGCGAAACCTCAGGCATGGTTTGTAAGCTTAAGAAGTCTATTTATGGACTTAAGCAAGCTTTGTATCTCTTCCAAGCTTCGCAGATGGATTTCGAGTCATGTTGCACAAAGGATGTAATGTCATTCCTCAGCTTTGCTGCTCTGGCTTGAGGAAAGTACTTTGCAAGAAATTTGGTGGCAAGACTGTTCCAAGTTGTGATGGAACTTGCTGGTAGTGAATGGAGCCAAACCTTAGCTCTGTCTTTCAAAGAATATGGAAACATACGCAATCTCATTGCTTCTTCAGCCGCTCGGTTGTAACTAAATTTGCCGCAAACTTCCAGGAATTTGCTGATGTGGGCGTTAGGATCTTCAGTTGCACTTCCCCCAAATTGAATCGATTGATGTATCATCTGAATGCATGTTTTGATGTCACACGCATTTGCTGGTAAAGGAGGAAGTACAATGCAAGATATGAAGCCGTCAACCACCAGAATTGTTCTGTCTCGAATGGGAATTGGTGGTGCAACTTCCAAAGGTTCAGGTTCTTGATTGTTCATGTTGATCAGTTCTTCTTGACCTTCACGATTTTCCCTTCTCAACTGTCTGATTGTTCTTTCAATTTCTGGGTCAAGCGGAAAGATTTCAAAGCTTCTGGTTCTTCTCATGTAGTGTTTGAGAACCTGAAACACAAGAAAACAAAATTAATAAATAAAAAAATTAGATACAAGTAAAGTATCTAACCCCAAAATTAATAGTAAAAGATAAATAAGTCCCCGGCAACGGCACCAAAAACTTGATTGGTGATAATCACACATTACGCAAGCGCACGTATCGCTCAAGTAGTATAAAATGTATCGATCCGACGAGGACTTAATACCTTAGCTATTAATTTATGAAGTTAAAGGTCTACGAGTATTTAATTGATTGATTGTTGGTTGGATGGTGATTTTTATTTGAAAACAAGTAATTAAAACTGTGCGAAAATAAATTAAAGGAAAATCAATATTATAAAACTATCTATGGTTGTGAATCCTTCCAATATCTTTTAAAGATGAAGTGAATATCGCATGTTTGTGCAATATATTGGTTTATTAACCTGGAACACGAAGTTATGCAAAAGCCTCTTCCAATGGTCAGATGCAAACACCCAAAGTAACCCAATTAATTATATTCCTATGTTAACCAAGTTACCTGGATTCATTAAGATTAAGTTCCAATTATGGCTACCCCCGCCTGACATGTATATTCCTATCCTGTAAAGAAATCTACCTAAGAGACATTTACCCCAATGTGAGATCGTGAGCTATTGAATCTAAGGCTAAACTTAAAATCTCTTTTCCAAGTTCATTTTAAGTTTACCAAATCAATCTTATTAGTTTTCAGTTAACAAGAAGCATTAAGCTTAAGACTCAATAAATAAACATTTATATTACCCAAGATAAAAAAAAAATAACTACTTATAAAACAGTGATATTGGAATTCATCACAACCCTAGATAAGGGGTTTAGTTACCACACATATCTAGGATTATTAAATGCATAATTAAGGAAAATAACATAAATTAAACTTGGAAATTAAAAGATAAAATTAACAATAAAATAAAATATTGGGGTTAGAGGATCCCAGGGCCGGCCCAGGGCAGGAGCCACAAGGGCGACTGTCCAGGGCCCAAAAATTAAGGGGCACTAAATTGTTGGGGTTTAGGTATTATGTCTCCCCTTTATATATTTTCTCAAATAATATAATTTGGGCGTGAGGGCCTAGCCCCCAGCTTCGCTTGGGTTCCAGCACTCGTTAAATATTATTTTTTTTAAACATATGTTTTCGTAATGAAAAAAGTCACATTTTGAGCTTTCGCACCGGGCACCCAAAAATTCAGGACCGGCCCTGCCAAGCAGCAGATG
Organism: Zanthoxylum bungeanum; assembly: GCA_019454045.1. NCBI lineage: Eukaryota > Viridiplantae > Streptophyta > Magnoliopsida > Sapindales > Rutaceae > Zanthoxylum > Zanthoxylum bungeanum. Next base: position 144,521 of record SKCR01033283.1, read on the forward strand.
GAACCTCCCATACCACACAGAAATCATCATCAGGCCGCACAGATCTGGACCTTGCAGCCAAGTCCCTCACATGCCCATAGCTGGGCAAGACTTCATACATACCACCTATGCTGTTAAAAGGCGCCGCCTAAGCGGCAATTGGTTAACAGTCGATTAGGCGGCGCTTAGGTATTTTAAGTTATGACTCTTTATAAACTAGATAAAATTCTACATGTTTGACTAGTCAACCCATCATTTGACCGTCATAAGACGGCGCTTGGCCGGGTTGAACTACCAAAAGGTCTTGCCCCGCCTAGGCCCTTGACAGCATAGATAACCACAACAAATGCCCCTCAAAACAAAAGTTCTTACAGTGATAAAATGAACTACACACACATATCAAACGAAAATTTTTTCCCAGTAAACTTGATAGCCTCATAGAAGCACCACTGTAATTAACTGGAAATAACGAAAGAAACATTAAACCATACCCACTCAGGGCAACCTTGATGCTTTTAAGATGTGTCCAAGCAGCAGATGGAACCTCCCATACCACACTGAAATCATCATCAGGCCGCACAGATCCGGACCTTGCAGCCAAGTCCCTCACATGCCCATAGCTGGGCAAGACTTCATACATACCACCAAGGTATCCCTGAATAACCTTCGCCTTTGTAACCAACTCGACAACCACAACGGATTTCCCAGTTGGAAGATATAGCTGCTTCTGTGTATTTTTTCCCCGAGGCACCATAACCATCTCTTCCGGAGTTTGTCTCTGCAGGGATCCATTAAATCTCTTTGAGGATTTCTTTTTTCTACCAGAGTTCCCACTTTCCTTCTTGGACTGCTGTTTTGTCAAAGCGGACCCAGTGAGTGATTGTTCAGGCGAGCTCCACGATTAGGTCTTCTGAAAAAACTACAGTGTTACTGAAACAGAGATAGAGAAACAAAAAAAAAAAAAAAAAGAGAGAAAATAAATTATATCCTGATTCTCCTACAAAAATAAGGGTTGCTGACCTCTGAAGTCAGGTCTGGACTTTGCCCACTTTTGCTCTTCGAACTCTTAGCTCGAGAAGCACTTTCAGAACTTTCTTCCACATAAGCTAGTTCTAAAGCAACAGTAGCCGAAAGTTGTTCCTTCTTTCTCTTGCTTCATGACTGTTTTTGTTTCTCAGCAAATTTAGAATTTTGTTTAGTTTTACTAACAGATGAACTAGTCGTGGAGGATCACAGTTTTGCTCCTTCCACCCCATCTCCAGCCAGCAGTTCACTTGTTGAAGTCACTGCATTAACATCCTCAGTGGCTGAGATACTGCTATTAGTAGCCCTACTCTTACCTTGAGCAGCCACTGGGTTCTTCCATTTGCTATATTTATTAAACCAACTCTTTCCACCACTTCTTCCATCACTCACATCTGTTCTCTCATTTCCATTTTTTACTCTTGGTATTTCAGAAAAGTACCTCTTAGAAAATGCTTTGCAATTAGGTTAACTGAATCTGATACCATGATCGAAAGGCACATAACTGAAACTATTTACAGGCTTTAACTGGGAATGGATATTAAGAGCACCGCTTGAAGAATCACTAAGGCCTCCAAAAACAAAATAATAATAATAATAATAATTGTGTAGCCTTTAAGGTGTTGGTTGTGATAGCAGAAATAACCCTGCCCTTTGTGAATTTGAGCTGGGGACATTTGCTGTATTTATTTCCAATGCCCGGCCCTGTCCTGCAACTGTAATAACCAAGGTTGTTAAAATCACTTTTATACCTAAAATCGTTGGAGGGTCCGAAAAATCGAATCTTATCACACTTAAAACATGGAATAAGATTATATATAAAGTTTCAAGGGTCAAGAGTCGACAACAATAAAACAAATTCAATATTCAATCAACAACAATAAAACAAAAATTAGAGCAAAACAATAACCATAAAGCTTAATCAACTTCATAAAACTTAAAAGTAGGGTTAAGTTGTCTAGTCTGCTGTAGCTGTTCTGTATTTGGGTTGGCTCGGACTTCTTGATCCAGTGGGGGATGGTGCTTTTGGGCTATTTTGAATTTTGGTTCTATTATGACCGTCAGCGTGAGTCGTTGACGTTTACAAATATGAGTAATTTCATTTTGATTTTTTTGTTAGCCGCTGAGCTGTTGGGCATAAAACTGATTGGGCTTTTTTTATTTGGGTTCTTTCTTATTCTGTATTTTTGTTTTGAGCATAAGGGCTATCTCCAATGATTTAACCCAATGTACCATAAGTAAGGGAAGCTCGTATAGACATTTGGGTATTCGTTAGAGAGATTACTGAATGACTCACATGTGATTCCTAATAATTGGAAGTACACACCACCGTCAATAGGAATCTCCCCGAGTCGAGTAGCATATGTGATCCTTTAACTATATGATAACATTGATTTTGTGTGTGATCTTCCACACTTTGATGCCATATATGTCAGAGACCATCATAGTCTGACAGCTAGATTTCCGTTGGGTGTGGACTGATGCACTCGTTAATCAAATGCATATCAAGATAGGATCTGTCGGCCCGTATCTGTACCATAAGGGGTTTAGATATCCACGTGAGTAAGTCACGACCAAAGCCGATCACCTAGGGTGGATCACATATATCAAAAATAGTTTCTGAATAGTTGTAAAGAATCGTGGAAATGTTGATATGAGACGTGCGCCTCGAAAACTTAACAGTGTAATCTATGTTTCCTAAGCACAACTCGAATAGCCTACGACGGAATGATTGTTAAACATATGTGATGAGCTCGACTTGTATAGTTCAAAAAGATTGTTCGTGTTCTTCGCGAATTTTGAGATGGCCGAATTGCGTACATATAAGCTAGAGGCTTATATGATGAACGTGTCTTAACTTAGAGAGTCTCACAATATGAAGTGTACTCGTTGAGCACTTGGGTAGCTGATAATATTTGATAAAATTAATTATTTACTTTGACTCAATTGGATTAATTGGATTAATCCAAAATTACACAAGGGCTTTGTTGTAAATTCATAAATATCTCTACCAACTTAAAGAAGAACCGAATTACCAATAGTTTCCCATTGTAACAACGATAACTCAAAAAGGCGCCTGCATATAGTTAAAAGCTCGGGAATTGACACCATTGTTAAAGTATCGTTTAAAAAAGTCAATAATTTTAGCCATGTTATTGAAAACATGACTCTAGCAATTAATATGAAAATATGGAAAAAAATTCCAAATTGAACGGAACGCAAGCAAGATATAACATCATACATTAAACAGTATTTTAAAACGTGCTAAGCACTAGTTAAGCGGCAGCCCGAGGCCTAGCAAATTAGTTGGAAAATAAGTATTTCCGCATTTAGACCATGAATAATTCCGAATTGGGGTTTGCCATAAACTACACAGTTGTAGATCCATGAGTCTTATTTCCAACACAACTTGAATCACCCAAATCAGACATCGGATGAGAAAGTTACGCCCAAAATACGAAGACTGCGTAAATCACGCCACTACTAATGCATCATTCGGAAATTAAGCCCAAAATCAATCAAGTCAGCCCATGCATGTCACCCATTCCATTCTTGACTTAGACATAATAAGGCCTTCATATAAAGTCCCATACATGGACCAAAATCCAGAACCCAAGGAATCTTCCAAATCCACCAAAATGACCCAAATATACCAACCTGACCAAGCCATGCAATCAGCCACAACTTCAAGTTAATTTAGCCCAACAAACAGAGATCATTCTGGATCACATCATTCTCCCTCTCTTGAAAAGGATTCGACCTCGAATCCGAACCCGAATCATAGATAAAAATGACAAGATCAATGTGACGATAATCTTGGAACAAAATAAAATCACATGGAAAAGAATGGTTATGATGAGCAAAAGTCTATAAAGTCAAGGAATGAATTTTTTCAATACTTTTCCCATCTCAATCTCCCCATTCCTACTCTCATTCTTAACTCCACTTGCAACCCCAAAGAGATTCCCAACTAGATTCACATTTTAAACCTCATTTAAAACAAACTCAACATGTCCATGTTGCTTCCTCAAATAATCAACACACTCATCCATAATCTGATCATACTCTACATATTCGGCCATATGTACTTTTTGCACCTCATAACTCATGGCCTCACAACCAAAATCAGATTGCTTCATATTATATTCACCATTTACAGTAACTTCAAGCACCTCATTGGCATCATGAACAGCCAATTCAACATCATTAATGTTATTGCTCACATCAATATCATCAATGTCATCAACATCATCAACCATCTCATTCTTATTCATAGAAACGTCAACATATTTCATTTCATTACTCAAGACTACACTCATATCCTTCTTCACTTCATATTTTGCTAACGTATTTTTCTCTAGCAATTCTGTGAGCTCTCCTAGTAATATTCTAAACTCAGCAATCTCACTCTTACTTTTAGCCCACTCTTATTCACTCCTCTTCATGTACAACTCTTCCTTATAGACCTCTTGTAGGGTTAAAGGAGCAAGCTTGATATTTTTTTCACCATACCTAAATTTATACATATTCTTATCCATATTATAACTATTTTATTGAATTTATACCAAGGCTTACCCAATAAAACATGTGTATAACACTTAGAAACCACGTCACACACTACTTGGTCAACATACTTCCCAATTGCAAAACTAACCACAAACTGCTTATCAACCTCGAACTCTCCAAAATCATTCATCCACTTATAAGGTCTATTAAGAGGTATCAATGGTAATCCCAATTTTTTCACAATGGTAGTGCTAGCTAAATTTGTATGATTCCCTTTATTAATAATTATAGTACACACTTTACTATTGATAAGGCATCTCGTGCGAAAGATAAATACCCTTTTGTCCATCAGATTATGTATATAAATCAACCCATTACTTGAAAAACACCAATAATGATTAAAGACTCAAAGAATCACTAAGAATATGAAAACAAACACAAAGAAACAGACTAAAAAAACACCAAAGGCAAAACAAGAATACAAACTAAACTAAAACTGGACAGAATTCGTAATTAATGTTTGAAAGAGATTTTGAGACTCAAAATATAAACGGACAGAGTTCAGCCAACCACTATTGAATTTCTCTCCTCGAGTACTTATAAACCATTATATTATGGGTCTCGTAGCTCTATCTGGATTAAAAGATATGGCTGTACAAAGTTTGGTGCGCGGATGAACAAATTCCGGACAATAAAACTGATTTTTTTTTTAGATATTTTTGACTCTAATGACTCAAGAATACAAGGAAATTGTGCAAAGACATAAAATTAAGACAATGACTGAATTGAAACAAGACAATAAAAAAAATATAAGAAGAACATACCGATGGAAACAAGACAAGACAAAAACAAGAAGCAAAACTGAATGGAAACAAAAGATGAAACATATTTTTTGTTTTTATTTTTTTAATGAACGAATGATGAGCGGAAAATATATCATTATTTACTATCCATTTTACTTAATATTTTGTTCAGTTTCTTGAGTTTTTTAAATATTGTGATGTGTTTTGTGTATTTTGTAGATAAATAAGGTTTCAGGACTCACTGGAATCAAATCAGGGCCAAAACAGCGAAAAATAGACAAAAGGGGTAAAATTGTCATTTTGGCATCGCGACGCGCACAATCTTTGCTTCGCGACGCGCTGACATCATCAACCTGCCAACACGCGTCATCATGATGTCATCCTCAGTTACTGTTCTGTCGACACTTGCCATCATGACGTTAGCACAATAATTCAACCTGCCGACACCACGCGTCATTGCTTACATCAACATGACGCCAGCGTCGTGAGGCGCACAACTTCACGTGTCGTGACGCCAAGCCAATAATTCTACCGACAGCCACGTGTCATCATCTCAACAAAAGCGCGTACACGTGTCGAAGATCAACAGCGTGTCGCGATGCGCATGCCAAATTTTGCCTATAAATTGAGTCCGATTCATTTGCAATTTTTATACTTTCTGAGGTTCCTAATAGGGGATTAAAGATTGTAACTTGTTTGTTTAAGTTTTTGTAATTTAAATTATGTATTTTTATTTTTAACAGTAGTAGTAGTAGTTTATTTACTTTTTATTTCTTTTATGTTTAATAGTTAATTTTCTGCTGGGGGAAGGGTGAAGCTTTTATTATTATAATTTAGATTAATCTCCATTAAATTATAATTTATAAATATATTAAAACCTGACTTAATTGGATACCGCCTTTATGGTCGGTTGGACTTAATTAAATTGATTTTAACCTGACTAAATTGGATACCGCATTTACGGTCGGTTGAAATTAATTATAACATGACTAAATCAGGATACAGCCTATATGGTCGGTTGGTAATATCATGCAAAATTTATATATTATAATAACAGAGATTTCTAAATTAGAAATAGTAAATGTGGATCCCCTAACCCCCAGCATTTTATTTTTATTCTAGGGAAGTGATGAAGCACAATATTCTCATGTTTAATAATTGATTTAATTATATTATGTTTAATACTTTAGTTTGTTTATTGAATTTTAAGCTTAATGCTTCTTGTTGCCTGATCACCAATAAGATTGATGTGGTAAACTTAAAATGAACTTGGAAAATAGCTTTTAGGTTTCAGTCTTAGATTCAATAGTTCACGATCTCACCTTAGGGCAAATGATCCTTAGGTAGATTTCCTTACATGATAGACATATACCTGTCGAGCGGGGGTAGCCACAATTGGAACTTGAACTTAACGAATTCAGGTAATTTGGTTAACGTAGACATATGATTGATCGGGTTATTCTGGGTGTTTGCATCTGACAATCGGAAGAGGCTTTTGCATATCTTCGTGTTCCAGGTTAACAACTGATTTATTACACATATATAAGAGAATCAATTCATCATTAGAATAATATTGTGTGGAATCACATCCCTAGATATTTGTGTCTTTTGTTTATTTTCCTTAGTATTTTCTTTTGTGTAGTTATTTATTTAGCAAATCCACATTCAAACAACCAATCAAGCAGTTATTCTCTTCTTATCCTAATTAGATACTTGTAAATAAATAGTATCAATAATTAATAACAACAGTAGGAATTAAGTCCTCGTGGGATCGATATTTTATACTACTTGAGCGATACGTGTGTTTGCGTTACGTGTGTGATTTTACCGATCAAGTTTTTGACACCGTTGTCAGGGACTTATTTTTCTTGCGTTATTAATTTTGAAGCTATCTAATTTACTTGTATCTAATTTTCTTTACTTTTTTTTAATTTTTTCTTTCTTTTATTTTTCAGATGGTTGAAATAGAACATTATTGAGCGATGGAAGAATTACGAGCTTTACAGAGAGAAGTTACACCACAAATCAGTGAGCAACAGTCCGGTTTTCTGAGGCCTGTTGTCCAGCCCAACAACTATCCATGGATGTCAGAGAGAAGTAACACAACATTTACTCAACGAATTCTAAGATGTGAGATATGCAATGATAACCACCCTAGCAATCATTGCACATATAACTACAGTTCAGGGTGGTAGATATATCACAGACCTTCATATAATGAACTAGCATATTTCACTGAACCATATTTTCCATCTTATCCACCATCAACCTACGATCTTCAAGGACCAAAACCATCAATGGGAAGACAGTTGATGAACAGGCTCGAGAAACATGAAGCTAAACAGGATGCAATATTTATGAGTCAAATAAAAATCTTACAGAAGTTGGTAAATGAATTGAGACAAATAATCGACAACCAGAACTACATACCTCACGGAGCAAATTCAAATAACACTGATGAAGCCTTCGAATACCAAGAGTTTCATGATGACACCTTAACAGATGAGGAGGCTGAGGTAGAGGTATCAGTTCAGGAGCCCGAACAAGCAGAATCTCAATTTGATCTTGATTATTCATCAGACTCTGAGGAGGAACAAGTAGCAGAGCCGTCTGTACCAACTACACCAACAAGTGAGGATGAAAATCGACATCCTCTAAATGAAAATCTTGGAGCATTCATCGCACAGATGTTTGAGGAAGAGCTGAACGAGGAAAAGCCAAAATACATTTGTGAAGAAAAAGTGGAGCAAGAAGTAGAGAAAATGAAGGAGCAAATGTCTGACCATATTGAAAATCTCATACATTCAGGAGAAACATCAATATATTGGGGAGTACAAATCAAGGACACCGCCCAAAAGCTTAACAGAATGGCACTCCCATTCAAAGTCAATCACCATACGAGACCTCCTGATTTTCTTTCTTTCTTTTCAGGAACCACTGGAGCGACAAAGTTAAAAAAGGTGGCACAAGCACTGAATGAGACAAAATTCTTTTTGCCACTTTATCGTTAGAAGAGACCCTTCAAAAGCAACGCTCATGGGATTGTCTTTAATCGGACGTCCAAAACCACGCTGAAGCCTCCTTGACAGATGAACTTTAGTCACGTCTAGCTGAAGTTGTAAAATTTAGCTCTAGCAGGGAGGCAACCCATGCAATTGTTTATAATTTCTATTTTCATATTTTGTGTATACATGTTGTATAGTTTTTAATTTTGTGTATTATTTATGTAGGGAAAAGCACAAATGAAACATTTAAGGCAGAGAAAGACATGAGGAATGGTGTTTGACAATCACAAAGATGAAATTTAATTCATTAGTGATGGCTGAGTAATGAATGGATTCTTGAGACGCATCCTCATGAATATATACCAAGCGAGTGGCGTATTGAGTACACAATTCTATTGCCTTAAATAATTGCTTTGATTTGCTTTTCTGATGTGATTTCCTTTATTTTCGCCAACAAGATCTATACTTTTTACCTTTTTACGATTTATTTTAACAACTGTCATTTGGCAGGTACTAGTGCTATTATTAATCACCATTTTTCAGGATCTATAAATTCAGCTCATCATTCCTCTCTTCGACAAATCCAGATAAAAATTCAGATAATAGAGAAATGGAAACTACTTCCAAGCGACGAGTTACTCATATCTGTGTGTTTTGTGGATCTAACTCTAGATCAAAACCAAAATTTATGAAGGCCGCTAAAGAATTGGGGAGAGTTATAGCAGAACAACACATGCACTTAGTATATGGCGGTGGCAATCTTAGATTAATGGGATGTGTTTCAAAAGCCGTGCAAGAAGGTGGCAACCATGTTTTGGGGATCATTCCAAAACCATTAGCAGATACAAACTGTTAGACAATTATGACCCATAGCATCAATATTTATAAAAGACATTGTGGTTTTTGTACAAATTAACTATGTGACAAAGGAAATTGCCATTTTATCATTTTGTAATTAGATTACTTGGATATATAAATGATAAAAGTCATTATGATTAGTTCCGGATTATAAGATATAAGACAATATCAATCCACTAAAGGTTTAATCATTAAATATTCCCTAGTCGTAGTATTATCGAGACTGGACATCGATAATGCAGAATAGACTAGTATTACACTTGTGTGCGTTATGGAAGCGTAACAGCATAGTTCTCATATATTTGGGTATTGGATACTCATGCAAGTGTAATAGGAGGTTCTATTTACCAATGCTAGGGAAACAGCTTCGCTCTGGATAGACCCATCGAAATCTCATTGGTAGTATGACTATGTGTCTATAGGAATCCGAATCAAGGTATGTGTATTTGGTCTTAACCTGAGACTTACATCGCTAATACTTGCGACAATCAGTACGCTTTGGTTTTGGTCATCCAGGGCTTTAACAGGTTCTGTGTACACCTCTTCTGGGTTTATTGAGAATCGTAGTGTATTGGGTGTGATGTCAAGATGGAAGTATCACTTCAGTCATATGGAGATGATGATCACGCATGGATACAGAACTGGTACTCTATTATATTGCAACTATCGGGATAATATGACAAGGTCATGATTATCCGATTAAATAGACTAGTTGATAGTGATCCGATACATGCTTCGTACGGGGCAGACACAATTCCAGCCCTAGGCATAGCATATGACATCCGATACTGGATCGCAATACGCAATACTTAGTATACTACGTCTGTTATAGATTATGTATTCCTTAAAAGAATATTTCTGGAGATTGGGTAGGCACGATGCTTTGCTAGAAGCCAACCATGTCTTGTAAATCGGTAAGAACGTGGTACGGGGTACGCGCATGTTCGGATAGTCTGACGACCAGATTTACTGCCAAAATATCCAGGGATCTCATGGGTCACTTTCCAAAGATTCACCAATGACGTTTGACTCGAACAGAATTAATCTGGGATTAATTATTAGAGAGAGAAAATTAATCTGGGATTAATTACGGTAAGAATTTATCTGGGATAAAATTCGAATATAGAGAGAGAACGATTAATTTGGAATTAATCGATTAAATAAAATATTCGATATATTAAATGAAATTAGATTTCATAGCGGAATTAAAATTGGATTTTAATTCGGGCGAACGAATTAATTTAGAATTAATTGCGAGCGACTTTCGTAATAATTTTACGAGGCATTATTATTTAATTAAATTTGATTTAATTAAGTCGCAACGGAAAATTCGTTAATTCAGAATTAACGAACCCGAGCCCGAAATGTAATTTGCGGTCCCACTCGAATTTTGAATTTAAAGTGGGGCCCACCTAATCACATCACTAGTCAACTATTTACTTTATGGTGATAGAAGTTAGTGAGGATTTGGTTGATAACTTGTAAGTTACACAAGTTTGACTTGTGATAGACTTTTACCAACTTTGGAGATTTGGTATATGGAATTGATTTTGGAAAATCAAAACAAGTTACATCATCTCACTCTCTCACTCTCAAGCATTGTCGAATCCTCTCCCCCTCTCTTGCTCTCTATTGGCGTGAACCCAGGGTTCATGAGTTCTTGATTTTGTTTCAAAAATCTTGATTACTAGCACAACAAATGAGTCAGCAAAGGTGTTAGGGAAACTTATCCCTAGAGTTTGGAATTCAAAGGAGGGCTTGGAGCAATTCTCAAAGGCAAAAATTTATGTTATCTCTACATCCACGAAATCGTTCATTGTAAGTATTTTCCGTACACTTATCTTGAATTATTCACACAATTTTATGCTTAATAGATCCTTGGCATGTTCTAGGAACTCAACAAAAACCTCATCGGAGACTCAAATGGATATGAATGCATTGTCTAAGGCATGTCTGAACAACTTATTGAAATGGTCAATCACGCTGACGCTTTCTTTGCTTTACCAGGCGGACCAGGCATGTTAGGAGAAATATTCACAGTTACATCATGGGAAAACTTGAACATCCACCAGAAACCCATTGGACTATTTAATGTGGATGGATTTTTCGATTTTCTTTTTTTATTTCTTGCAGATTCTAACAAACTTGGGCTAATCTTGAAACCGGTAAAAGACATATTCCTAACTGCGAGAAAAGCCGAAGAATTAATTGACCAACTTTTAGCCCATGATCGTGGCAAGAAGCGTAAATTGGATTTAGATCTTAATCAATAAATTTTAATTATAACTGCAATTGTCAAATCCGCACTGACCAGATGATATCTTTTAAACCCTTCTTCTTCGTTTTCAGACATTGGGGACAATGTCTTAATTAGGTTTGGGGGAGGAAATGTTTGACTTTCTTGTTTTTATTTGTTGTGTTATTTTTACTTTGTTGTTATTTTGTGTAAATTTGAATTTTTGTTTTTTGTTTTTTGTTTGAAATTTTTGACTCATCAGGTGGAATTGGGTTTTGAGATAGCTGTGTAAGGAATTTCCACTCTTGAGACGTATCTCAACCTAATTCGTAACAAGTTAATTTTTGTTTATTTCCTTTTGAATTATTTAAATTTCTGAATTCTCCATAATACTGATTAAAATTGGATCTTCATATGATTAGTTGACAGGTATTATCAACATGTATGGTAACATACGAACACGAGTTGTAAGTGAAAAGTTTGTAATATTCAGTGCTCTAGTTTATTGGAGGAACCATCTAAAAGCAATGGAATAAAAAAAAAAGAAGAAAAAAATAATGATGAATAAAAAACTGACCAAGCTATTACTTAGTAACTGGGCATCTTGCCTGGCCAGCAGTGACTGTTCGCGTAAAACGGGATGGCTTGAGTTAGTTAATAAAAAATAAAGTTCTTACTTAGTAACCGGGCATCTTGCCTCAGTGAGCAGTGACTGTTCGCGTCAAAGGGGAGAACCTTTAACATCTTAGATCCGAGTGATTAAGTCTGTATGGGTGTCTGAACATATAGTGCCCTAAAGCCAACAGGTTTGGGAGTCACTAACCCAAAGCTCGCTACAAGGATTAAAGATGATATGTTATATTAAAAAAATTCATTGCTAAAAAAAGGTGTGAATTCTGATATAACTTCAGGACAAAAATATTTCTCTCTTTTCAACTACACTTATGAATATTGTGGACACAATGATTTGATTAATACTTTATTGGTTGTGTATATGAAGAATTTTACTTATTTGGTAATTTAGAAAGAAATAAAACGGCCATTAACCTGGATAAGAATTTCACTTGTTTAGTCACTAACTTGTTTGATCTTTTTACTTTTGTGTGCATTTGACGTTTGTGGGTATCGTCGATGTAAGCCCTCATGAGACTACAACTCCTCCACTAGGGACACCTACGGGTTTAAAGGCTTGTTGCATACGCTAAATGTAATCGTTATCCCTACGAAAGTGGCTTAGTTTAATTTTATTTTAAAATTATTTATTGTATCTTATTTTGTTGTTTTGCTCGAGGACTAGCAAAATGTTAGGTTTGGGGGTGTGATGAGCGAAAAATATATCACTATTTACCGTCCCTTTTACTCAATATTTTGTTTAGATTCTTGAGTTTTGTGAAATTTTGATGTGTTTTGTGTATTTTATAGATAAATAAGGTTTCAGGACTCACTGGAATCAAATCGAGGCCAAAACAGCGAAAACAGACAAAAAGGGTAAAATTGTCATTTCGGCATCCCGACGCGCACAACCTCTGCATCTCGATGCACTGACATCATCAGTCTGCCAACACGCGTCATCATGATGTCATCCTCAGTTACTATTCTGCCGACACTTGTCATCATGACATCAGCATAATAATTCAGCCTGCCAACACCACACGTAATTGCTTACGTCAACATGACGTCAGCGTTACGATGCGCACAACTTCACGCGTCGCGACGCCAAGCCAATAGTCTTACCAATAGCCTCGTGTCATCATCTCAGCAAAAGTGCGTACACGTGTCGAAGATCAAAGGCGTGTTGCGACGCGCAAGACTTCACGCGTCACGATGCGCAGGCCAAATTTTACCTATAAATTGATGCCGATTTCATTTGAAATTTCATACTTTCCTGACGTTCCTAACAGGGGATTACGGATTGTATCTTGTTTGTTTAAGTTTTTGTAATTTAAATTATGTATTTTTATTTTTAATAGTAGTAGTAGTTTATTTACTTTTTATTTCTTTTATGTTTAGTAGTTAATTTTCTGCTGCGGAAAGGGTGAAGCTTTTATTATTATAATTTAGATTAATCTCCCTTAAATTATAATTTATAAATTATCTTAAAACCTGACTTAATTGGATACCGTCTTTATGGCCGGTTGGACTGACCGGCGTAAACACACACGTATAACGCAAGCGCACGTATCGTTCAAGTAGTATAAAAATATCGATCCCACAAGGACTTAATTCCTACTGTTGTTATTAATTATTGAATCTATTTATTTATAAATATCTAATTAAATAGAGAAGAGAATGATTGTTTGATTGATTGAATGTGGTTTTGCACAATAAATAAATAAATAAAAAGACAAAAGAAAATACTAAGGAAAATAACAAAAGACACAAAGATCTAGGGTTGTAATTTCTTTTAATATCATTTTAAAGATGAAGTGGTTATCTTACAGTTGGGTAATATATTGATTTATTAACCTGGAACACTAAATTATGTGTAAGCCTCTGTCGATGGTCAGACACAAATACCCAGTTTAACCAAATTGAACCATATGTCTATGTCAACCAAATTACCTGGATTCATTAAGATTAAGTTCCAATTATGGCTACCCCCGCCTGACAGGTATATTCCTATCCTATAAGGAAATCTATTAAAGGGTTATCTATCCTCAAGGAAGATCGTGGGCTATTGAGTCTAAGGCTGAAACCTAAAATCCCTATGTCTAGTTCATTTTAGATTTACCAGATCAATTTTATTAATGGCCAATTAATGAAAAAGCATTAAGATTAAGACTCAATAAATAAATCTTTATATTACCCAAACTATAATTTAACCCCTTATAAACCGGTGATATTAAAAGTCATCACAACCCTAGATAAATAATTTAGTTACAACACATAACAAGGGCTAGTAAAAACTTGAAAATAAAAGATATAAAGTAAAAATGCGGTAAAGTAAATACTGAAAAGTAAATTACAATAAAATAAAATGCTAAGGTAAAAGGAATTACTTTTACTACTATTAATTTAGATATCTCCCATAATATAATATATAAACTTGTGATAACATTACCAACCAGCCATATAGGCGGTAACCTGATTAAGTCAAATTAAGTCCAACCGGCCATTAAAGCGGTAAAAAGATTTGTCCATGAACCTGCCATATAGGCGGTAAGAAAGTTTAATTACCAACCGACCAATCTGGCGGTATCCTTGATTAGTCAGGTTAAAACAAGATTAAAATGAATTACCAACCGACCAATATAGCGGTATCCTTTTTAAGTCAATATTTTAAATAGTGAATATATTATATTTAAGGGAGATTAATCTAAATAGCAATAGTAAAAGAATTACCTTTCACCCTAGCTGGGGAAGTTACCTCCTCATTACTGAAAAGTAAAAACTGAATCATTAAAGAAAGAAAAGTAATGTGCGTAAAAGTAAATTGCGGAAAGTAAAAACTGAAAAGTAAAGAAAATAAAGTGCGAAACTGAAAATTAATTACTGAAAATTAAAAATAAACAAACTAGATACAATCTTCTTATTTATTCATTAAGAAGTTCAAAGAAGAAAGTATGAATTTTACAAATGAAATGGCTTGGTATTTATAGGCAAAATTTTGCCACCATCAAATCATCCATCAAATTCTCCACCAAATCCATTATTAATTTCTCCACTAATTACTCCACCAAATCCATAATTGCTCCACTAATTTCTTATCTTGTTTGGTGTTGATTTGATAATTTTTATTAATTATTAATTAATTAATATTTTGCTTTGAAAATGATTGATAATGACTTTTAATAATTACACTCCACACACTTCTGGATGGTTCATCAATTTCGGTCATGAAATCATCAGAATTCGAAAATAGTTTCTCTTTCAAAGTTGTAGAAATTTGAGTCTTCTTTAATCTGGCACTTGAATCAGCTCAATACGATATCGGAGTAAAACGTTATGCCCAAAATACGACAGATGCGCAAAACTGGAATTTCCAAAACTGCACTTCGTCAAAACGCCCTTTCAAGTTTCCAATCTCCAAAATTAAAATATCAAGTCCAATAATTGCCATTAATTGACCCAAATTTCATCCTAAATGATTTCATTGAGTCCCATATTATTTTATCTGTAAAATAAAATAAAACATATCAAAACGTTCATCAAACCCGAGAAACTAAACAAAATATTAAGTAAAAGGGGCGGTAAATATTGATATATTTTCCGCTCATCATGGACTTAATTAAATTAATTTTAACTTGACTAAATTAGATACCGCACTTATGGTCGGTTGAGATTAATTATAACATGACTAAATCAGGATACCGCATATATGGTCGGTTGGTAATATCATGCAAAATTTATATATTATAATAACGGAGATTTCTAAATTAGAATAGTAAATGTGGATCCCCTAACCCCATTATTTTATTTTTATTCTAGGGAAGTGATGAAGCACAATATTCTCATGCTTAATAATTGATTTAATTATATTATGTTTAATATTTTAGTTTGTTTAATGAATCTTCAGCTTAATGTTTCTTGTTGCCTGATCACCAATAAGATTGTTGTGGTAAACTTAAAATGAACTTGGAAAAGAGATTTTAGGTTTCAACCTTAGATTCAATAGCTCACGATCTCACCTTAGGTCAAATGATCCTCAGGTAGATTTCCTTACAGATAGACATATACATGTCGGACTGGGGTAGCCACAATTGGAACTTGAACTTAATGAATCCAGGTAACTTGGTTAACGTAGACATGTGATTAATCGGGTTATTCTGGGTATTTGGATCTGACCATCGGAAGAGGATTTTGCATATCTTTGTGTTCCAGATTAGCAAACTGATTTATTACACATATATAAGAGAATCAATTCATCATTAGAATAATATTGTGTGGAATCACAACCCAAGATATTTGTGTCTTTTGTTTATTTTCCTTAGTATTTTCTTTTGTGTTGTTATTTATTTATTTATTTATTTAGCAAATCCACATTCTACCAACCAATCAAGCAGTCATTTTATTCTTATCCTAATTAGATACTTGTAAATAAATAGTATCAATAATTAATAACAACAGTAGGAATTAAAACCTCGCAAGATCGATATTTTTATACTACTTGAGCGATACGTGCGCTTGCGTTACATGTGTGATTTCATCGATCAACGAAACACAAAGAAAATAAAAGGATGAAATCTGACCTTGGAACCTTTTCTCCTGATACCAACTGATGAGAACCTGCCTAGAACAAGCCAAGCAAACCCACACAAGATTGAAATCGTTCCCAAGAAAGCCAAGACAGAACAGAATCAAAACTTTAAACCTCTGAAGAGCAAGCAATAGAAACCTGGAGTGCTAAGGGGGCGCCACAAAGGCTTAGCAAACCTTTGATAAGCCAAAGTCAATGAGAATAAATCGAGGATTACTCAAGTCTCAATATAATAGTGATTTTTATTAAAAGATATGTTTTTTTTATGATGAATAATGCCCCTTTAAATAGGTGGCTAACCCTAATTCTACTTAAACATAATAAAAATCCAGCAAAATTAACCCAAAAACATTTAAAATCCTTCAAAATTTCGTACATGGGCTTTGTAATTTAATTAAAGTTCAGCCCAACACTTAAACATTACGTAACCTTAAAAAAAAAATATAACATAAAAGCTGTATGGATAACTTGGATTCGTATTTCGACCATGAAGAATTCCGAATTGGAATTTGACGTAAACTACAAAGTTGTAGATACATGAGTCTTCTTTCCAATTCATCTTGAATCACCAAAATCAGACATCGGATGAGAAAATTACAACCGAAATACGAAGACTGCGCAAATCTCGTCACTGTTAATGCACCATTCGGAAATTAAGCCCAAAATCAATCAAGGCAGCCCATGCACGTCCAAGACCCATCCATAATCTGATCACACTCTACATATTCGGCCATATGTACTTTTTACACCTCATAACTCATGGCCTCACAACCAAAATCAGATTGCTCCATATGATATTCACCATTAACAGTAACTTCAAGCACCTCATTGGCATCATGAACAACCAATTCAGCATCATTAATGTTATTGCTCATATCAATATCATAAAGTCAAAGAATCACTATGTTACTCAATCCGATAAGATTCTTATTGACATTGATGTACCATCTATTAAGAATATTCGGTGAGTCGTTCAGTGTTTATCTAATATAAACACCTACATGTTTATACGAGTCTTCGAGACTCATGGTTCATTGAGAATCAACCATTGAAATTCAAGATTCCAATATACGAAACGTACCGGTCTCCTTAGGTTTACTTACTGACCAAGTAATGTAAACATTGACCAGGAATAGTTTAAAAATGATATTGTTATGATAAATCTCAATGTCTGTTACAACGCTTTTGCAACTTTATCATAACTAATCATTCTAAGGTCAATTATGTCTTTACCATATAATAAAAGAAGTTATATTAAAGAAACTGTTTATTTTTATTCATAATAAAATATTTACATAAGAATTTACAAGGAAATACTATATAAAATTGGCGCTCCGAGCACCAACCCTAACAAATTCTCCTACTTGTTTTTGTGCCAATATCGATTGTATCTCATACCCATCGACTCTACATGTTTATCAAATAACTTGGGATGAATAGTCTTGGTAAGCGGGTCGGCCACATTATCTTCACTCGGGACCTTGCTCACGACAATGTCCAATCGTGACATAATCTCTCGAATGATGTGATACTTTCGTTCCACATGCATGTGAGTTTATATTTGAGATAGAGCAATAGTGTTGTCCATAGTCAGAAAGTCAAAAGCTCGGGGGGATATGACAACTTATTCCCTACCGGTAGTATCTATAAAAGGGGATGTTACAGTTTTGAAATATGACTGCCAGTATTTCACTTCTTCGAAGAGAATTATGGTTCCTGCCGATAATCTATAATTGATAACCTTAATTAGTACATAAGTTGAGAGATATGCTTCGGAACTAGATCAAGCTTCTTATTACACTAACTATTATCATTATATTGTGTATTATCCTTACAACTTGACATAATACATGTGTATGTGCCGATATGAAATCCTAAGGGTGGCCTCTAACATCCTAGGATTAAATTGGAATGACTAGAACTAATCTTGAGAAAAAGATAGGCATTGCGACAGATTTTGCGCGTCACGACTCCTACTCGGTCAGGCCGAGGCAGAGGAATCTTCTCGTTAGGTGTCACGACGCCAAGTGATGAGCATCGCGACTTCCATATGATTGGACCCGAGGCAGAGAATACCCTCATGATCCACGCCACGACGCCAGGTATTGAGCGTCGAGATGCCCACACGACCTGACCCGAGGCATAGAGCATTCACATGTTGGATGTCATGGCGCCAAGTGTTGAGCATCGAGACCCCCACACGACCTGACTCCAGGCAGAGAGCCTCCTCTTGTTACGTGTCGCGACACTAGCCCATTGGCATCGCAACGCTCGCTTGATTTCAGGGCCAAGCACAAACTCCTCAAGGACAATACCCAAATCAATCACCAACATTATCATCCAAACTTCAATTCAACTTAACCTAAACTCATTCCATATCATCAATCAAACACAAACCATTATCAAGCATTATTTAATCACAAAGTATAATCTATTCATACACAATTGACCAAGGCTTGATTACACCATATTATTTTTCATCAAAACACAATAAAAACATCAACTCCACTCATTTATCCTCGTTCAGTCACCCTCTCTAAATTGGGAAACTTGTGCATCCAACACAATCATAAATATGCTTACTAATCACTGTATTTAAGCTAAAGTGCAAAAATGAGGAACTATGGTTCATGAATGATGATTTGGGGCTTTTATATTTAAAGCTAAAAATTGAAATTATAGGAGGGAAAGAGAATAAAGAACTTACTTTGCATGAGATTTGCTTTGAATCATCTCTTGTTACTTCAAAATGGTGTGAGTATGAGAGAAAATTTGAGAGAACTTCTTAATACTTGCTCACGTTTTTGGAGAAGTGAAAGGGTTGAATGAATAGACCCCTATTTATAGGAGATGGCTGATTTTTATAATGCAAATGAGTGGTCTACAATTTGCCACAACACTCAAATCTAGCCCATTCTCGAATTTCACTGTAGCATCCACGTAAATCATGATTTTTGACATGCTTCTCATTCGACGTTGGAAAAATATCCAACGCGAAAGATGTAGGTCTCAGTCTTAGATTTCTGACTCTCTAAAATTCATAAAAATTGGAGATTGTATGAAACTTTTATGGCCCAAATACTAAGGGAAGTTCGGAGGGGAACCGAAAGTAAATTCTGTATCGGAACTGCAAAGAATTTATCGAAGCCCGAAATATAATTCTACAAGCACATACATGCTTGAGCATGATTTATATCATGTATTATTCCACCAATAACATAATAGTCATTGGGATTACTTAGGTGTTGCATTTTCTCCCACTCTTAAATAGGATTCGTCCTCGAATCCCTTTTAGGATTGAAACCAAAAGTCGCTGGATTCACACACTATTTCATAGGCCAACAAATTTCAACTGATTACATTCTCATAACCAACTCTGTTTCATCAACTATATCACATTTTTTCTGACGGTCTTCCATACGTTGTTAGTATATCAAAGGAAAATGTGGGGAAGTCATAATTGAGGCTATTTTCATCTGTCCGCATAATTCCTCACTTTGTTGTAAACTATTATGCATTATCTGGGTTCAATCTGACTTAATAACTAAAATTTACGCCAAGCTGATCATTTACCATTTGGCTAGTGAACATACATTACTCTTCTCATCTTAATATCTCTTATCATGCTTTCACATACTGCTCCAAAGTTCGTGGGCTCTAGTAAATGATCCCTTGAATTCTTGACTGAGAGGTAATTCCTTGTCCTCATTCCATGTTCTCTAACTCAATTATCTATGAGAGTTATCAGTTATAAAATTGATACTATATTCGTGGTCTGCCGTAACACACATCTTAGTTCCACTCTTGTTTGAAACCTCTTATATGTCTTACTACGGCAACATTAATTCTTAAATATCACTTGAGACTTTTATTACTCTTCATGTTTATCATATCACTATTATACTTTGTACCACACTCAATGACCTTTGTTTCCCTTAACTTTGAGTATACCTCAGATTCTTCACCTTCTTTTTATAATATAGTCTATTTAATGACCTTGTTAAATATATCTTCGAGTTCTTTTTAGCTGATACTTCCGCGTCCCTAGAGATAATATTGTTCTTTATGGTTAGGCTTTTTCATTTCTCGCTTCCATTCTGGGTGTAACGGTAAAAAAGAATAATCATCTAGGTATTTTCTTAACGTCACATACTCAATATTATTCTAACATTCCTCTCATAACTTAACTATTTAACTCCATATTTTCTCCTTGCCAAGCTTCACTGGCTTATTAGCTCCGTCCCTCAAGTTCTCATATCTCTGCCTATCTGTGGGACTTAGGACCTCATGGTTCCATGGTCAAATTCTTCATGTACTTCTAGCTTACTATTGTTGTTCATCAATGGGTTAATTATATGTTTATTTGTACTTAAACAGTATTCCTTTCTATTAACGTCAATGCTGATGATTCGGTTCTGGTTAATACTCTTACTCTTTTCGTACCTTTAGATTCGTTGCTAGTATAAATCTGGTTAACCATCTTTCACACCGACTTGTGTTCCTTGCTTGGTTGCACTCTAGGATATCCCACTTTCAGTTATTCCCATAGTCTTATTTTTTGAGGTGTTGTCATGATCTCAAGAATATATGTATAATTAGTTTCCTTGACACTTTTTTTATGTTATACTCCAATAAATTTGTTTCAAGTCATGCTAAGCTTGATTTATAACAGTGCGCTGTGAATGGAAACATATGGGTTGTACTCGTTATTTTCCTTCCAATCTATACTTAATATAACTTCAGTCTTATACTAGCGCCTAAGGGCTCGCTGCTATGCATTCCATAATATATATTCTATTGATATCTTTCTTCTTCAATTTTTAAATGGAAACGTCTGTTGTTATACGTCTTTAGTCATGTCTAACATTGTTACTCATATATTCCTGACATCGCTTGACTAATGCTTCTTCTTTTCATTGTTTTATCATGACAGTTCCTCCTTCAAATCATTACTTGGAGTTCTTTTCCCCTTCTCTTCCACTTTCATACTCAGACTCAAGTTTCCGTATTTTATGTCTTGGTTTTCTTATCTAAAGGATATTATCCTTTAAATGCCTATTTTCTTATCTGAAGGATATTAAACTACTCCACAAATTCATTTGTTTGTGGGAATATCATCGGGACGAACATTGTGTTCCATCATTACTACCTTTGTCTAACGAGGGTTAGGAGGGTGTGGCTGGTCCTGAAGTTTTTTTCAGTTGTGGTGTTCTCACTATCTATGTGTGCTATAGTTGCACATGCTGCTAATTTATAGTCCTAGGATTCCCTTATTTACATATCTGATATTGGGCTCCCACACTAAGGTACTACTGTTAGGAACTATTTGAATCACCTCATTCAACTTTACTCCTGATTTATTTCTGACTATTGGTCATACTATCCTTTACTGAGAATTTCCTTAAGGTTCCTGCTCTCTCAAAATCCTACCATATTCACTCTATTATTCTTCCTTTCGAAGTTTGCTCTGTTACTTAAATCTCAATTTCTTAAACCTCATAAGTCATTACTGTTGGGGTTGGTGCTCAGAGCGCCAATTCGAACCGTATTTATGTCTGATTCATGAATACGAACATCTTATTTTCCAATAACATTACTTTCTTAGTGGTTGCACCTCTTGTTTTTATATACGTATTCGATCAAATTACTATTAGATTGAAACTAAATCTGATTTAGTGATATGTATTTATTAGACAAAGACCCGATAATATATAATGTAGTGCGCAGTTACAAAGTAGTTTGTAATTGACATTGAGAAGTGACACTGCTAGAAATATATTATCAAATAAAGTTCATGGTCAAGATTTACTAACACGGGTCGGTTAGTTAAATCTGTTGAGACTAGTATATATCGTATATCATGACTTGGTCTGATGGTTTATCCCAATGAACCATGAGTCTTGGGAGACTCGTATAGACGTGTAGGTGTTTATAGTGGATAAACACTGAACGACTCACCGAAAATTCTTAATGGATGGTACACCAACGTCAAAAAGAATCTTATCGGGTTGAGTAGCATAGTGATCCTTCGACTTGAGATACCATTGTGGATGTATGAGACATCCTCCACACTTAGATGGCAGTCACATCACCGATCTATTTAGATCAGACCCCCGCCTGTTCGTTGGGTGTGGACCGATCCTCAGGATATCCTGTGTGTGTCAAGATAAGATCTGTCAGTTCTGTTTACAGAGCATAGGTAGTCCATATGTGATTAGCAATCTGTTAAATCCATGGCCGTGGTATACTTCGGAAGTAAGTTCCGAGTGTTATTTAGATATTTCTAATAGATACGTCGAAGGGATTATACCTATAGAGATTTGACGTTTATATCTATATCTCTGGGATAATCCGGATACCTATGACGGAGGGATTATACATATGCAATGACCTCGACATGTATGATTCAGATAGTTTATTTGTGGTCGTCATAATTTACGGGTGGGTAGATTATGGACACGAAATTGGATTTCGTGATGGATATGCCTAAATCTAGAAAGTCTCACTAATGAAATATACTCGTAAAGCACTAGGGAGACTATTATAAATAATGGTGATTATTTATTAATCGTTTAACTGTTAAACGAAATATACATGCATTAGGGGCTGAACCGTCATTTCCTAATTAGTGTGTATTTGTGTTTAATATTTGATTTTATTAAATACACATTAATTAATTGTCAAATTATGATATTTGACATATATCATTAATATATGTATTTGAGATATTTAAAGTAAATATAATATATATAACTGAGATATTTGTATTTAATTAATTTTTTAATTATTTAATTGTTAAATGATTAAAGTAATTAAAATAAAATATCTCACCAAATGATAATGACGGGAAATGATTAACAACTGTATATTGTTGACTTTGCTTTAAAAGAAATGGTTGTCAAATTGATTTTGACTTCTAAGATATTTGTTTAATTTTGATTAAATTGGAAAATTTCTTTTTTTCTTTTTTTTTAAGTAAATTTCGGCCTAAACCCTACATATATAAAGTGTTATATTTTTCATTTGCATCAACCTTGGTTAAGCCTCCAAATATTACAAGAAAAAAGAGTTGACAGAAAAAGTGAAGAGCTTGAGAAAGATTTGAATAAAACTTGATGATAAAGTAAGTTTTTCAACTTTTCTTCAGCTAGAAAAATGTTTCTAGGGTTCCTAGCTTCAACATAGTTTGGTCACACATTTTTTATACTCTCTTAATCTTGTAATAAGTGGTTTGGAAGATTTGATCATTGGTGTTTGCATGTATGATACTTAAAGAAAACTTATAAGTTGTTATTAAGCATTCTTTTGATTATTTGATGATCTTGTTGCCATTCTAGAGTTTTTGGGCCACTCATTAATGACCTAGAATTGTTCTAGAGTTATTTCAAAGTGGTGAGACTTTTTTGGTGTGGTAGAGACTTGATTGAAACATTGGATTTGTTTAATTTGGTGTAATTTGATCATATTGAAATTTTTACAAAATTAGGGTTTATACCCTTTCCAAATTTGGGAATTTTCATATATATGTTGTGTAATGATGTATATATGATGTATATCAAGTTTGGTGATGATTGGATTTCATCTTGACTTGTTTTGAACAAGATTGGACTAAAATGCACAAGTTGGAAAATTGGAGGTGCTCACGGTAATTTGTAAGAAATTGTGGGTTTGAGTTGTAATTTATAATTTGATGTGTATGACATGTTAAAATCACTTTGGTACTGATTTGGAATCATTCGAAATTATATTTGACAATTTAAGGACCAAAATGATCAAAAATGCAAAGTTTTGGGGCAATTATATAATTAATGAAAAATCTGGAAAAAGTTTTCAGAATTCTGTTTTTCATGTATATTTGATGTACAAATCATTTTGGTTGTGATTGGAAATCACCTAAGTTTGTTTTGAACAACTTAGGGCTAAAATGATTAAAATGGAAAGTTTTTTGCCTTTACGGCAATTAATAAGAAATTTGATTTCTTGGGTAAAAATTTTAGATTTTAAGTATTGAGTAATTAAAATAAATAAGTTTATTTTAATTATTCAAGAAAAAAATTTGAAATTGGAAAATTTTGATTTTCCTCGTTCCGCTGCGTTACTCGTACTACCCCTTAAAACCCCATCAATTACTTCTCTGGAAACTCCATATTTTATTCTCTAATTCCTTGCTCTTTTGAGCCTTTACTTTCTTGGAAGCTATCTTGTTGTTTCATGATTTGTCTATCTTATCAGATGTTCTTCTTTACTTG
Source organism: Zanthoxylum bungeanum (assembly GCA_019454045.1). Taxonomy (NCBI): domain Eukaryota; kingdom Viridiplantae; phylum Streptophyta; class Magnoliopsida; order Sapindales; family Rutaceae; genus Zanthoxylum; species Zanthoxylum bungeanum. The sequence continues at coordinate 169,378 of SKCR01033283.1, forward strand.
TTCAAATCCTTATTGGGCTCTAAGTTGGATGCATTCCATAGAGATATGAGAATATACATTACTGTTAGTTGTTTAAGTTCAGAGATGGTTTGGTTAGGTGTTTATACACTTACTAGAGTATGGGCTACTGGAAAGAAGAATTATTACTCGTTCTGTTAGGTTTTGCATCGACTTCTCCATATCTTAAGGTTCCATAATTTTATCAAGTATTCTGAGGACTCCATTTACGTTACTACCTTCAAGCTACATTATCTATGTTACTATCCATACTAAACTTCCTTGTTACTTCCCGCAGCCCTCTATATTATTTATTTTCATAACCTATTTATTGGCTCTAAGCTGTGCTACCGAGGCTAATGGTGGGTCATTGTTATTGGCTACTTTCTAGATCTCTGCTCTAGCTATAGGCTACAGCTATGACATTTAATCTTACTGTCTGTATTGGTACCCTTGTTAACTTCTGAGTGTCTTCAATCTTTTGGGGTATGTTCTTACGTTCGTATGAGTTTCTACTATATTTGATCTATTATGTGGACTTCTACTAGTACTGCAAGCCTTGTGCTGACTTGCCTAGATTCTTGAATTATGCTGGGTTCTCTTCTTTGTAACTCTTCCTTGGATTTTTTCTGAGTGATCTATCTTTCAATGTTTTCTGTCTGTCTTAGGATATACCATCATTGGGCTTCCTTACGGTTATCTTTATCTATGCTAGTTAAGGATGGGACAATATTTTTTTTTACCTCTCAACGGATATCGATGTCATTGTTCTGGTATTCTATGTTCTGGTATAGTCTATGTCTCATATAAGATAGGTATGAGATAGACTTCGTCAGGATATTTTCCTTAACCGGTATCACTGAGAGGTTAGAACCTGGGCATATCATGGCCTTATCTATATCAGGTTCCTTAGCTAAGGCATCCAATCAGCTTTCCTAATGACATTCTCTTTATTTCTTATGAGCCTGGATTTGAATGTCTAAAATCTCTTTATCCTTTGTGACATCTCATGTCCATTGGAAACTCTTAAGACTAATCCTGATTTCTTGATTCTTTTGCCTTTATGACTATTTCTCAATACTCAAAAGGCTTACTTCTGGTACAAGGTGTTCAAAGACTTTAGATCTGTTTGAATAATTTTTTATGAGAATGGAAGGAATCTTACTTAGGTCTACCTGATATTCTAATTCTTGCTCGAGCTTATTTTATTCTCCTTACTACTATAAGCTCTGATATTTTCTTTATTATCCAATTCTGTATTTCCGCTTCTTATTGCCCCTGGTTCTTTAATCATATGTACATCATTCCTTATTTTTCTTATAGCTTTCTCTTGTTAATCCCCCCTGGGTGGATATTCTTAGAACTTTACTATCTATTTTCATAACTTGCCCTGAATTTCTGATAATAAATCAAGATGACTACATAAGGATTCTAAACTAGGAGAAGGATTATAGTCACTTTCATTATGAAGAATATTCAGAGAGTATTAAGAATCCTTACTAACCTTCTATATGACTTACAAACGTACTCGATGATCGGATACTAGAGAGGTAGTGCCTCACATACGGATATCTCGGGCATACTGCGTATACAAGACCCCAACATTCTACCCACTGCAGTCACTGACACCCTAAACCATGTTCTGATACCAACTTTATAACATCCCCCTTTTGGAGATGCTACCGGCAGGGAATAGGCAGACATATCCCTTTGAGCCCTTGACTTTCTGACTATGAACATCATTATTTATCCCATCTCAAACATAAACTCATGTGTGGCGACCACAACTCAACTTAACAACATAAATACATTTTATACTCATAACTGTATTCATAATAATTCTTCACTTTACAACCATATTAATGGATACTTTTAACATATTACAATGTCTTATGCACTACTAACATCCGCATGCAACTTTACTTTGACTCAGAGAGTACTAAACTTCTGACTCAACCTGGTGTTCCCAAACACCCTAGTGACTGCCATCAGTATCCATCCTCTCGAGCTCGTCCTCCGATAACTTGTAAAACAAAAATACTGGGAGTGGGGGGTTAGATCGTTTGAACGACCTAGTGAGTGGACAACGGAAACTATGATGCTTTTATGAAAAATCCATGGTTCCGAAATCGAAAAATATTTCTAGAAAACATATTCTTTCTGAAAACTCTTTCTTATCTAAAATAATTCTAACTTTTATGAAAATCCTTCATGTCTGTAAAACTCTGTGATCTTTCTGTAAAACTAATTTTTTTTAAAAACTCTTTCATAAAAATTATTCAGCTGAAACTTTATCATAAGACTATTGTATCTGAAAACCATATATATGAAGATCTGTATAAATCCTGACGCATGGGGGCGTTACGTATCATCGTCCCCTCATACACCTAACTAGTGGTCTTGAGGCGTTAAGTATCGCTGTCCCCCAATGCATGCCATCATCTTATCCCTGGATATAGGGTCTAGAGGCATATGTCATCCCTAGCCCTGAACTTAGATCTAAGGACGTTACGTATCGCCGTCCTCCTAGTCCTGATCTACATGTGCACATGTTATGAATCCATCAATTTCAAGTTACATCTAAGGTGGGTTTTTCTCATACCTCCAAAAATCATAAAATCATGATTTTCAAATCAAAATTTTCTAAAACATTTGCATTCATAATGTAACTAGAAAAAACTTGGCTAACGCCATATGCGCTTAAAAGTAAGTCTCAATTCAAAAACAAATAAATAAATATAACCTTATAAGAAAAAGTCCACTCACAAATTTGGAATCTGGCTGGCACTACTTCACTTCGTCGAATTACGGTTCATGCCGATAATCTATAATTGATAACTTTAATTAGTACATAAGTTGAGATATATGCTTCAGAACTAGATTAAGCTTCTCATTCCACTAACTATTATCACTACATTGTGTATTATGCTTGCGACATGACATAATTTATAACGACCGATAGTCTTTACTACTGTTACGTTGTATTACCGTGGTATTACGGAACGAAGATAACATAATATAAATTATGTTGAGTCACAAATACACTCATGGAACGACTTTGGGGATAATTGAGTAATTCCTCTAAATTCTGATATGAGACTGTATAATGTACCACTCCGGACAGCCCATAGAATTTGGTAGACCCGGCCGGCGGTTCGGTTCCGGTTCAGAACGGAACCGAACCGGCCGGTTTCCGGTTTCCGGTTCCACAAGTGTGGAACCGGAACCTTGAACCGAACCGAAATCGACCGGTTCGATTCCGAACCCTTTTTTTTTTTTGAAAATAAATTAAAATAAATGAGATTAATTTTATAAATAAATAAAATTATTACATTGAAGAGCTTGAGCTTAAATTTTTAAAAATTTAAGTTGCCTACGTATCCTCCAAGGGTGAGAGGAATCAAAGCTCACGTAGTTCCATTACAATTTTAAGTCATATCCCCTTTGTAAATTTACAATTTTAGAATTTTTTTTGATACCAAAAATGCCCCTAAATATAACCGTTTTATTACCGTTATTAGGGATATATTAGTAATTTAGATTTTATTTTATAATTTTTTAAAAAAAAAACATTTTTTTACTTGGGCAGGGAGCCAAACGGCTCCCTGCCCCCTGCCCCCTGCCCCCAACGGCTAGTAGCCCAAGTTGGGGGCAGGGTTTTTTTTTTAAAACGGTTCCAACCGGAACCGAAACGGTTGGAACCGTGGCCGGGTCTAGTATTTGGGCCATAATTTTCTCAAACGAACTCCGATTATTATGAATTTTATATCTCGTAAACCTGATATCGAGACCTACACCTTCCGCGTTGAATATTTTTCCAAATTTGGACCGAAAATAGGTCAAAAACAGAAGTCAAAATTTGGATAAATAGTAATTTCAGACCCAAATAGAAGAATCTCAAACTTTCTCCAAAATTCCGCACTTTTCTCCAACCTTCCAGATATCAAATAACCTTTACTATATAAAGAGTACATTATTCACCAAATCACAAAATTCGAAAAAAGAAGAAAAAAGAAACGTAGAAGAGAGAAATAATAAGAGAAAGAAGAAGGAAATAAGGAAGAGGAAGAAGAAATGAAGAAGAAGAAAGAATAAGGAAAAGAAGGAAGATGAAGCAAAGTTGAGCATGGAATCCTTAAAAGATGAGGGAATTCACAAGAGAAGAGGTAAGACCAATTTGTCCCAAAAATTTAATTTGTTGGATTTTGGAAGATTGATGATAAAATAGAGATATTAGCATGCTAAAGGTTGTTTATTATTGAATGATAAGTAAAGAAATTGGTTGTAGCATAAGTATCCAAGTTTGATCAATTCTAAGGGTTTAAGCTAAGAGTGAGAATGATGTGATTAATGAAGTATTGAGGATGTTAACTTGAATTAAAATGTGTGAAGTTAATGTATGATGATGTTTTGTGTATTGGTTTTTAGTATAGGAATGTTAGGGTTTACATTTGGGTGAGTCAGATTTGTAGAAGAAAGAGCAGAATCCTGGAAAATTGAGTCGCGTCGCGACGCTAAAAGGCTGTGCGTCGCGACGCACAATGGTAAAATGACAGCACATTTCTGGATGTTACGCGTCGCGACGCGCAAGGATTGGTGTCGCGACGCATGGCATAACTTATTCCCAAAATAGTTCTAAACCATCCTAGTTCCACCTTAGCTTATTAGTGACCACCCTTTGTGTTGGACAATTATGACCCATAGCGTCACTATTTGTACAGATCATGGTGTTGTTGTACAAATTAACTATGTGACAAAGGAGATTGCACTCTTATCATTTGTGATTAGATCACCAAGATATATAAATGATAGGAGGTCCCTGTGATTTGTTCCTGGATTGAGAATGATATGAGACAGTATCAATCCACGAAGGATAAATCATTAAATTTCCCTAGTCAGAGTATTATCGAGATTGGACATCGATAAATACGTAAAAGACTAGTATTACACTTGTGCGCGTTGTGAGGGCATAACGGCATAGTTCTTATATATTTGGGTATAGGATACTCATGCAAGTGTAATAGGAGGTTGTGTTTTACCGATGGTACGGGAAACAGCTTCGCTCTGGATAGACCTCCTCGAAATTACATTGGTAGTATGACTATGTGTCTATGGAAGTCTGAAATCAGGGTTGGTGTATTTGGTCTTAACCTGAGACTTGCACCGCTAATACTTGCGACAATCAATATACTTTGGTTTTGGTCGTCCAGGGCTTTAACCGGTTTCTGTGTACGCCTCTTCTGGGTATATCAAGAATCGTAGTGTGTTGGGTGTGATGTCAAGACGGAATTGTCACTCCAGTCATACGGAGATGATGGTCACGTAGGATACGGTACTAGTACTCTTAAGTACTGCAGTCATCGGGATAAAATGATAAGGTCAGGTTTATCCGATTATAAAGACTAGTTACCAGACATCCGACATGTGCTTCGTACGGGGCAGACACAATTCCAACCCCATGCCTAGCACGTGATCATCCGATACTGGATCGACATACGCAATACTATGTATACTACACCTGATATAGATCCTTATTCCTGTAAGGATATTTTCGGAGAATTGGGTAGGCATGGCGCTTTGCTAGAAGCCAACCTTGTCTTGTAAATCGGTACAAATGTAGTACTAGGTACTTACGTGTTCGGATAGTCCGACGACCGTATTTACTGCCAACATATCCGGGGATCTCATGGGTCACTTCCCGAATATTCATCGATGACGTATGACTCGCACTTTTAATTAATCTGGGATTAATTACGGAGATATTTTATCTCGGATAAAATATCAATATAAAGAGAGATAACGATTAATTTGGAATTAATCAATTAATTAATATATTCGATATATTAAACGAAATTGGATTTCGACGCGGAATTAAAATCGGATTTTAATTCGGGCGAACGAATCAATTTAGAATTAATTCGTTGGCGATGTGAATAGTGATTTCGCTAGGCGTAATCATTTAATTACGTCACAACGGAAAATTCGTTAATTTGGAATTAGCGAACCCGAGCCCGGGATTGGTTGCGAGCGCATTCGCATTTCGAATTCGAGTGCGGCATGCTAGTCAAATCAAGCGTCAAATCGCTAGTTGCATCAAACGTCAAATCACATGTCACTTTGAGTGATGTGACACTTGATTGATTGATGTGATTGATTGAGTTGTTTGGTTGGTTGGTGTATGAGTGTGGAACACTCAAGGTTGTTGGATTTCATTAGTTTGACTTTTGAAAGCAAAAAGTGTATATGATTTTGATAAAAATTAATTACCTTTTTTAAGACAAAAACCTAATACACACACACAACTCTTCTCTCTCACACATTTCTCTCCTCTCATTCACGCCCTTGGGGCTGTATTTTTCTTCTGGTTTGGCAGTGAACTGCCTAGAGCTTGGAGGAAAAAGGGAAGCAAAGTGTTTGATTTTTGTGGCAAAAATTAAGAGAGCTAGCACTCCGAGAGACATGCGAAGGTGATAGGGAAGTACACCCATGAGCCGGGAATCGTTTGACGAAGCTTGGAGCTCACCCATGGCCGAAAACAGTGAGCCAACTCACTGCCACTGCCGAGCATCCAGTGGGCAGAATTTTCAAGTTTTGTTGCTTGCCGCGTTGCTCAACCGATCGATGTGAGTATTCCGCAACTCCCTCGTTGTATTCGCACTTGTTTCATGCTTGTTTAATGATCTTGGGACCTTAGCAAACACCAACAATGGTATCTTGAGCAAGGAAAAGCATGAAAATGATTAGGGCTTAAAATTTGGGTAAAATGTATTTGAGCATGATTTGAATAAATTGGATGTTTGAGTATGCTTAATACATATTTAATTGAGGATTGA
>SKCR01033284.1:0-83860 GCA_019454045.1 Zanthoxylum bungeanum
ACAGATTACATATTAGATATAAACGGGAAAGAAACCGGGTTTCTCATTCCTGACTATTTGGGATGCTAGGCATATGTTTGGATAATACCAAACTAAGGACCCAAATTGGATAAGTGCCAATATAGGTTATCCTAAGGGAACCATAAGTATAGTACTTATAAATCTCACATGAGAACAATGTGATTGTTGCTCACCATGCGGTTTTTCCTGAGAGGAATACTGATATGTAGTGGTCAGTGGGAGGATAGTGATACTCGATGAAAATCGGAGTAATACTGTTCAAGGCACGAAGTCCTTAATGGAACACAAATAGTTCATCTATGATGAATCTATACCATTAATCTTCGAGTACACAAGAACCGCGTAGATCAGAGAGAGTCAGAAAATAACCTGGGTATGGGTTTCTGATCTCAACTCATAAAGATGTTAATCTTTTAAGGTACATCCAACTGATTACGTATGAGGGTGATACAAGGTATCGACTTCCTATTATGACAAAGTGTCATGAGTCCAAAATGGATTCCATGTATATCAACTATTTTGGATACTAGTTGTTGTACCACAAGGCATTGTGCCTATTGGTACATTAAACGTCTTCAAGGAAGACATACATGGAAGGCAACATACCAACGTACTAAGCTAGGCTTGTAACGAAAAGGTAGAGTTATCAACATTGTGTTGATTCCGACGAAACCTTTTACCTGTTGCCATTGTAAATCCATTTGGATAATGCTTGCTAAAGCTGTGTTTTTCATTTATGAAAATGACAGTCTTAACGGAAAATCGCTTTCCTGAAAAGGAAACCTTTCGGAGGATGTTTATAACATCCTGTCGGTTTTATCGTACCATAACAAGCAAACAAGGTTTGCAGGTTATTCGATCCATGTTTGGATTGAAGCAATCATAGGTTCTAGGATTGTCATTTTGATGTAATCATAATGGAGTATGATTTAATTCAAAACGAAATGATTCTTGTGTATATAAAAGGGTTAGTGGGAGTGCACTGACATAATGTGCTATAAAATAATGATAATATGTCATTTCTTGGAAATGAAATTCCCATAAAGCAATCGGTGAAAGCTTGGCTTTCATAAGAAATTCTCCGTAGAATTCTGGGGAGTAACAACCTTTATTCAAGGAATAAAGATCTATTGGGATAGATTTGGAGTTGTTAACACTCTCTGGGATTTAAAATGTACTTGATATGATGTCTCATACGCTTTGAGCATATGGAGTCACAATCAGGACAATCCAAGTAATAGTCATTGGATTGAAGTTAAGGACATCTATTAGTATCTTAAAGAACTAAAGATGTGTCTTAAATTATGGAGTAGGAGAACTTGAAGTGACTAGGATCACTGCTGCAAGTTTCCAAACCGGTAAATACTGCGGTACTATAAAGTTTGAATAACGGGACAGTAAGCTGGAAATATTCCGAGCAAGATAACTGTTACCGGAATAACAACAAATGCGGATTATTGCTTAGCTGCACTGAGGCAGCAGCAATAGAAGCCATTTGGATCGATAATAAATCTAATTAGATTAGATATAGTTCTTTTAGCAGCTGAGCAGGCGTCAGCACAGGCTAAGGAATTAAAGGTCTCATCGACGATCTAGATATATACTTCTATATTCATCTGATTCGTTCTGATCATACATCGTGGCGATGTGATGATCGTAAAAACGCGTCAAAAGATAATTACGCAAATCCGCTTACGAAAATCTTTCCTCAGCAATTTGAGCGAACCGTACATAGTTCGGGTGTTAGACACTCGAGTGACTGGATATGTGCCAAGTGGGAGATTGTTGGATAATATGACCCATAGCGTCACTATTTGTACAGATCACGGTGTGTTGTACAAATTAACTATGTGACAAGGAAATTGCACTCTCATCATTAGTGATTAGATCACCATATATGTATAAATGAAGAGAGTCCATATGATTAGTTCCTGGATTGAGATGATATGAGACAGTATCAGTCCACGAAGGATTAATCATTAAATATCCCTAGCCGGAGTATTATCGAGACAGGACATCGATAATGCGGAATAGGCTAGTATTGCACTTGTGCGCGTTGTGAGGGCACAACGGCATAGTTCTCATATATTTAAGTATTGGATACTTATGCAAGTGCGATATGAGGTTTGTGTTTCACCGATGGTACGGGAAACAGCTTCGCTCTGGATAGACCCCTCGAAATCCCATTGGTATTATGACTATGTGTCTATGGGAGGCCGAAATCAAGGTAGGTGTGTATAGTCTTAACCTGAGACTTGCATCGCTAATACTTGCGATAATCGGTTAGACTTTGGTCTTGGTGGTACAGGGCTTTAACCGGCTCTGCGTACACCGCTTCTGGGTTTATCAGAGAGTCGTAGTGTATTGGATGTGATGTCGAGACGGAAGTATCACTTCAGTTATAGTGGAGATGATGTCACGCAGGATACGGTATTAGTGCTCTTAAGTGCTGGCCAGCCATCGAGATATTATGACAAGGTCATGTATATCCGATTATAGAGACTAGTTACCAGACATCCGACATGTGCTTCGGACATGGCAGACACTTATCCAACCCCAGCCCTGGCACGTGACTATCCGATACTGGGCTGATATACACAATACTACGGTATACTACGCTTGATACAGATCTATATATTCCTGTAAGAATATTTCTGGAGAATTGGGTAGGCATGGCGCTTTGCTAGAAGCCAACCTTGTCTTGTAAATCGGTATATAAACGTAGTACGAGGTACTTACGTGTTCGGATAGTCCGACGACCGTATTTACTGCCAACATATCTGGAGATCTCATGGGTCGCTTCCTGAAGATTCACCGATGACGTATGACTCGCACTATAATTAATCTGGGATTAATAGTAGAGAGAGAAGATTAATTCGATGAGAGAGAAAATTAATCTGGGAATTAATTACGGAGATATTTTATCTCGGATAAAATATCGTTAAAGAGAGAGAACGATTAATTTGAATTAATCGATAAAATAATATATTGATATATTATTAGAAATTGGATTTCGACGCGAAATTAAAATTAGATTTAATTCGGGCGAACGAATTAATTTAGAATTAATTCGTTAACGACGTGAATAGTGAATTCGCTAGGCGTAATCATTTATTACGACGCGACGGAAAATTCGTTAATTTGGAATTAGCGAACCCGAGCCCGAGATTGATTGCGAGCGCATTCGCATTTCGAATTCGAGCGCGGCACGCAAGTCACATCAAGCGTCAAATCACTAGTCACGTCAATTGTCAAATCACTTGTCACTTTGAGTGATGTGATATGACATGTTGTCACTTTATTAAAGTGACTTGATGTGAATAGTGAAAGGTGATTATTTGAAAGTTGATAGGACTTGTACCTTTCTTAACTTTTGAATTAATTGTTGTGTATATATATATTTATTCATTTTATTTGGTAAATGGAATAAAGAATATATGTATATACAAAAGCCATTACTCTCTCTTGTACAATGCACAGTACACGGTTTTAGCTTTGGAGCCAAAAACGCATCTCTTCATCTCCCTCTCTTTCCTCTTCTTTCTTCACGGTTCAAGCCGTTTCTTCTTCATTTTTTTCTGGTTTCACCGAAAATCTGAGAAGCAAATTAAGATGAAGAGTGCTAGCACACATATGGGTTATACTTAGGTGATAGGGAAACGAATTTTTGAGCATGGAAAGCTTGAAGCTTGGAGCTTCAATGGTGACATCCATGGCCGAATGAACAAGGAGGAAAACGCCCCAAAACCGAGCAGCCCACTGTCAGGAGAGCTACTGCGAACTCAATGGAGGACGAAAATGGCTTTGTTCTTCTTAGCATCAAACCGACCATTGTGAGTCATATTCCGCACCTCCCAGTTGTGTATCATGATGTGTTTTCTTGCTTGATTTGTGATTCTTGGGACATATATTAGAACCACACAAGATGAAGCTATTGAGAGCTTTATACACTATAAGAACGAAGTTGAAAATCAACTTGAAGAAAAATCAAAAGAATCAGGAGTGATAGATGGTGCTTGAATATGTGTCACCATTTGGTGCAATATTGTTCCAATCATGGAATTATTCTCGAACTACTGTTGGAAAATACTAAGCATTCCAGATCGATCAAGCATGAAAATAAGTGCGAATACAACGGGGAGTTGCGGAATACTCACATCGATCGGTTGAGCGACGCGGGGAGGCAATAAAAATTCTTTTCTGCTCTTGTGAGTGCTCGGCAGTGTGGCAGTTTGCCTTCCTCCATTTTCGGTTTCAAGCTTCATAATCAAGCTCCAAGCTTCGTCAAATGATTCCCGGCTCATGGGTGGACTTCCCTATCACCTTCGCATGTCTCTCGGAGTGCTAGCTCTTATGATTTTTGCCACAAAAATCAAACACTTGCTTCCCATTTCTCCTTTTGTCTCTCGGCAGGGGCTGCCAGAACAGAAGAAAAATATCCCCTAAAGGGCGTGAGAGAGAGAGATGAATTGGAGAGAGAGAGAGTTATTTATGTATTAAGTTGTTGTCTAAAAAAAAGGTAATTGATTTTTATCAAAATCATATACACTTTTGCTTTCAAAAAGTCAACTAAATGAAATCCAAAACCTTGAGTGTTCCACACATACACCAACCAAAGAACTCAATCAATCACATCAATCAATCAAGTGTCACATCACTCAAAGTGACATGTGATTTGACGCTTGATACGATTAGCGATTTGACGCTTGATTTGACTTGCGTGCCGCACTCGCATTCGAAATACGAATGCGCTCGTAAACAATCCCGGGCTCGGGTTCGCTAATTCCAAATTAACGAATTATACGTTGTGTCGTAATTAAATCTAATTTAATTAAATAATCATGCCAAGCATAATTACTATTCACATCACTAACGAATTAATTCTAAATTAATTCGTTCGCCCGAATTAAAATCTAATTTTAATTCCGCGTCGAAATCCAATTTCGTTTAATATATCGAATATATTAATTTACCGATTAATTCCAAATTAATCATTTTCTCTCTTTAATGATATTTTATCCCAGATAAAATATCTCCGCAATTAATCCCAGATTAATTTTCTCTCTCATCTTATTAATCCCAGATTATTAAAGTGCGAGTCATACGTCATCGGTGAATCTTCGAGAAGCGACCCATGAGATCCCCAGATATGTTGGCAGTAAATTCGGTCGTTGGACTATCCGAACACGTAAGTACCTCGTACTACGTTTATACCGATTTACAAGACAAGGTTGGCTTCTAGCAAAGCGCCATGCCTACCCAATTCTCCAGAAATATCCTTACAGGAATAAAGGATCTATATCAGGCGTAGTATACGTAGTAGTATCAGATAATCACATGCAAGGCCTGAGGCTGGTACAGTGTCTGCCCCGTACGAAGCATATATCGGATTACGAGCAACTAGTCTCTTTAATATCGGATAATCATGACCAAGTCATATTATCCCGACGGTTGCAACCTTTTAGAGAACCAGTTCTGTATCCCTGCGCGATCATCATCTCCATATGACTGGAGTGACACTTCCGTCTTGACATCACACCCAACACACTACGATTCTCGATATACCCAGAAGAGGCGTACACAGAAACGGTTAAAGCCCTGGACGACCAAAACCAAAGTATATTGATTGTCGTAAGTATTAGCGGTGCAAGTCTCAGGTTAAGACCAAATACATCTACCCTGATTTCGGATTCCATAGACACATAGTCATACTACCAATGGAATTCCGAGGGGGTCTATCCAGAGCGAAGCTGTTTCCCGTACCATCGGTGAAACACAACTCCTATTACACTTGCATGAGTATCCTATACCCAAATATATGAGAACTATGTCGTTGTGCCCTCACAACGCGCACACAGTGTAATACTAGTCTTTTACGTATTTATCGATGTCCAATCTCGATAATACTCTGACTAGGGATATTTAATGATTTATCCTTCGTGGATTGATACTGTCTCATATCATTCTCAATCCAGGAACAAATCACAGGGACCTCCTATCATTTATATATCTTGGTGATCTAATCACAAATGATAAGAGTGCAATCTCCTTTGTCACATAGTTAATTTGTACAACAACACCATGATCTGTACAAATAGTGACGCTATGGGTCATAATTGTCCAACAATCTCCCACTTGGCCTATAGCCAGTCACTCGAGTGTCTTACACCCGAACTATGTACGGTTGGCTCAAACTGCTGAGAGGAGGCTTTCGTCAGCGGATTTGCATGATTATCATCTATGCGATTTATTCGATCATCACATCGCCACGATGTATGATTCGAAAGAATCAGATGAATATCGAAGTATATATCTGGATCGTTGATGAGACCATTAATTCTTTAGTCTGTGCTGACGCCTAGCTCAGCTGCTAACAGAACTATATCTAATCTAATTAGATTTGTATGACCCAAATGGCTTCTATTGATGCTCAGCTGCAGTAAAAACCCGCATTTGTTGTTTATACGGTAACAGTATCTTGCTTGGAAGATTTCCAGCTTACTATTCCGTTATTCAAACTTTATAGTACCGATGCGACTTTTAGTCATCTTTATCGGTTAGGAAACTTGCTACAGTGATCCCAGTCACTTCAAGTTCTCCATCTCCATAGTTTAAGACAACATCCTTAGAGCTCTAAGATACTAACAGATGTTCTTAACATCAATCCAGTGACTATCACTGGATTGGCCTGTTTGTTATCCATATGCTCAAAGCGTATGAGACACCAGGTCACGTACATTTTTCAATGTATGATTTCTCGGAGAGTTTTCTCGAAAGGAAAGCTTTCGCCGATAGTTATTATGGGAATATCATTTCCAAGAAATGACATATTATCATTATTTTATAGGACAACCACTGTCAGTGCGCTCCCACTAACCCTCTTATATACACAAGAATCATTTCGTTTTGAATTAAATCATAAACTATTATGATTACATCAAAACGATAATTCCAAGAACCTAATACTTGCTTCAATCCAAACATATCGAATAACTGCAAACCTTGTTTGCTAGTTTTGGTACGACAAAACCGACAGGATGTTATAAACATCCTCCGAAAGGTTTCCTTTTCAGGAAAACATTTTCCCGTTAAGCTGACATATTTCATAAATGAAACATGCAGCTTTAGCAAGCATTATCCAAATGGATTTACCGTGGCAATAGATAAAAGGTTGAATCGTAATCAACACAATGTTGATAACGATACCTTTCCACTAAAAGCCTAGCTTTATACGTTGGTATGTTGCCATCCATGTATGTCTTCCTTGAAGACTTATAAGTACCAATAGGCACAATGCCTTGCGGTACATCAACTAGTATCCAAACTTATTGATATACATGGAATCCAATTCGGATATTATGGCACTTTGCCATAATAGGGAGTCGATACCTTGTATCACTTCCTCATACGTAGTCAGTTGGTATACCTCAATAAGATAGACATCTTTATGAGGTGAGATCAGAAACTCATACCCTAGGTTGTTTTCTGACTCTCTCCGACATACGCGGTTCTTGTGTATTCGAAGATTAATGGTATAGTTTCATCATTGATGAACTATATGTGTTCCATAAGGATATGTGCCTGGAATAGTATTACTCGATTTTCATCGAGTTTTACTATCCTCCCACTTACCACTGCATATAGGTATTCCTCTTAGGAAAAACCGCATGGCGAGCAACAATTACATTGTTCTCTTGTGAGTTGTATAAGTACTATACTTATGTATCCCTAGGATAACCTACAATTGGCACTTATCCAATTTGGGTTTTAGTTTGGTGTTCATCCAAACATGTGCCTTGCATTCCCAAATATCAGGAATGAGAAACCTAGTTTCTTTCCTGTTCATATCTAATATGAAATCTGTCAAACAAATTTTTTTATGGAACCTTATTCTAAATAAGTTCTTGCACTATTTATGCTTATCCGTTGAAGGAAATGGTAGCTCAGAGCGACTCATGATTAACCTTATCATGTCTAACATAATTCGGTTAGTCAGTTCGGACACATCGTCAAAATGACGTGTTCCGGGAGGAGTCCTCTTTGAAAGAATACTATACTCTTTCAAGTATATTAGAAACTTATTGCTTAAGTATTTTCATCATGGTCTAACCGTGACGGTAATACTTCAGCCGATCTGTTTGTCTACTTCGTTCGAAACTATAAAAATTTCTGATTTGTGTTCTTCAAAAGAAAACATAACCATAACGCGATGCCACATCCGTAAAGGTCACGAAATATTCATATCCACCTCTAGCCTAGCTAGACATGGGCCCACTTGCTTCCACTATGAACTAGGGCTGACAGATCGGTGGCATTTACACTTTTACCAAGTAAATAGTGTTTTAGGGACTTTGCCCAATAAACTAGATTCGTAGACTTTATTTGAATAGAATCAAATTAGTCCTAGTACCCACTCTTCAAAAGTACGGATATACGAGTCTTGTTTGATTGTGTCTAGACAACAATGCCACAATTAAGTTCTTCTGATCAAATCAATTTGAGCTGTTTGTTTGTCATGTTTCATACTTTGAGATTTATTTATATTAAAATATAAATACTGTTATTCACATCTAATGTGTTTATCTCAATATCATCTTTATATAATGAAACACTTTAGTGTTCTAGAATATAAAGGTTCACCCGCAGCGGGTTAAACACTGATATAGAGATAATGTATCTAGTCAAACTAGTTACATTATAACAGTTCCAATTTTAGGTACACACCAGAAGGGTATTTCCTAAATTAGGTGTCTACGGATAAAACAGCGACTTTCGTCCCGTTTCCAATTCGCAGATAAATCTCATCTGAAGTCAGTATCCTGCTCATAGCAGATTCTGACATCAGTATGTATTTATGTACCACACTAAGTATTTAAAATCCAATTTTAATACTAGTAGTGAACATAATTGTGACAAACATATTTGAAGTCGGAGCCTTGCACGTCTTCAATTCCTTCATGTCTGCTTTGTCCAAACGGTAGTCACGCTTCCGCGATCCCGTTTGCCACATTTAGGCAGACATTTTGGGATACGTCCTTTATCTTCCCAGAATTATAATGATTTTGCCTTTGCCCTTTTCACACTCTAGAAGCCTTGGCCAAGCCTCGGGTTTCTAGAATATCGAAGTAAGGTGCGCCTTGCGCTACTTGCCTAATTGCAAACTTTGACTTTGTCTCCTTGAGAATAGTCATTAACTCTCCAAGAGTTTACTATTGCAATATTAGTACTTCAAAAATCTAAGTATAGATTTATGAAGATCCTTCAATTTCAGTATCATACTTTAAGGATCTAATCCTTAGTTCTGATCAGAAATTAAGGAGTCTACTGCGACAAGCTTAATGGATTAAGCACTAAAGTTATCATTACATAAATCTTCCAAAGATTATGCTCTACTATTTGCTTAACTCCGGGCTTAGGCATAATATGTTATTTTATCAAATAAAGTAACTTATTATTTTCCAGGACCATCATGAAATTTTATTCCCAATTTGAAAATTAAACCATTTAAATACATTTTTCCTAGGATTATGTTTTAAATGTCAATCTTTCAATTTTATCTTGATTCTAATAGTCCAACTATTTAATCAATGATTTCGGTACTATTTATTATAATGATTACAATAGTCCAACTATTAATCAATTATAATTTAATAGATTAAATTCAATTATATTGATTACTATAATCCAATTATAAAATCAACTATAAATGAATAGTTTGAATATAGTCCAACTATTGTTAAAACAACAATTTAAATATTAGTTCAACTAACATTTAATTTATTTGACGAATGATATTTGTATGAGCGCGTATGGAAAGTAATTAAACGAATATTGCAAATTCAATTCTGCCTCCCACTATTTTTCGGCGAGCCTCTAACCCTCTGTCGAGTACTCGGGGGAACCGTGTTTCCTAGTGGGCTAGGATCCCGTTAAATATCACACAATCTTGACTTCGGCCAACAAATTGTATGATAATTAACTAGGTAGATCTCTAAGATCGATTGGATCCAATCCAATTCCTAGATCCGGTAGGGGGACATCCAAGTCCGAAACATATATCTTATATATGCCAATACATCCAATGTATTACCTAACATTTTTCCTCTGAATCAACTAAGCATGGCTTTGGCACAACAAATTTAGTGATCCCAGTGAAGCGTGACCCATTGACCATGGAAAGCTTCGTAATCAATGTCGATGGACAAGAAGTGGTATTGACTTTGGCCAACAAACCACAACTTGGACAAGACACCAATATGGAACAAAGCTCTCGTGATTCAAACACATCCTCGACGGACAAAGGTCTTGACTTTGGCCAACAAGCCAATGCCAGTCTCGGATCTTGAGTGAGAATCACTCAATGAAAGGAAAGACGCTTAATATTTTGTGAGGGTTTTTCGAGTGCAAATTGGCAACCAATTTATTATCTTTGTTAAGGTCTCATCATCATACACCCTTAAACATGCATTCTAAACACATAATAAAGCGCATATGAAAAAATAATAATGATATGCGGATGGATACTTTACACATTGATCCTAGATCAAATCTCTCCCTTTCTCTCTCCCGCTAGCACAAGTATTACTTCTACCCGTTACACTACACTTCTAAAGAAACCTCATTTACATTGAGGGGAATAGGTGAGAAGAGAATACAAAGAATAAGGAGGTAATAAGGCTGGACACGCAGGTCAAATTAATAAATCAAATTTATTTCAACAATTTCTAAAATTGCCCCACCCATCTATTATCCATCCGATATACATTATTCATGCATCGCAACCATGTATTCACACAAGCATGTTATCAATCAATCTAATCAAATTAATTAATCTGATAATTAGTGACCATCCAATGTTCAAACAACGATTGATTTTGCGCGAGTCAAACTCGTTTTGCGAATAAGTACTCAAAGTACGAATTCTCGAATTAAATTAAACTACAAAATTAAATCCAATTCAATTTGTATTTAATACTAATTCTCTATTTAATTCCAAATTAAATATTACACTTTATTTAACTAACCTTTACGACTTAAATTCCAATTTAATCGTCACGGGTCTCAAAGCCCGTTTAACGTCCAACGTCAATTTAATTAAAGTCCAATGGGCTTTTAATTAATTCTTAAGGCGTGGACTTTTGGTCAACTCAGGTCGAACCCAATAACCAAAGTCCAATCCGGGAGTTACCCCATAAGCCCAGAAATCAATTTAGGCCCATTAGGCCCAATTAAACTTTAAAGGTCCATTAGTCGCAATTGGGTTTTATGAAGTGGTTTTGGGCCCAATTGGATCCAATCCATTTGGCCTAAACCTAACTTAGTACAACCAAGCCCAATAAGCCCAATAACAACTTTAAAAGCCCAATTTAACAAAATAGGCTCAAATAATTAAATTACCAAATTCCAAATTCCCAATTTAATTACCTAAAGTGTGTTACACAATTAATTACCCAATTAACATTTCTAAAACATCAATTAGCCTAATTAATCATGCTCTTCAATATTAAATCATGTCCAACATAATTTAACAAAATCAAACCCAAATCACATGCTATAACTCTCGGCAATATAGGGATTTTCATATCAATTCCAAATTCAATCCAATCAAATCCAAATTAACATTAAATCCACATTTCCAATTGATTCAAGTCATCCAATGATCAAAAATCAAAAAATCACCAAGACCATTAGGGCTATTGACTTTCGGCCAACTCAAAAATTTGGGGAAAAATGATCCAATCATAATTTCTTCAAATTGATCTAATCAATCCTCAATTAAACATGTTATAAGCATACTCAAACATCCAATTCATTCAAATCATGCTCACAAACATTTTAGCCAAATTTTAAGCCCTAAAATATTTTCATGCTTAACCTTGCTCTTGATACCATTGTTGGAAAATACTAAGCATTCCAAGATCGATTCAAGCATTGAAAATAAGTGCGAATACAATGAGGGAGTTGCGGAATACTCACATCGATCGGTTGAGCGACGCGGTAGGCAATAAAAATTTATTTTCTGCCCTTGTGAGTGCTCGGCAGTGGCAGTTCTGCCTTCCTCCATTTTCAGTTTCAAGCTTCAAGAATCAAGCTCCAAGCTTCGTCAAACGATTCCCGGCTCATGGGTGGACTTTCCTATCACCTTCGTGTTGGAGTTTCTATAGGTCCCAAGATCAAATTTCAAGCATGAAACACAAGTGAATACAACGACGGAAGTTGCGGAATACTTACATCGAGCGGTTGAGCGACGATTTGGGCAACAAAAACGAAATCTGCTCACTGGTGGACTGCACTGCAGTGGACTGCTGTGAACAGTGATTTGCGCCCCTTATCTTCAAGATATGAAGCTCCAAGCTTCATCATTTTGGTTCCCGGCTCATGGGTTCTTTACTTCCCTATTCACCTTCGCATTGATCTCGGAGTGTGCTAGCACTCTTGTTTTGCCACAAAACGCACTTGCTTCCCTCCATTTTTGCTTCTTAAATTCGGCAGTTCACTGCCTCACATGAACAACAAAACACGTGAGTGATGAGAGGAGAAGAAGGAAGAGAGGAGAGAGGAGGTGGGAAAATGTCTCACGCGTTTTGTGTGTGTAATTTGTGTATCTAATACACATGAATTTCATTTGTTGAAATTCATTTCACACACATTTGGCTTTAATTGCCAACCACACAATCACTCATCACATCACTCAAGTCACATCAATAATCAAGTCACATCACTCAAAGTGACAAGTGATTTGACGCTTGATGCGACTAGCGATTTGACGTTTGATTTGACGTGCCGCACTCGAATTCGAAATACGAATGCGCTCGCAAATAATTTCGGGCTCGGGTTCGCTAATTCCAAATTAACGAATTTTCCTTTGCGTCGTAATTAAATGATTACGCCGAATTAATCATTCTCTCTCTTTAAATTGATATTTTATCCCAGATAAAATATCTCTGTAATTAATCCCAAATTAATTTTCTCTCTCATCATATTAATCCCAGATTAATAAAAGTGCGAGTCATACGTCATCGGTGAATCTTTGGGAAGCGACCCATGAGATCCCCGGATATGTTGGCAGTCAAATCGGTCGTCGGACTATCCGAACACGTAAGTACCAAGTACTACGTTTTACCGATTTACTAGAAAGGTTGGCTTCTAGCAAAGCACCAAGTCTTCCCAATTCTCCGGACATATTCTATAAGAATATTTAAGATCTATATCAGGCGTAGTCTACTAAGTATTGTGTATATCGGCCCAGTATCGGATAGTCACGTGCTAGGGCTGGGGCTGGATAAGTGTCTGCCCCGTCCGAAGCACATGTCGGATGTCTGGTAACTAGTCTCTATAATCGGATATGCATGACCTAGTCATAATATCCCGATGGTTGCGCAACACTTAAGAGCACTAATACCGTATCCTGCGTGACATCATCTCCACTATGACTGGAGTGATACTTCCGTCTTGACATCACACCCAATACTCTACAATTCTCAATATACCCAGCATTGGCGTACACAGAACCGGTTAGAGTCCTAGACGACCTCAACTAAAGTATATTGATTGTCCTAAGCATTAGCGGTGCAAGTCTCAGGTTAAGACCAAATACACCTACCCTGATGTCAGACTCCCATAGACACATAGTCATAATACCAATGGGATTCCGAGGGGTCTATCCAGAGCGAAGCTGTTTCCCGTACCATCGGTGAAACACGACCTCCTATCGCACTTGCATAAGTATCTGATACTTATATATATGAGAACTATGTCGTTGTGCCCTCACAACGCACACAAGTGCAATACTAGCCTATTCCGCATTATCGATGTCCAGTCTCGATAATACTCCGGCTAGGGATATTTAATGATTAATCCTTCGGGGACTGATATTGTCTCATATCATTCTCAGTCCAGGAACTAATCACAGGGACCTCTCTTCATTTATATATCTATGGTGATCTAATCACAAATGATGAGAGTGCAATTTCCTTGTCATATAGTTAATTTGCTACAACAACACAATGATCTGTGCAAATAGTGACGCTATGGGTCATTTTGTCCAACTCTTCGCATGTCTCTCGGAGTGCTAGCTCTTATGATTTTTGCCACAAAAATCAAACACTTGCTTCCCATTTCTTCTTTTGTCTCTCGGTAGTGGGCTGCCAAGAACAGAAGAAAAACAACCCCTAAAGGGCGTGAGAGAGAGAGATGAATTGTGAGAGAGAGAGTTATTTGTGTATTAAGTTGTTGTCTAAAAAAAAGGTAATTGTTTTTTATCAAAATCATAGACACTTTTTGCTTTCAAAAGTCAAACTAAATGAAATCCAACAACCTTGAGTGTTCCACACTCATACACCAACCAAACAACTCAATCAATCAAGTGTCACATCAATCAAAGTGACATGTGATTTGACGCTTGATGCGATTAGCGATTTGACATTTGATTTGACTTGCGTGCCGCACTCGCATTCGAAATGAGAATGCGCTCGCAAACAATCCCGGGCTCAGGTTCGCTAATTCCAAATTAACGAATTATCCGTTGTGTCGTAATTAAATCTAATTTAATTAAATAATCATGTCAATCATAATTACTATTCACGTCGCTAACGAATTAATTCGTTCGCCCGAATTAAAATCTAATTTTAATTCCGCGTCGAAATCCAATTTCGTTTAATATATCGAATATATTAATTTAAACCGATTAATTCCAAATTAATCGTTTTCTCTCTTTAATGATATTTTATCTCAGATAAAATATCTCCGCAATTAATCCCAGATTAATTTTCTCTCTCATCTTATTAATCCCAGATTAATTAAAGTGCGAGTCATACGTCATCGGTGAATCTTCGGGAAGCGACCCATGAGATCCCCAGATATGTTGGCAGTAAATTCGGTCGTTGGACTATCCGAACACGTAGGTACCTCGTACTACGTTTATACCGATTTACAAGACAAGCTTGGCTTCTAGCAAAGCGCCATGCCTACTCAATTCTCCAGAAATATCCTTACATGAATAAAGGATCTATATCAGGCGTAGTATACGTAGTATTGCGTATTTCGATCCAGTATCGGATGATCACATGCAAGGTCTGGGGCTGGTACAATGTCTGCCCTGTACGAAGCATATATCGGATTACAAGCAACTAGTCTCTTTAATATCAGATAATCATGACAAAGTCATATTATCCCGAAGGTTGCAACCTTTTTAGAGAACCAGTTCTTTATCCCTGCGCGATCATCCTCTCCATATGACTGGAGTGACACTTCCGTCTTGACATCACACCCAACACACTACGATTCTCGATATACCCAGAAGAGGCATACACATAAACTGATTAAAGCTCTGGACGACCAAAACCAAAGTATATTGATTGTCGTAAGTATTAGCGGTGCAAGTCTCAGGTTAAGACCAAATACACCTACCCTGATTTCGGATTTCCATAGACACATAGTCATACTACCAATGGAATTCCGAGGGGGTCTATCCAGAGCGAAACTGTTTCCCATACCATCGGTGAAACACAACCTCATATTACACTTGCATGAGTATCCTATACCCAAATATATGAGAACTATGTCGTTGTGCCCTCACAACGCGCACAAGTGTAATACTAGTCTTTTATGTATTTATCGATGTCCAATCTCGATAATACTCTGACTAGGGATATTTAATGATTTATCCTTCGTGGATTGATACTGTCTCATATCATTCTCAATCCAGGAACAAATCACAGGGACCTCCTATCATTTATATATATTGGTGATCTAATCACAAATGATAAAAGTGCAATCTCATTTGTCACATAGTTAATTTGTACAACAACACCATGATCTGTACAAATAGTGACGCTATGGGTCATAATTGTCCAACAACTACTGCGCCTTATTCGCCTCAATAAAACGGGATTGTTGATCGCAAAAACCGAACGTTGAAGGAAATGATGAACGCCATATTGACGAGCTCTGATCTACCCTAGAACTTGTGGGGGAAAGCCTTGCTTTCCGCCAACTACATTCTAAACAAGCTACCTCCCAGAAGATTGGACAAGACACCATATGAGTTGTGGAAAGGTCACGTACCTTCCTATAAATATCTGAAAGTGTGAGGGTGTCTTGCCAAAGTAATGGTTCCTAAACCTAAGAAGGTTAGAATATGACCCAAAAATATTGATTGTATATTTATTGGATATGCTCGCAATATTAGTGCGTATCGATTCTTGGTACATAAGTTTGAGATTCCTGACATCAATCCGAATATGAAAATTGGGTCAAGGAATGCGATATTTTTTGAAGAGATATTTCCTTGTAAGGAAAGGCAAAGAACATAGTCTATCAAAAGAACTATTGATACCGTCAAAGACTGTGATCATGTTGACCAAGAGTCAGATCAACATGGAAATCTTGAGTCAATTGAACCTAGACGTAGCAAAAGAGCTAGAACATCTAAGTCATTTGGACCTGATTTTCTTACATACTTGTTAGAAAAAGAGCCTCAAAACTATAAAGAAGCAATGTCTTCGTCGGAGGCACCTTTGTGGAAAGAGGCTATAAATAGTGAGATTGATTCCATCCTACAATACCATACTTGGGAGTTGGTTGATCTTCCTCATGTTTGTAAGCCACTGGGCTACAAATGGATATTCAAACGAAAGATAAAATCGGATGGATCAATAGTTAAGTACAAGCAAGACTTGTCATAAAATGTTGTAGACAAAAAGAGGCCTTGATTACTTTGACACCTATTCACCAGTGACTAGTATCACGTCAATAAGAATGCTAATAGCCATAGCAGCTATATTTGGTCTTGAAATACATCAAATGGATGTAAAGACGACATTCTTAAATGGTGAACTAGATGAAGAGATTTACATGGAACAACTAGAAGATTTCAATGTTCCTGGACAAGAACAGAAGGTATGCAAACTTGTAAAATCCTTATACGGATTAAAACAAACACCTAAGCAATGGCATGAAAAATTTGACAAAGAGATGTTGTCAAGTGAATTCAAAATCAATGAGTGTGATAAGTGTGTGTACACTAAATCAACTAAAAAGGATATGTCATTGTGTGTCTCTACATAGAAGATATGTTGATAATTGGTAGTAATCATGAGATGATTTAGTCTACCAAGAAAGTACTGACCAGCAAATTTGATATGAAAGATTTAGGAGTAGCTGATGTGATCTTATGAATTAAGTCTCCATAACATCAGAAGGATATATATTATCTCAGACTCACTATGTTGAGAAGATGCCTGAGAAATATAATAAAGGAGATCTAAATATGGTTAGAACTCTGGTAGACTTAACTCTTCATTTATCAAAGATTACTGGCTCAAGCGTATCACAACTAGAGTATTCGAGAATCGTCGAAAGTCTGATATATCTCACCCCAATTTCACACGACATGATATCGCTCAAGCTGTAAACATGCTTAGCAGATATACGGGTAATCCAGGACATAACCACTGGAAAGCCATAGTAAGAGTTTTGAGGTATCTGAGAGAAACTTTAAAATATGGTATGCATTATGCGAGATATCCTACTATTCTAGAGGGATACAACAATGCTAACTGGATATCTGATACAGTGGATTCCAAATCTACGAGTGAATTTATTTTCACACTTGTGGTGGTGCAGCCGTGTCATGTAAATCCTCGAGGCAAACATGTATTGCCCGGTCTACTATGGAATCATAATTCATAGCATTAGACAAAACATCGGAAGAAGCGGAATGACTTCGAAATTTCCTAGAGGATATTCTTAATTGGCCCAAACCAGTGCCATTGATAAGCATACATTGTGATAGTCAATCGGCTATTGGAGAGCCCAAAATACAATGTATAATGGTAAGTCTTGACACATACGTCGCAGACATAATACCATACGACAACTGCTCTCAAGTGGCATAATATCAATCGATTATGTGAAATCAAAGGAAAACCTAGCGATCCACTTACTAAAGGTTTACCTAGTGAGCAAGTTGAGAAGTCATCGAGAGGAATTGACTTGAAGCCTATAAATTAAGAATTGTCACTGTGGAAACCAAAGCTAGCTGACTGGAGATCCCAAAATCTAGGTTCAAAATGGAAAACTGAAACTTTGTGCAATTCAAAACAAGCACTGTAGAGTTTTATACTCTTTCATATTCCAATAATGACGCAGAGTGCTGTCTGTCAAGGCTAGGATAAACTAAGGCTTTTAATGATCACTATATTAGGAGAAGAGTCCTAATGGGGGTAAAGACAGATTACCTCTTTATAGTATATCACATATTTCAAGTAAGAAGTGAGACCGCTTCCATGAGATTTTTCCAGGCTGAATTCCCTAAAGGACTTGATGAATCCAGGACCAATGTTCATGGCCGAAATGAACACAACCGTAGAACGAGAAATGGTCGAAGTAAAACTGTGTGTTGGCAATTGTCTTGGTTTACACCAACGGCGGAACAGTTCAAGACTATGGGTCACTGGTTCACCAAGTAAATCCGATTGCCATTCACTATAGAAGGTTCAAGGCGAAAGCTACCTATTTCGATGCAGTTTTATTTCACGGAAACTCTCTTAAATGTCTGCATGAATATTTAGAGAATTGTGGGATTGTTGTAAATTCTCTAAATATATAGTACGTGTGTAGGAGGGTCATGTTCCTTGGATTGTGCCTTACGGGAAAGACACAAACATGTAGGGACATGTTCTCTATTTTGGAAAGATGAGACTCTAGGCCTCAAAGGGTATAAGGAGAGAGGTATAACCCTTGGGAGGGTTACACCCCACACCAAAGGGTGCCATCAAATGCACCATTCCATGCCTATAAATTAATGGGCCTATTGATTTCATTGGATCCAGTAGTGAAGTCTCATACATTTGTCTAAAAGAGTCTTTTTTAAGTAAAAGAGAGTTCCCACCATTGTCCTAGTTCAGGATCTTGTTAAAGGAATGCCCCTTCAACAAGAAACATCCAAAGAATTCTGGGAGAACGTTAGCCACATTGCATCCGTAGAGCACCGAGACGGAGGCTAATAAGTTCTTAAGGATAGAAGCATCTCGACTTGGATTTCATTTTTTAATCATCATCAATAGTTTTCCAGGTTTTTCTTATTTTTCTAAGTTTTAGGGTATATGTTCAATATGACATGATTTCATTGTTGTGTTCTAGTTTTAGAATGATTGTAATTGAATTCGCATGTTAAATATCGTTTAATGACACATAATCCACAACAAAATCTGATAAGCAAGTCCTAAGTGTTTTGATACCAAGCCATATCCTTGAATGATTAGATTGTTTTTTGTATATTTCCCTATTGGGTCGAACAATTTTTTTTTTCCTAAAATAAAAACCTTTTGTTTGTTGTACCCAGATTAATTACCGACTAAACACAACCATAATGTCAAAAGTAGGCCCCGGTTCGGTTCTAAATCGGAACCAGAACCGCCTGGAACCTACGATTCCAAGAACCGGTGGTTCCGATTCCAGGAAACTAAACCAGAACTGCAATTTTTCAATTTGGTATCGGTTCCGGAACCGCAAAAAAATATTAAAAAAAATAATAATGAATTAATGAAGTAATTAGTGAAATAATTAATGAAGTATGAAATTTTACCATGAAAATCATGGTTATGTTGATATTTCTATAATAATAATTTTTAATTTAATTAAAATTAATTTAATTTATACATAATTTTATAAATTTTTCTTTTTTTATTAATGCAGTTCGGAACCGAAACTGCCAATTTGAAACCGCTAATTCCATTTCTTATTTTTGAAAAACGGAAACCGCCAATTTCGGAACCACGACAGTCAAAAGAATGGGAAATGGTGTCAACTTCTAGTTTAGTGGAGGAAATCAAGACAACAAATATAGGTTATATATATACAATTTTTTCCCAAATTTATTTATTTATTTCTAATTTTCTAAATAAAATAAAAAGCTTAGACTATCCTTCTAGATGCTGCCTAGAAAGCCTAGGCGCTAGGCGCACCCATTGTACGCCTGCTGCCTAACCTTTTTTTAAAAAAATATTGAAGCTACCTAACTAAAACAAATAATAAATAGTAAACGAATAGATAGATACAAAATAAATAAAACGTCTTAAAGATATTCAAACATTTCAGTACTAAAAGTACAAGTTCTGCATAAAAAAGAAAGGCGAATGTAGTTCAATAGATTATTCAAATATTAACAAAAGGAAAACAAACTTCTCTCTGAGTTGAACATATAAACAAGGAACAGTTTTTATTGCAAAATCGGGTCTCTTTATATAAAGTTACAGAAAATTTACACTTCATAATTACACAAACATTGCAACAAGTTCTCGCAACTTAAAGCAACAAAATGCACATTCTTCATAAAAGTTACTGGAGAACAAGACAAAATAAACACATTTTCTTCTTTAAATTAATAAATTTAGAGCGCTCACCAGAAATTCAAGACTGGGGGACAATGCCAATTTCTGAATTACTATGCGCACTTATCTCTTCTACTAGCTCAGGCTTGTCTTGGAGTTTGCAAATGACATGATGATTCGGGATGTTGCACTTGCTTGGATCCTTTTTGTCAGTGGAACCAAGGGTGGTGTCTACTTTGTAATTACCTAGACTTTGACGATTTCCCATACGAAAAGTTCCTTTCACTTTGTCTCCTTGACTCAAACTGACTGCATCACTGCAGCTCTTCCTTCGGCCCAGCTTTGGTGATTTTGCACGGGTTGGTGGTATCTGGTATCCATTAAAAGCAGATATATAAAGCAAATGAAATTTATAACAGATGAACATGAACCATACACTTATCTTTACTATTCTCATCCCCACATAATTAGACATATTTTGAAAACAAAGCAGTTTCACAGCATCCCAACATCCTAGAGCTCAACATGATAGAAAAGAAATAAATCAAATCTATCCTGTACCCTTTTCAGTTCAACTTTTGGTGGTGGTCCCTCGTGGTAGAAGCTTGGCATTGGGCTCGCCTTAAATGTTAAACTCTTCCTCAATTGCTTGATAGCAGCCTCTGTCTCTTCCTTGGAACATTAAGATTTACAAGGACAAAACAACATGGGTTAGACAAATATGAGCTGAATAAGTTAATGTCTATCCACAATCATGGAAAAGATAGATTTTTAATTTGTAATTATCCTTGGGTGTCTACTAGAGTTTTATACCTTGGTCCTGGCTTCACTTTGGCTTTTCTCAGCTTCCAATGCTTGGTGTTTCTCCTCTAGTTTTGAATAAAACTAAAAAAATGGCAATGTAATAGGCACAGAGATTCAGAACAAATTAATTGGAAAATCAATAGTAATTCACACGAAAAGACTGATGAATGAGGTACCTCCTTCCGTTTCTCTGCACGTTCAGTGCATCTAAATGTAGGAGCTGCTACAACAGTCCGCACAGATGCTGCAGTGCTAGGGATAGTCAAGAGATAACAACAATTTTGAAAAAGAGAGAGAGTGAGGAGGCAATAAAAAGAACAAGAAAGCATAGGAGGAAAACAAATGATGACAAAATTCCAGAGAGCAAGAGGATACGAGGAAGCAACAGAACAAGAATCTTCCTCATCAGGATGCTTCTTGTTATTGAGTTGCAATGGCTTCCTTGGCACCAGAGGTGGCTGCAGCCAGTCATACAGAAGATCACTGAATAATTTATCAATACTACAGAAACCATAAAAAGATACTTAAGAGTTTAATGATTTCTTATGGAGCATAAAGACAATCAAAAGATCTTCGTCGTCGACCCCACCTAATGAGGAAAGGCTTTGTTTGGTTTGGTTTGGTATTATTTCCAAAACGAGTCCATAACTTTTAACCTAAAGATAACCTAGATTATAAGTTGAAGCTTCTCACTGTTCTACCATGAAACATTCACTTTCATCTTTCTGCAACATTTTAAATTTGCCGTAACTGGTAAAAATATTGAAAATCTAGATTTACCCGATTCTGCTTTTTATTGTTAAGATGCCGCAGGCCATTTGTATTAGATGATTTAATCACGCTATTGGGTTCAGCCGCAGCAGAACGAGTTCCATTTGAAGCACGCTTTTCGGTTGCTAGGGAAAAAGGCTGTGGAATAGTGTGTTTTGTTCGAACATTTCCAGCAGTGGCTTTTGAAGCATGCTTCACAGCTAAAGATGACTTATTAGTACCCTTTGTTTTGACATCTTCTGGTTTGACCTTCTCCGCAGGCAAGCGAGCCTCTGGCTTTGTGCTGACCACATTCTGCTCTTCCTTAGCTTTCTCGATCTCAATTGAGTTTTCGGTGGTACATTCCTTCACTTCATATTCCTTTACTTCAGTGCTCTCTTCCACTCTTTGGAGTTGAGGTTCTACATCAACATGTTCATATGATCCCGCAACATCATGATGATTGGGAATTGTTTCATGATCAGAATCATGGGAAACACCATTTGAGTAAACTATGACACAATCAGCTTCCTTGTCCATACAAACATCTGTAACATCTACACCCATTTCACTGCAACAGAGAAACGTGAATATCAAAATCATGTTGTCTTTTAATATTCAAAAGGTGTGACAAATAATCTATGAACATTATGTATACTTATCATCTCTCTAGTCATGGCAATGCTCGATAGCCAAAATCACGCTAACGCGAGACAAACTCTACTTTTGAAGGCAAAATCATCAAAACTAAAAAATTTATTTCAAGCATATTTTAATCAAGGTTATGAGATGGTACGGCAATTATGAAGGTAAAATAATCAATGTTATGCTGGTAATGTGATCACTTAAATTTTTCTATTCATTCAAGGATTCACAAAATTCAATAAATCAACAAATTAGCAGAGGTCAAAATTACAAGAACTCTGAATATGAGATTTCAGAAAGTAAAACTAAGGGAGAACCAACAATTTTTCTTAGCACTAGGATTAGCATGTGTTTGAAACCAAGTCCTAGGAGTGGGTCAATCATCAAATATTATGATTATCCTGAGGAACATGCTGTCGCCTCACGCAGTGCCCTCACTTGCTCCTGAGATCACCTAATGCGAGATGAAAATCAAGCCAACACTCGATGGTACCATTTACATAACTAATAAGAAAATGAACCTCATTTGAAGGACAAGTAAACATATATTATGATTTTAGCTTGAGCGGGAAAAAGAAACAAGGAAATGATAAAATATATAAAAGAAGCAACCACCTTGGCTTTGTCAAACATGAAAAAGTTTTGTTTATTGTTAAAGAAAAAGTAGCCGCAAACAGAATTATTTGCCTTCCAACAACAGATGGTCAAGACACCTAAAAGGGGAATTATAACTAAAGAATGCTAGGAGAAGTGGGTGTGCTTAATACAAGAATGCTAAGAGAAGTGGATGTACTAAATACAACAATTATGACAAAAGTCCAACCAAACAACAAAATTATATCCAACAAAGCATTAATCCACCTACCAAGGGACATAGAGAGGGTAAAAAATTAAAATAAATAAATAAGAGCACAATTTTAAGTTCAACTAAGAAAACGAAAAACACAACTAAAATTAAGCCAAAGAAAAAAACTTTCCAAACACGGGCATATGGCATTAAAAAAAACATTCCTGCCAAAATATTTAAAAAAGAATGGAGATTCCAACAACTATAGAAAGGATTCTAATTAAAAACCAAACTTCTCTAGTAGTTTAGTCTATCACATTTACAAATAGCATCAATGTACAAAGAAATTGTAATATAACAAGCCACCCATAGACTGACCTTAAACCCATAAACATATATGCTTTATCTATTCAATCCTCACTAATTTATTTTCACATAAGCTAAAAAGAGATAGAGATTAACAACAGCTAATTAAAAAGTTAATCCAGCTCTAACCCAGAAAATCTTTTCTCACAAAACTGAAGAAAACAATTGGGAAAAAAAAAAACAAACTTGAATCTTACCACTCTGTTTTCATTTCAGCACAAACAAAAATCTAATGTCAAGCTTGAAATTTTTTCCTCAACTAAGCAAAACACTTCAAAATTTTCAACATTTTTTTTCTATTCTTTACATTTTCCCAGAAACAAAACGAATAAAAAAAAAAAACGACATTTACAGATCGGGTGACAGATTATAATGAATGTACTGTTCAAAGTCAAAGCTACATTACATGTACATGCATGCAAAAATGGTAAACAGATCAAGAGGCAAAGCTAGAGCAAATAGAGTGGCAGAAATGGTAAATTACTCACAGTTTTGGTCCGATCTGTGAAGAACTGGAAGTGAGCTTTTTAATTGTGTTCGAGTTTTTGTTCGTTGGTTCTATTTACTACTAGTCACACAGTTTTATACAAGTGTGTGTCGTCGGTGTTAACGGCGTTAGTTGACGGAGTTTATTTTGAGATTTTCAAAATTGAGTTATTAATATATATATTTTTTTGAATCTTATCACAAGATTTGCCTCTCTTTTTCCCTTTTTAAGCCCACCTAATTACTTTTTTTCTCAATTAAGGTGCCAAATGGATTTTCCATTTCCTTTTTTTTTTGAATATTTAACAATAAATTAAGAATCATAATTTAATAAACAAAAGATTAATTATTACATGAACCTTTAATATAAGCTCTTAATAAGGCATCTAAATCTCACCTAAATTTAGGTGCACACACAATCAAAATGAGTTCAAAAACTAATTCTAGTTCCAGTAATGTCTTCATAAGAAGTGGATTAAATCGGTTTAAAATTTTGAATCAATATTAAAGATTTAAAACGAACTAAATTTAATAGTTCTAAACCAATTGGATGGATCTGATTCAAGCAAAAATGTCCACCACCCCTATAATAATTCATAAAAGAAATTATTACATGAGGTTCTTGAAGAAATATTAATACACCGTTTGGTATTGATTGAAATTATAAATTAGCTTTTAAGTATTGTACCGAGAGTATAAACTAGCTTATAAGCTCACCAAATTATATATCAAACGATACATAAATGTAAATCTTCCACTAAATGGAACTTTACGTACCGTTTGATATTAAATTTGATGAATTTATAAGATAACTTATACTCTCAATCAATACTCTATATCAAGCGGTACCTTATTTTTAGTATTCAAATGACTGCAATTTACACTTTTATTAAGCTTTAATAAACTTGTAATTAAATATAAGTAATTAGATAATTAATTTAATTTATAGTACACCCTTGAGTTCTCCAGCCCTCTATGATCAATAATCTTATAGTATCATTGTTTTAGAAAATTGTGTGTTTTTAGCCACCAAAAAAAATCCCATTTTGTCCCTAAAAGCTGTTAGATAATGAAAATTTTTTTTGAATTCACTCTATATGAATTTACAATGGTAAAGGCCTATATATATATATGGCTACATAGAAATCCAAAATAGAAAAAGAATCCTATAGTAATGAATAATAATAATGAATATAGGAAATCTGCATCTAATAGGGAAATATAAAATCATGAATCCTAATGGTACTAGGAATTCTATTTTGGATATTGATTACATATTCCTTAACATTCCTTAACACCCCCTTCAAACTAAAGCTGGTAACGAAGGAGTAAGCTTGAGGTTGCATCTTGAAATCGAAGAGCGGGGTTCTGAAACTGAAAATCTTGAAACTTGGGGGCTGGAAACCTTGAAATAATGGAAGAGCTTTAACCTACGAAGCCCAAAGGGGGAGCCGAAGCCCAAGAGGGTGCCGAAGCCAGAGAGGGAGCGAATTCCCAAAAGAGAGCCGAAGCCCAAGAGAACCAAAGCCAAAGAAGGAGCGAAATCCCGAAAGAGAGCCGAAGCCCGACAGAGAGCCGAAGCCCGAGAGGGAGCGAAATCCCGAAATAAAGCCGAAGCCAAAAAGGGAGCGAAATCCTGAAAGAGAGCCGAAGCTCGAGAGAACCAAAGCTAGAGAGGGAGCGAAATCCCGAAAGAGAGCCGAAGCCCAAGAGTGCCGAAGCCAGAGAGGGAGCGAAATCCCAAAAGAGAGCCGAAGCCCGAGAGAACCAAAGCCAGAGAGGGAGCGAAATCCCGAAAGAGAGGCGAAGCTTGAGAGAACCAAAGCTAGAGAGGGAGCGAAATCCCGAAAGAGAGCCGAAGACCAAGAGTGTCGAATCCGAAAAGGGAGCGAAATCCCGAAAAAGAGCCGAAGCCCGAGAGTGCCGAAGCCAGAGAGGGAGCGAAATCCCGAAATAAAGCCGAAGCCGAAAAATGGAGCAAAATCCCAAAAGAGAGCCGAAGCCCGAAAGTGCCGAAGCCAGAAAGTGAACGAAATCCCGACAGAGAGCGGAAGCAAAATCTTAAAGAGAGTCGAAACCTCAAAGGAGTCGGCCAGAGCACACTTGTGAAAAGGTGGTGCGAAAGGGTGACGCGTAGGAAAAGCAATGTTGTGGTTGGCAACGGGGGGCGCGTGAGGGTCACGTAATTATGGTAGCCGTGATCCCCCATGCGCCGATGAGAATCAAAGAGAGTGAAACTAGAAAAAGGAGAACCTGGTGTCTGATACCATGTTAGATAATGAAAGAAAGTCTTGAATTCACTCTATATGAATTTACAATGGTAAATGCATATATATATATAGGCTACATAGAAATCCAAAATAGAAAAGGAATCCTATAGTAATGAACAATAATAATGAATATAGGAAATCTTCATCTAATAAGGAAATATAAAATCATGAATCCTAATGGTACTAGGAATTCTATTTTGGATATTGATTACATATTCCTTAACATTCCTTAACACCCCCTCAAACTCAAGCTGGTAACGAAGGAGTAAGCTTGAAGTTGCTTCAAAATTATTTTAATTAACTTATATATGTAGACGCTGGTTTTCGCCCGAGGTCCACAATCGAGATTTCGTCAGGATGGGGCACTGCGATCCTGCAAAACAAAGATGTAGAGTGAGCGGGAGTACTGCCCACCGGTGTGGTGGGTGCCGGGGGCGCTCCGACGCTCAAGTCAGTGAAGGTACTAAAGAGTGTAGAAGGTGGGAAGTCAAAGGTTGGATATTACCTTGAACTTAGTGGGGTGCC
This sequence comes from Zanthoxylum bungeanum, assembly GCA_019454045.1. NCBI lineage: Eukaryota > Viridiplantae > Streptophyta > Magnoliopsida > Sapindales > Rutaceae > Zanthoxylum > Zanthoxylum bungeanum. The sequence continues at coordinate 26,988 of SKCR01033284.1, forward strand.
GTGAGGGCGATCAGTCGGAGATGTGCTGAGCTTGAGGATGTCTCAGAGTTGTGAGTGGGAGAGCTCCCCCCCTCCCTGTTAGACTTCAGTTCCTTTTATAAGTTATTTCAGGTGAGACTCATGAATACGTTTATTTGATGTACATTTGGTGTGTTGGTAACTGTCGCATCATAAAGGAGAATTATGGGCAGTCATGAAGATTGAAAACGGTTGGGTTATAAATGATGTTTATGTATCTTGAGTGTTACATGGGTTATCGTACGGTGGGTCCTTGGATCTGTACTGGTATGGGTCTGCGAGTCCTTGGGCCGATATACATTAAATTCGGGCTTCCTGAGAGAATGAATCTATGATGGCAACTTGGGCCTGAGGTAAAAGGTCGAAATTGCCCTTGAGCTAAATTTGGCCCGTACAGTTTGTCCCATACTCTCTAAGTCAATGAGTCATTGGCTTTCTAGAGTATTTGATGCGTGTGTCGCTTGGGACGAGGCCATAGTATATTGGCATACTCGAGCATTGATGCTGCCTACTGACTGAATCAAACGAATGTAAAGTCACGAGCTTGACTCTACTGGAGCCATTGGGGAAATACCCAATCGATTGAAAAAGATGAATGTCAAGATATAAGTCATACAACATGTGTATCCTATGTCTACAACTTGACTCGACATGAGTCCATGGAGGATGTCCCCTGTCGACTGGACTTGATGAATCCAGGAAGATATAAGTCATACGACATGTGTAATCCATGTCTACAACTTGACTCGACATGAGTCAATGGAGGATGTCCCCAGTCGACTGGACTTGATGAATCCAGGAAGATATAAGTCATACGACATGTGTAATCCATGTCTACAATTTGACTCGACATGAGTCAATGGAGGATGCCCCCGGTCGACTGGACTTGATGAATCCAGGAAGATATAAGTCATACGACATGTGTAATCCATGTCTACAACTTGACTCGACATGAGTCCATGGGGGATGTCCCCGGTCGACTGGACTTGATGAGTCCAGGAAGGTATAATTCATACGACATGTGTAATCCATGTCTACAACTTGACTCGACATGAGTCAATGGAGGATGTTCCCGGTCGACTGGACTTGATGAATCCAGGAAGATATAAGTCATACGACATGTGTAATCCATGTCTACAACTTGACTCGACATGAGTCAATGGAGGATGTCCCCGGTCGACTGGACTTGATGAATCCAGGAAGATATAAGTCATACGACATGTGTAATCCATGTCTACAACTTGACTCGACATGAGTCCATGGAGGATGTTCCCGGTCGACTGGACTTGATGAATCCAGGAAGATATAAGTCATACGACATGTGTAATCCATGTCTACAACTTGACTCGACATGAGTCCATGGAGGATGTTCCCGGTCGACTGGACTTGATGAATCCAGGAAGATATAATTCATACGACATGTGTAATCCATGTCTACAACTTGACTCGACATGTGTCCATGGGGGATGTCCCCGGTCGACTGGACTTGATGAGTCCAGGAAGATATAATTTATACGACATGTGTAATCCATGTCTACAACTTGACTCGACATGAGTCTATGAGCAATGTTTTCTCGTCTTATGTTTTAAGTTGACCACACATTGATAAAGGCACAAGAGAGTCTTTCATGTCGTCTGAGGAAGAGATGGTAATTTTTCTATGTACCGTTGGTCGAGGGCCATCCATCTTAATGCCCAGCCTTTATTTGTGTCTTGTGTGGCGCATCCGTCGAATGCTTCGCTTGCATATTAGTCTCTCATAGTGCCAGGCTTTTACTTTTGTCTTATCGAATGACATATTCACTCATTGCCAAGCCTTTATTTGCGCCATTCGACACGCACATGGAGCTGTCTGAATTCTTGTGGATTTGTGTGGCATGGGTCTGGTCTGTAGTGTGTGAGTCTTGATTGAGGATAGTAAAGTTGCTATTGGGGTCCTTTAGACGCCTCAATAACTATCAAAACATATCCAAGCTGTCTCTATCAACTTCTGTAATATGGGAAAAAAGTTGTGTGATGTATGCTAGAAGAGGTAGTGGTGGAGCATGGATGCGACCATTAAATCCATGGAAACCAGAAGTTTGATTGGTCGAATTCTGCAACACAGGTACATGTTTCTCCCATCATCTGAACTAAAGTAAGTGTTCAAATATTGCTGCAACATGCGCTCGTGGGCCAGGCCTCATGAAGCCAGCCCACTCGCTGTTGTAGGCTCAAGAGTTTAAGGAATAACTCCATCCGACAATATATATATATATATATATATATATATATTTTTTTTTTTTAGTCGAAAGGATTTCTCGCAGTCAACGGTATCAATTCCGGATAAAAGCTAACTATATAGGGTATTTCTGAATACAAAATATTCGAGAAAGAGAATATAATTTGTATGCAAAAATTCTTGGCCCAAATTTTGGATAGGCCCAAATGCTGGATTCTTTGTGTCGGACCCTTCACCAACCAATTGTTCAAGCTAGTTCTTAATAACCGTACTCGACACCAATCTGTCACTATAAGCCTTGCGTGTAGACTGGCGTGTGGCTGCCTTGCTATTGTCGAATGAAGGCTCAGCGCATGTCTACACATGGAGCAAGGTACCACGCATATTTCCAAGATGTATTGTGCTTGTAAGGATGTGCTAATGGAGGCGTGTGTGTCGGCTCCAATAGACGATGTGGGATTGAGTTTGTTTCCAGTCTCAATCTGCTCCTCTTGCACTAGGCGATGTGGGAGTTTGGCATTGCTTGTTTGGGTCTCAATTAAAGTTTGGGTGTCTTCGCTTGGTTTGTTGGGCTTTTCATTCGTGTTTTTGGGTCTTGTCCTGCTAGTGGGCTGTCGTGCTTTGGTTTTGGTTTGTGGGCTGACCTGCTGTTCGTGGGCTGCTAAGGTTTTTGGGCTGTCTCATTTCTTTGTTTTGGGATGTTCCTTGTTGCTAATGGTCAGGTTTTGACAATTGATTGGAGGGCATGGTTCGTTGGACTTATTTGGTAACTACGCAGGGTGTTTCTTTGTGGGAGCTGTTTTTGATCCGACAAATTGGCTGCTCAATTCATGTATGTCGTTCGTGGATGAGGGGACCAAGCGGAATGTGCTAATGGGCTTTATGTTGGGCCTGCCGATGCTTTTTGTAGCTAGTTTCTATTTGGTAACTACTCAGGGCTGTTTCTTTGTGGGAGCTGTTTTTGATCCGACAAATTGGCTGCTCAATTCATGTATTGTCGGATGAAGTTATAAATAGGTGGCAAGGCTCATTATATGGGGTGTCGAGTGGAATCTTTAGCAAGTGACAAGCTACATAAAGTAATACCAATTGGGACAGGGCATTCCTAACAAGTTATATGCTAGACATTGTGAATGTCGACTGAGTCATCCATAACCATTACCTAGTTGTAAATTGTTGTGTCCACTGGGACACCCATAGCATACAATAAATTGTAATACCAATTATGACATCTATTACAAGTCCCTATGACTTTCTCATGTCGACTGGGACATTAAAAAAAATAAAAAAAATTCAAGCCATACCTGGTAATGTTGACTGGGATGTCCATGCCAAGACTTCAATTGGGTACCGAGGACTGGGATATAATCCTCATGCCAAACACATCGCTTCATCACGTGAGGTAGATGGTAGGAAATATAGTTCCATTGAAGGGAGGCGCCTTGAACTTGATGTAGGTCTATGAGACTATGGTCGAGTGGAGTCTATAATTGAAGACACTCATTTCATGTAACCTTTCATGATACTTGGAGGAGATGTCAATCCTCTCATGTTGTTTGAAGAATATGACACAGCCTCTATATCGTATAAAGGAGATTGAGATTCATCTATGTCGTATGAAGAAAATCTTCAAATGTAGTAAGATATTGATAACGATCCTTCTACGTAGTCAGATGCTATCTCGGCTCAGCTTTTCCATATCGGTAGTTTGACTTCAGAAAGATTGGAGAGAATTGCTCTCTTGAACTCTTGCATTCCTTTCGCATGGAGGAAATAACTAATTGTGATCAGTTTTTTGGAGGGATGTGGCTTCTTTTTTGGTGATTTTGTGGATGGTCGTCTGATGGTGGATTACTGCTTCCCCCATTGTTGAATGCTTCTAAGATATCAGGTCAGATTATTAGGAATATTGGGGTGACCCGTAGCCTCGGGCCCTTGGGGAGTTGAAGAAATGTGCTCGAATGTTCGTAATTATCTTTGGAGGATGGCTAATTTGGTGATCATAAGATCTGGAGCCTGCTCATTGCGTGACGCCATACAAATATGGGTGTTTGAATGGATCGTAGATGGAGAGATCTTTGCATGCTATGAATCGCTAGGGCCCCACGGTGGGCGCCAAACTGTAGACGCTGGTTTTCGCCCGAGGTCCACAATCGAGATTTCGTCAGGATGGGGCACTGCGATCCTGTAAAACAAAGATGTAGAGTGAGCGGGAGTACTGCCCACCGGTGTGGTGGGTGCCGGGGGCGCTCCGACGCTCAAGTCAGTGAAGGTACTAAGGAGTGTAGAAGGTGGGAAGTCAAAGGTTGGATATTACCTTGAACTTAGTGGGGTGCCGTGAGGGCGATCAGTCGGAGATGTGCTGAGCTTGAGGATGTCTCAGAGTTGTGAGTGGGAGAGCTCCCCCCCTCCCTGTTAGACTTCAGTTCCTTTTATAAGTTATTTCAGGTGAGACTCATGAATACGTTTATTTGACGTACGTTTGGTGTGTTGGTAACTGTCGCATCATAAAGGAGAATTATGGGCAGTCATGAAGATTGAAAACGGTTGGGTTATAAATGATGTTTATGTATCTTGAGTGTTACATGGGTTATCGTACGGTGGGTCCTTGGATCTGTACTGGTATGGGCTTGCGAGTCCTTGGGCCGATATACATTAAATCTGGGCTTCCTGAGAGAATGAATCTGTGATGGCAACTTGGGCCTAAGGTAAAAGGTCGAAATTGCCCTTGGGCTAAATTTGGCCCGTACAATATATAAATTATTTATAACCATAATTTTGTAGATTAGTTGAGATGTTAAGATATATATACAGGAAAATGTCAATATAATTATCAAAAAGATAAAATATTAATATCTTAACCAAAAAGCAAATAAAGAGAGAAGATGTTCCATCCAAATAATAGATTAGGCCCCATATTTGATTATTCTTGCTTACCCTTTTGATAAAGCCCTAACACCCTCTAATTTAATTTAAGGCATGCTAAATTTTATCTCATATATATATATTAATACCCAATTATACCCATGCTCATTTTCTTAATTGGCATTATGTTTATGTGGCCTCACCTATATAGCTTTGACAGCCAAAAGTTGTCTTGTCCCATTTGAACAAGTTCTTGTTATAAGTTTTAACTAATATATGTCCTTTATTTTCATTTTCATGGTTTAGTTGTTGCACAATTCTTAATCCATTCTCCCATACAACTAATCCATGATCATAGGTTTATGCCCCATTTTTAGATTAGTTTGGTGGAGATTCTTATTGTGAGCAATAATAGATTATTTGAGTACTATTTATACTCAAATAATAACAATAATCCCAACAATTATTTTTTAAAAAGAGAAATGCTAACGAGTGCTATAGGGATCTATTTTTGGAACGTTTTCATGGGAAAAATGAAAAAATAATTAATATTTTGGTAATTTTTTATATTTCCCATAAAAATTATGTGAAAACTTTATAAAAATATATCATTAATGAGTATCCTCGTTAACATGACCTTTTAAAAAAAAAATATGTGTTGACATAAAACAATGCCGTGTGGATTATATATAAATGAATATGAAAATGACTTGAGTTCAAGGGCGAAGGGTACTTAAGATCAAAGGGGTTATAGTTCCTGTATAATTTATTTTTTTAATGATTTTTTTTCTCATTTTTAGTCTTTAAGTTTAATATTTTGTGATTTGACTTCCTTTTATTATTATTATTATTATTGTTGTTGTTATTATTATTATTCAGCCATCTTAAATTTTTATTGATTAGAATATTCTCCTTTGCGATTTACATCAAAAAGGAAATTGTTGAAAGCTTTAGTTCAAAATCAACTATTCATGATTTTGTTTATTGATTATTATGTTTGTTGATGGTAAGAATCAAGATGTAATATATCAAGCAGTTGGCCAAGGATAAAAATGGGATTCCCCTTTTCCAGAAGGAAAAGATATTCAGAAGAAATGTCAAGCACTCCTCGGCTCGGCAGAAAGCATTGACATGATCTCCCGGATCTGGGAAAACCGGACTATGAGATTCACTACAAAACTCATAAGCCGATCACATCAAAATACACAGTCAAACACATTAGAGTGGGAAGGCAAGTCAAAATCTATCCGGTTAGAAAGAAAGGTGTGATGAGTCCACAGGTCGTCTGGCCGCCCACCTAGTCACCGACAGAAGCCTCGGGAAGGTAATTCTCCTTTACACGTGTCATCTCCCGGTAACACCCACCAGGCGGTCATCATCACTAAATGCATGTGGTAGTGAGAAGTCAAATTGATTTGATGGGATGTCAGAAAGCAGGTTCACTTTCGGTAAGAGTAGGCCTAGGGCAGAGAGCTAGTAAATGAAGCAGGTTCACGTGGAAGGCTCTGCAGAATAGGGAACAGTAGCCGCCTTAGTTTTACCGCCACAACTTAGTATATATATAAGGAAAATAGGGGGTGATAAAAAAGAGAGACAAAAAAAAAGAGGCAGATAGAGCCTTTTTTGTAATTATTTTTGTAAAACAGCTCGGTTTACACACTGACCGACCATAAAACAGGTCGGCCAAACACATTTCAGCAATAAAACACCCATCCGTTTTGTGCCCGTGGACGTAGGTTGGGTTTAACCCTCCCGAACCACGTTAATTTCTTGTGTCAATCTGCATTCTCTTCTCCCTCTGCCAAAGTTTGTTTTTGGTTGTCCTCATAACCAAACAAATTCACTGCTGAAGGAAGGTTGAATCCCGGGAACAATATATTTCCGTTATTATCCATGAGACGAAAACCAGCCATCAAGGCGCCGTCTGTGGGACCGAACAAGAAGCAACTCACGTTGTGAGACGATGGTGGAAGGTGAAAGTTTTGATTTTCACAAGCAGCTCAGCAGCAGAATATGTGGGAGGAAGAAAGGGTCCATACGGACGAAGATCTTTTCTTGTTGAATTGTGGAATGAAATGTAAAAATGTTGGCCAACGGACACCCATCCGGGGTGAATTATTGAATGAAATGTAACGAGGGGGGTGGGTTACATCCGTTGGCGGCAGCTGACCAGGCTCCTCAGTAGGAAGGAACTACACTTCCTGAACTACCGGTCGCCAGCTTCGCAAGTTACTTGTGCTGGGGGACTGATCAGGGAGCTAGTCAGCCAAGGGCAAGGTGAACGCCCGACGGGCGGGGTACGAATTGGCGTGGTGGTCTTCCTTGAACTAGGAAGAAATAAGGTAAAAGTCTTACGGGAAAGCCGCACAGAGCGGAGACTGAAGACCTCGCCCAAACACCTAGGGATGCGCTCAGCGAGTTAGCCGTCGGGAAAATGCATTGCTGAAGGAGCACCGACGGAGCGCCTGGTTCAGCAGCCCCTGTGATACAGCTCGGAAACCTTGGGATCAAGTTCAGATCGGGGATCCCAACGGGGTGCCTGATGTAGGAGCCAGCCTGAGTGTGAAGTTTACAACTCTGGCATACGCATCAGGAGTTTTCGGAGCTCGGATCAGAAGATGCGGTGGAGCTGCGAAGCAGAAGACATAAGAGAACCAATGTAAAAGCCTCTATTGAAATGTCCCGCATAGAGTTGTAAGAAGGGCAGTATGTCCTTTAAAATATGAATAAAACTCTCATTTTTTTTAAGAAACTTGCACATCGCTTGTTTGTTAATTAAACGTGAAAGTTATTTTCGTTATTTATTTTGACATGTTCGATGCGAAGGTAATGATTTGAGGTCAGAAGGGGCACCAAACTCGTGGCACGCCAAACACAGATGTCATTATCAAACCCCCGAGTGAAGTGCGCCGACCTGGCTCTTTTCGTTTTAAGTGGAAGATACTACAATGGATGAAGTGCATGAGGGAGCGCGTGAACCCCTCGAGGTAGGATCAGACTCCCGAGGCAGAAGCGTAACTACCCCATGACTTGCATCTATATCTAGGCTCGGGGCTGGATTTGTCCCGCCGAGACCTCTGTGTGCCACCGGCTCAGGGCTGAAGTTCGTTTCGCCGAGGCTTCGTGGTGTAGGCTCGGGGCTGGATTTGTCCCGCCGAGGCCTCTGTGTGCCACCGGCTCGGGGCTGGAGTTCGTTCCGCCGAGGCTTCGTGGTGTAGGCTCGGGGCTAGATTTGTTCCGCCGAGGCCGCTAGGAATTATGTTTTGGAAACCTCCAATAGGACGCTGTTTCGAGGCATCCGTGCTGTTATTTACACTTGTGATTATCTCGTTTGGGGCATGTGCTAAGTCACCCCCGCCTTTTGCCAATTTCATTTTTTTTAAAAAAAAGGAAATAATTTTTTTGTTTTTCGTTGCTCTGGTGAGGGGACGCCCCCGCCAGAGACAATAGAGCATCAAAGGTTGATTTGTTTCCCTTCCGTATAAGTCTTGGAAATTGATCGGCTCGAGGCTGGATTTCGTTCCGCCGAGATCGTGCAATTATTCGGCTCGGGACTGGATTGCGTTCCGTCGAGATCGTGCAATTATTCGGCTCGGGCCTGGATTTGTTCTGCCAAGATTTCAGTCACTCAGCTTGGGTTTGGGGTGACTCCCACCGAGTCTGATTCTTTAGACTGGGGATGTATCATTCCCCCAGGTTCAAATGCTTCCCTCAGCTCGGGTTTGGGGTGACTCCCACCGAGTCTGATTCTTCAGACTGGGGATGTATCATTCCCCCAGGTTCAAATGCTTCCCTCAGCTCGGGTTTGGGGTGACTCACATCGAGTATGATTCTTCAGACTGGGGATGTATCATTCCCTCAGGTTCAAATACTCGATTCAGCTCGGAAAGAGAAATATTTGTTTTACAGCCAGGTTCAATGATGGTTGAATTCAGAATCGAGACGTCAGACTCAGGCTCGACAAAATGGATTTCAGCTTCAGTTACAGATGCTTCGGGGACAAAGATAGGAACTTCAAGCGGTCGCTCCTCAAAAAATAAAAAACATGGGTACAGTGGTTGTGGGCTCGGAATATCGGTTTTGCTCGGGAAGAAGAATTAAGAGACAGTAGCAGTGTCATTGACAGACGAACGACCTAAAAACAGTCAGAGAAGAAGACCTGATTACATATGCAAGGGTGTTTTCTCCCTGGTTCTAAAAACAGCCACCAGCAGGGTGAATGGCTCAACAACTTTTTATAATTCCCGGCATCAACTCATAATAACTTGTTGATACCAAGAACTAGGGGATAGATGTTGATGGTAAGAATCAAGATGTAATATATCAAGCAGTTGGCCAAGGATAAAAATGAGATTCCCCTATTCCAGAAGGAAAAGATATTAAGAAGAAGTGTCAAGCACTCATCGGCTCGGCAGAAAGCATTAACATGATCTCCCGGATCTGGGCAAACCGAACTATGAGATTCACTACAAAACTCATAAGCCGATCACATCAAAATACACAGTCGAACACATTAGAGCGGAAAGGCAAGTCATAATCTATCCGGTCAGAAAGAAATGTATAATGAGTCCACAGGTCGTCTGGCCGCCCACCTAGTCACCGACAGAAGCCTCGGGAAGGTAATTCTCCTTTACACGTGTCATCTCCCGGTAACACCCACCAGGCGGTCATCATCACTAAATGCATATGGCAGTGAGAAGTCAAACTGATTTGATGGGATGTCAGAAAGCAGGTTCACTTTCGGCAAGAGCAGGCCTATGGCAGAGAGCTAGTAAATGAAGTAGGTTCACGTGGAAGGCTCTGCAGAATAGGGAACAGTAGCCGCCTCAGTTTTACCGCCACAACTTAGTATATATATATAAGGAAAAGAGGGGGCGATAAAAAAAGAGAGACAAAAAAAAAGAGGCAGATAGAGCCTTTTTGTAATTATTTTTATAAAACAGCTCGGTTTACACACTGACCGACCACAAAACAGGTCGGCCAAACACATTTCAGCAATAAAACACCCATTCGTTTTGTGCCCGTTGACGTAGTTTGGGTTTAACCCGCCGAACCACTTTAATTTCTTGTGTCAATCTGCATGCTCTTCTCCCTCTGCCAGAGTTTGCTTTTGGTTGTCCTCATAACCAAACAAATTCACTGCTGAAGGAAGGTTGAATCCCGAGAACAATACATTTTCGTTATTGTCCCTGAGACGAAAACCAGCCATCAACAATGTTAAAAGTATTTTAATTTATATAAAAAAATTTATTGAATTTTTTATGGTATATATTTTGGTCTCTACAACTAAAGCTGTCATGTTTAGCTCCTCCTACTTGTAAGGTGGAGAGCAGTGTGCTAAAGGAAGTGTATATATTAGAAATAAGGAATATTACCATTTTACCACTTCAGAAATTAAAAAATAAAAAATAAATATAAGAAATATTGAAATATAATATTTTACTATTATGTCTTTATAAAATTATCATTCAATACAAATATATTTTATTACAAAAAGTATTGAGAAATAATATTTTACTATAAAAAATATTGGGAAATATTTTACTGCTAGTAGTAGATTGTAATTTTTATAAAGATATAATAGTAAAAGATAAGATTTTGTAAATATATAATAGTAAAATGTAAGATTTTATAGTAAAATATTTTTTTAAAAAAAAAATAACAATATTACACCTTAATATTTTTTATATTTATTTATTATTTCATAATTTATAAAATAGTGAAATGATAATAACAATCAATTCAATAATTCATAGTGTCCATAGTAAATATGACAATTTCGCCCACAAACCCCCAAAAATCTGCCCATAATAGGTAAGATTTGGTAAATATTTAAGTGGCTTTGGTGCATGTTTGGTAAATTAAAATAAAACCTGCTGCGGGTTTGGTACGAATTTGGTAATTAAACAAAACCTGTGGATATCCGCTGCGGGTATCCGTTATCCGCAAACTTAAATTTTTTGTTTTATATTTTTGAAGGAAAAGAAAGCTCACTCATATAATATGACTCACATTTTGTATTTAACTTTATCATTTCTTTATCATTTCTTTTGCTCTAATATCCTGTTTAATATTTGCGACTTCATATTAATTTCAAACCAAACTCCACTGAAATTTGAAAAAATTATAAATGATTTAATATTCTTTTTGATTTGGTTTTTATATTACAAATGAAAAATATTTTATCATGGGAAAATTATTTTTATATGATATTTTAAAAACCCGTAAAAAATCCGTTGGATACGAATGCGAGTTTAGTAATTTATTTTTATATGCGGGTGTGAATTTAGTGATGAAAATTAAAACCATCAACATATATAGTGCAGAACCCTACCCACTATAATCCCTAGTCTATAGCCTCAATCACCACCTTTAATCTTCAATTACAAGTGAATGATTAATGATTTGATCATCCAATGGGTCCCTCATCCGAGATTTTACATGCCAAGGGACATGATTGATTGATTTGGTGGAACGCTAAGTCAGCCGTCCATTAAAAAATTTGATGAAAATAATTAATTTTATTCTTCCTTTAGATTATGAATTTAATATTTGACCCATAATTGTTCTTATTCTCCAAATCAATAATTTTCGGCCCAAAAGAACTTGATATGGATTTATGGGCCCATTTTATATGGGCTTCTTGAAACAAAAATTTGTACGAAGGGAGGGCAAAATCGTAGTTATAGATGACTTGCTCAATTTACAAACCCGACAATAATATACTTACTCACACTTTTCTCGAATTTTATCTCAACTCTTTCACTATACTGCAGCTCCAGTGAGATTGTTGGGATAAAATTAAGTAAAAGTGTGAGTAAGTTTATGATTTTTGTTTACAAACACTTGTAAACTGGGCAATTACTCTAAACGGATTATTAAAATAATCCCGCCAAAAGTAACGACCAAGAAACTGAATCCAATGAAACAAAACCACACGTCCATCTCTCATTGGATCAACGCCTTTATATATCTAAGACCGAGCTCCAGTGGCTACTGAGGCTCATCCAGATCCAAGAAATCTCAACAAAAACTTCCAGCAGCCATTTCCAAGCATTGTGAAGGATGTTGTGATTCACCGATCACTTTAGAGTGTGATTGAGGAAAAACCGAATTCAATCTATTACTACCAAGAATAGATACAAGTATGGAAACTATACAAAAAACCTCACTAACAACACTCTCAAGCTCTCTCCATGGAGCTTACACTCATTTGGGGGTACCTATAAACTGATTTCAAGCTTCAATTTATAGGGCAAAAACGTGTGCTACAGTGCACACGTTTTTGCCTACTTAAAACCCTAAAATCATGGCAATCACCACCTAAAGTAGCCATGTCTTCTTCCTCCAAGTATCAGTTCCACCTAAAGTTGCTTGGCAGGTTCTTCATAGATGGATGGCAGCAATGGGAAGCTTCCATGCAGCTGGACTCTTCAATTCTCCCCCTCCAGCTGTATCTGAAACAATCGTCATCTGACAGCTATCCCGGTTATGTCTATGCATAACTCTAGCTTGTCTCGATCACCGTTCCTTTGTTGACATGTCGGCTGTGTCTCTGCACATCACACTTCTCTGCATCTCTGTACAGTATTTTCCTGCTATGTCTCTGCATAGTACAATCCACTGTGTCTCTGCACAGTAATCTTCTGTTGTGTCTCTGCACAGTTTTGTTGCCATGTTTCTTCACTTATTTGTTCCTCAGTGCCTTCTTGCCTTTGGGAAACTCTCTGGCTCCCCCACATCAGTAAGCAGAATATATTCGGATCCCGGATATCTGGTTGATGGAATCTTGCCTCGCTCAAATCTTCTTGTCTGAGGTCCACTGATTTCAGGAGGTCTATCATCATCCATCTCTGTGAATGATCTTGTAGCTTCTAGTGGAGTGGGTTGCGGCTCCCCCTGCTCAACACTTTCTTCTGTAATCTCTGATGGAACAGACTGTGTCTCCCCATGCTTAACATCTTTATTTGCCTCCTCTGGTTCTGCTTTTGGAATTTCCTCGTGCACCATATCTGTGGCCAATTGTGCTGGTGCTGGGTCTGGATTTCTGTTGGCACTGGTATTGGAAGACATTCTGGGCATTTCAATGTCTTCAATTGTTCGGTCTTCAAGAAACTCTACTTCCTGGATTCTGATGACCATCTTTTCCTTCGGATCCCATAGTCTGTATCCAAATTCTTCATCTCCATGGCCTAGGAATATACATGGAGTTGTCATTGCATCGAGCTTCTCCCTGTGCTCATTGGATACATGTACAACGGCTAAACAACCAAATACTCTAGGGTGAGTGTATGAAGGATTCTTACCAGACCACATTTTCTCCGGAATCTCCATGTTCAACGGTTTAGATGGTGATCTGTTGATCAGGTAACAGGCAGCACGAACAGCTTCTCCCCAGAATGGCTTTGGCAGCTTAGCCATACTGATCATTCCTCTGACTTTCTCCATAATGGTGCAGTTCATTCTCGTAGCGACACTATTATGTTGTGGTGTATATAGAACAGTTCTCTCATGTCGAATGTTGTGTCTCATGTAGTAGGCTTCGAACCCTCTGGAACTGTACTCGCCTCCATCGTCTGTGCGAAGACACTTCAGCTTCTTCCCTGTTTCATGCTCTATCATGGCGTGGAACAGCTTGAATTGATCTAGGACATGATCCTTTGTATTGAGGAAATACACCCAGATTTTATGAGAAGCATCATCAATGAAAGTCATAAAATACTTGTTACCGCCCAATGAATCAACCTCCAAGGGACCACAAACATCAGAGTGTACCAGACTGAGCAACTTTGATCTTATCTCTGAAGAGAAATCAAATGAGACTCTACGTTGCTTACCAATCGAGTAGTGGTTGCAAGGACCTCGTGCAGCATCCTTGGTAAGCTCCTTCTTGTTCAGGGTAGACAACCATCTCCCACTAATGTGTCCGAGTCTCCGGTTCCACAGATTTTGAGAAGCCTCTTTTTCAGCTACATTGACGCTGTCTGCACAAATCTTCACATGAGTCTTGTATAGTGTGCCTCAAGCATGTCCTCGGGCGACAACCATGACACCTTTTGTCATTCTCCATATGCCATTTCTGAAGTGATTGTCATAGCCCTGTTTGTCAAGAGCTATCCCCGAGAATACATTCATCCGAAGTTCTGGAACATGCAGGACATCCTTCAAGGTCAATGTACACCCGACATTTATCCGCAACTGAATATCACCCATTCCTACTATCCCAGAGGAACTGATATTTCCCATCTTCACTACTCCAAACTCTCATGCTTTGTATGTTGTGAAGAAATCCCTGTGAGGAGTGACGTGGTGGGATGCTGCAGTATCTACCACCCACTCAACATCTTGGGTTGCGTTTTGAAGGCATGTCTCTTCCTGTATGGAGCATATTGCTACATCTGCTTGGACAACGACCAGTGTCTCTCATTCCTCATTCTTCGGCTGGTAATTGCCTTCTCTCTGCTCTCGTTGCAGTTTTCGGCAATTCTTCTTTAGGTGGCCTACAATGCCACAATGGTAGCACTTATAGGTAGGCTTCCTTCCATCTGAGGATCTACCTCTGGTTGTGCTTCTGCCTCTCTCTCCGTCTCTTCCTTGTTGTCTTCCTCGAGTCTCTGTGACGAAGGCTTCTGTCTATTCTGAGCCAACATCTTTTCTCCTGGACTCCTCATTCGACATGGCATCTTTTACCATAGGCATGGTAACTTTACCTCCTGGAGCGGAATTGCTGAGAGTAACCACCAATGTCTCCCAGCTATCAGGAAGGGAATTGAGTAGTAAGAGGGCTTGTACTTCATCTCCCAGCTGTATGTCTACTGCAGACAACTGGTTCACCAGGCTCTGGAACTCATTGGTGTGTTCCGCAACGGAAGTTCCACTCCGTAGCTTCAGGTTCACCAAACGCCTCATTAACATGGCTTTATTCCGAGCTGTCTTGGCCTGAAACATGTCTTCCAGCTTTATCCACACCCCGTAAGCATCTGAATCATGTGCTACGTGGTGGAAGACATTGTGACCGATCCACTGCCTAATCTGACCCAGAGTTCTGTTGTTGAGTTTATTCCAGTCATACTCCTTAACAGACTCTGGTTTCACTCCCTTCAACTCGATGACATCAAACAGATCTTTGCAATGTAAAAAATCTATCATCCGAAGTCTCCAGAGGGAGTAATTAGTTGCAGCCAGTTTAATCATTGCACCAGAAGATGAATCTCCAATTTCCATTTTAAGTTTTAAAGTTTAAAATGTAAATACAATAAAATTGGGGCCGAATTTCACAAATCCGAGGTCATCGTTCCATCTGGAATGGTCGAAAATGGTGGAATAGACACTTCATTGGTCTAAATCCGACACAGAGGCTGATTTATAAATTCCTAAAAGTTATGGGGCAAAACTATAAATTTCAAAACTTCAAGGGGCTAAATGAAATTTACCAGGCTGTTGACGTGGCAGTGTGGGACCGGTTGCTGATGTGGCACTGACATGGAAGACTCCTTACTGACATGGCGCTGACGTGTCTGATGATGTGGCGGACACGTGGCGCTGACGTGGCATACTCCTTGCTTACGTGGCACTGACGTGTTGGATGATGTGGCGCTGATGTGGCGGCTGACGTGGCTGCTGACTGTACTATGACGTGGCACTGACTATGCACTGACTGGGTGCTGACTGTGCGCTGACGTGGCGGCCACGTAATCGTCTTCAACCTCTGAATGCGCGTATGGCGCGTGGCGCGACTGGCGGCGCGTGAAGATCTCTCTGCCTGGAGCGTGCGGCTCGTGTGGGCTCCCTGGACCTCCGTTTGATCGCCGAAAAATACCACCGTGCTCGTCTCGACGTGAACTAGATGATGGTATGCTCAAAGTTGATTTTTGACAACTTTGCCGGAACCCAAATTTTCCGAACCGAGCTCCGTTCTTCAGTTTTTCGACCCCAAAGAAGAACCAAAGCTACTGATACCACTTGTTGTGATTCACCGATCACTTTAGAGTGTGATTGAGGAAAAACCAAATTCAATCTTTTACTACCAAGAATATATACAAGTATGGAAACTATACAAAAAACCTCACTAACAACACTCTCAAGCTCTCTCCATGGAGCTTACACTCATTTGGGGGTACCTATAAACTGATTTCAAGCTTCAATTTATAGGGCAAAAATGTGTGCTACAGTGCACACGTTTTTGCCAACTTAAAACCCTAAAATCATGGCAATCACCACCTAAAGTAGCCATGTCTTCTTCCTCAAAGTCTCAGTTCCACCTAAAGTTGCTTGGCAGGTTCTTCATAGATGGATGGCAGCAATGGGAAGCTTCCATGCAGCTGGACTCTTTAAAGGACGTTGTAATTCCAGAGAGTATTATTAATGAATCCAAAAACAGCATTTGGGGAAAGAGTCTTGGTTTCTGAAGATGATCATGCCAAAAGTATTATTTTTTGTGGAATTTTCAAACAATTTTTGAAAAGGTATATCGAAAGATAAGAAAAAAAAATCAGAATAAGAATAAGATGAGGAGCCTTCTTAGTCTTGCCAAGGTATATATTTGAGATCTCCTATAAATTCTTGGATCAAATGTATAAGTTTGTTTTAATTACTTGTTTGGTTGCTAAGATTTTGTGGAAAAGAAACTATGCAAATGAAGCTTGAATTTTTTGGAAATGAAATATTTTCATGGGATTTAGACTTCTTTATGATATAAATTAAATGATGGGATCTTTCTTTGTTTTGCTTTGTGAGATAATTTGGGTTCAGTTGAAATGAAACTTCAAATTTGCTTAATTATCATACTCTCTTACTATTGTCATTCTCTGATCACTCTAGAGTGTGTTTGAAGGAAAAACAGAAACTTTCTGTTACTATAAGAATAAATTACAAGTGTTTGCTTCCTCCAAGTTTCAACTCCACCGAAAGTTGCATGACAACTTCCTCTTGGATGCGGGATCATGCATGGAAGCTTCCCATGCAGTTGGATCTCACACTTAATTTGTTTTCTAGTGGTTGGTGATGTGGTAGATCAAGATTTATTCATTAAAAGGGGAGAGTTATGGTGTTTTAGGATATAACCTTTAATTTGTATATAACAGTTTGTTGGACAATTATGACCCATAGCATCACTATTTGTATAGAACATGGTGTTGTTGTACAAATTAACTATGTGACAAAGGAAATTGCTCTTTTATCATTTGTAATTGGATTATCGGGATATATAAATGATGAAAGTCCATATGATTAGTTCCAGATTAATAAGATATGAGACAGTATTAATCCACTAAGGTTTAATCATTAAAACATCCATAGTCGTAATATTATCGAGATTGGACATCGATAATGCAAAATAGACTAGTATTGCACTTGTGCGTGTTATGGGAGCATAACGGCATAGTTCTCATATATTTGAGTATTGGATACTCATGCAAGTGTAATAAGAGGTTGTGTTTACCGATGGTACGGGAACAGCTTCGCTCTGGATAGACCCCTCAGAATTCCATTGGTAGTATGACTATGTGTCTATGAAAGTCCGAATCAGGGTAGGTGTATTTGGTCTTAACCTGAGACTTGCATCGCTAATACTTGCGACAATCAATATATTTTGGTTTTGGTCGTCCAGGGCTTTAACAGGTTCAGTGTACGCCTCTTCTGGGTATATTGAGAATCGTAGTGTATTGGGTGTGATGTCAAGATGGAAGTATCACTCCAGTCATATGGAGATGATGGTCACGTAGGATACGGAACTGGTACTCTTGTATGCTGCAGCTATCGGGATAATATAACTAGGTCATGTTTATCCGATTATAGAGACTAGTTACCAGAGATCCGATATGTGCTTCGTACGGGGCAAACACAATTCCAGCCCCAGGCCTAGCACGTGACATCCGATACTGGATCGCAATATGTAATACTACGTATACTACGCCTGATACAGATTATATATTCCTTTAAGGATATTTCTGGAGAATTGGGTAGGCACAGTGCTTTGCTAGAAGCCAACCATGTCTTGTAAATCGGTAAAAACGTAGTACTACGTGTTCAGATAGACCGACGACCGGATTTACTGCCAACATATCCAGAGATCTCATGGGTCGCTTCCCGAAGATTCACCGATGACGTATGACTCGCACATAATTAATCAGAGATTAATTATAAGAGAGAGAAAATTAATCTAGGATTAATTACAGAGATATTTTATCTGTGATAAAATACTGTTTAAAGAGAGAGAACGATTAATTTGGAATTAATCGATAAAATAATATATTCGATATATTAAACGAAATTAGATTTCGACGAGGAATTAAAATTAGATTTTAATTCGGGCAAACGAGTTAATTTAGAATTAATTCGCTAGCGACGTGAATAGTAATTTTGCTAGGCATAATTATTTAATTAAATTTGATTTAATTACGTCGCAACGGAAAATTTGTTAATTCAGAATTAGCGAACCCGAGCCCGGGAGTGTCCACTCGGATTTTGAATTAAAGTGGGGCCCACAAGTCACATCACGCGTCACATCATTAGTCACTCAAGTGATGGAAGTCTTGTCACCTTTTTGGTGATTGACATCTTGACACTTTTGATTGATGGGAGTTGTTGGAGGCATTAATGCCTTGTACCAAATTTTGAATTTGGTAAATGGTATTTATTTTTGAAAATAAAAAAAAAACACAATACACACATCTCTTCCTCTCTCTCATCTTCACGGCAAAGTGAAGAATTTTTCCTCTCCCAAATGTTCTTGGCTAGGCCGAGAACTTCATGAAGTTTTAAGGGAATTCGTTGCAAAATTTTCCTAATGCTAGTACATAAAGAGTCTTACAAAGGTGATAGGGAAACCTATTCATGAGCATGGAATCATTCAAAAAGCTTGGAGCTTGAAGAACACAACAAATGGACCTTGGCCGAAACACACAAGGAGGAAAAGCTTGGAGCAGAATTTTTGTTGTCTTCGCATCGCAAAAGCCGATCAAAGTGAGTATTTCCGCTACTTTACTTTGATGTATTCACACGTTTATATGCTTAATTGATCTTGGTTTGACCTAGAAAACCCAACAATGGTATCAAAGACATTATTAAGCATGAAATTGGATTTATGGTTCTTATGCTAAAATTTGGGTAAAATTGATTTGAGCATGATTTGATAAAATTGATTGATTGAGTATGCTTGAATGATGATAACTTAGAGTTATACATGATCAATTTGATGAAAATTGAATTGGATTAATTTTTCCCCAAATATTGGGCTTGGCCGAATACATGATAAACCCTAAAGTCATGGTAATTTTATTTGTTGATCATTGGATGAATTGAAAGACATGGTATAAATTGATTTAGGATTTAATTGGATTGAAATCGAAATCTGATTTAAAAATCCCTAATTGCCGTGAGATGTATAACATGTAATGAGATTATTTTTTGATTCAATAATATTGGACATGTTTTGATGATGATTAGCATGATTAATTATGTAAATTGATATTTTGGAAATGTTAATTTGACTAATTAATTATGGCTAATGCACTTTAGTTGATTAAATTATGATATTTGGGATATTGGAATTTAATTAGTTGGGCTAAATTTGGAATTGGGCTTATAAAGTTGTATTTGGGCTTAATGGGCTTAGTTGGGCCAATTTTGGTTTAGGTTAATTGGTTGGATCCAATTGGGCCTAAAACCATTTCCATAAAGTCCAAATATGATTAAATGGACCTTTAATAATTTTAATTGGGCCTAAATTGATTTTTGGCAAAAGGTGATTCCTTATTGGGCTTTGGTTGCCAAAGTCCATGCCTTATAAATTAATTGAAAGCCCATTGGACTTTAATTAAATTGACATTGGATGTTAAATTGGGCTTTGAGACCCGTAAAGATTGGATTTAGAATCTAAGTCGCAAAAACTCATTAATAAAGTGTAATTATTTAATTTAGAATTAAATAAAGAATTAGTATTGAATACGAATTAAATTGGATTTAATATCGTAGTTTGATATAATTCAAGAATTCGTACTTTGAGTACTTATTCTTAAACGAGTCGGACTCGCGCAAATCAAATCGTTGTTTGAACATTGGATGGTCATTAATTTCAGATTAATTAATTGGATTAGATTGATTGATAACATGCTTTGTGTGAATACATGGATGTGATGTATGAATAATGTATATCGGATGGATATTAGATGGGTGAGGGCAATTTTGGAAATTGTTATAATAAATTTAGAATTTATTAAATTGGACCTGCGTGTCCAGCCTATTACCTTTTGATTCTTTGTATTTTTCTTCTCACCTATTCCCCTAAATGTAAATGAGGTTTCTTTAGAAGTGTTATGTAATTGGGTAGAAGTAAGATTTGTGCTAGCGGGAGAGAGGAAATGGAGAGATTTATTTTAGGAACAAAATTGTTTTAAATATCCATCCGCATATCATTATTAATTTATTTATCGCGCCTTATTATGCTTTTAGAATGCATGTTTAAGGGTGTATGATGAGACCCAATCAAAGATAATTAATTGGTTGCCAATTACGTGAAAAACCCTCAATAAATATTAATCGTTTTCCTTCCATTGAATGATTCATTCTCAAGATCCAAGATTGGCACTGGTTTGTTGGCCAAAGTCAAGACCTTTGTCCATCGCGGATGTGTTTGAATCATGGAGGCTTTGTTCTATATTGCATGTCTTGTCCAAGTTGTGATTTGTTGGCCAAATTCAAGATCACTTCTTGCCATCGACATCGATTACGAAACTTTCCAAGGTCAATGGGTCCCGCTTAACTGTAATCATTAAGTTTGTTGTGCCAAATCCAAGACTTAATTGATTCAGAGGAAAAAGGTTAGGGAATATATTGGATATATTGGCATATATTAGATATATGTTTCGGACTTGGATGTCCACCTACTGGATCTAGGAATTGGATGATATCCAATTGATCTTAGAGATCTACCTAGTTAAATATCATGCAGTTTGTTGGCCAAAGTCAAGGTTGTGTGTTATTTAACGTGATCCTAGCCCACTAGGAAACTAGGTTTCCCGAGTACTCAACAGAGGGTTAGAGGCTCGCCGAAAAATAGTGGGAGGCAAATATTAAATTTGCAATTTCGTTTAGATACTTGCCAATACGCGCTCATTTCAATTTTTCGTCATTAATTTAAATATATATTAGTTGGACTAATATTTAATCTTTGTTTTAATTAAACAGTTGGACTGTATTCAAACTACTTCAAATTATGGTTGATTATATAATTGGATTATTGTAATCAATATATTTGAATTTAAATAATCAAATTATAGTTGATTATATAGTTAGACTATAGTAATCATTATATTTAATTGTGCCCGAAATCGTTGATTGGATAGTTGGACTATAGCAATCAAGATAACTGAAAGATTAACGTTTAAAACATAATCCTGGGTGAAAATACTTTTAAATGACTTTAATTTTCAGATTGGGAATAGAACCTCAGGATAGTCCTGGGAACTGAGAAGTTACTCTATTTGATAGAGCAACCTCTTGGGCCTGAGCCCGGAGTTGAGTAAATAGTGGAGCATGAGTTTTGGGTGACTCATGGTGATGATAACTTTAGTGCTTAATCCTTTATGCTTGATGCAATGATACTTTAATTCCGTCGTCAAAATTAAGGATTAGATCCTTGTACCATGATGATGAAATTAAAGATCTTCATAGATCTATTCTTAGATATTAGAAGTACAAATTACATAAGAAGCTCTTTAGCTCGTGTATGTCATAAGGTACATCTGTCGAGCACTAGGTGTCGCAGATGATTGCTGACATCGATCAGCTAGGTTAGCTGGGCATTACCTGCGTGGCTGAGACTGCCAAAGATTTGATCTTATAGTCTCTACCCGAATGGTGGGGCAGGTTCATTATGAACCAAGAGTAAACTCTTGGAGAGTTGACGGCTATGCTCTAGGAGGCAGAGCCAGAGCTTCTAAAAGGGGCAAAGGCAAAACCATCACAAGTCTTCTAGGAAGACAAATGACATATCCCAAGATGTTTGCCTAAACAGTGGCAAACGGGGTCACTGGAAGCGTGACTGCCGTATGGACAAGGCAAACATGAAGGAAATGAAGAGGGGCAAGGTTCCGGCTTCAAATATGTTTGTCATAAACATGTTCACTATTAGTTTCAAAATTGGATTTTGATACTAAGTATTGTACATAAATATGTACTGTTGTGCAGAATCTGCTGATGAGCAGGATACTGACTTCAGTTGAGATTTACCTGCGAATCGGAAACGGGATGAGAGTCGCTGTTTTAATCGTAGAAACCTAAGTTTAGGAACTACCCTTCGGGTATGTATTTAAATTATGAGACTATTAAAATGTACTTAGTTTGACTAGAAACATTATCTGTATATCTAAGTTTAACCCGTTGTGGGTATACCTTTATATTCTAGAACACTAAAGTGTTTTATTTTATAAGATGATATTGAGATAAACACATTAGATGTGAATAGCAGTATTTATATTTTGAATATAAATGAATCTCAAACGTATAACATGACAAACAAATAGCTCAAACTGAATTAATCAGATGAGACTTATTTGTGGCATTGTTGTCTGGGACACATTAAACAAGACTCGTATATCCACACTTTTGAAGAGTGGGTACTAGGACGAATTTAATTCTAATCAAATGATGTCTACGAATCTAGTTTATTAGGAAAAGTGCCTAAAACACCTTTTACTTGGTAAAAGTGTAAGTGCCACCGATCTGTTAGCCCTCGTTCATAAGGACGTAAGTGGGCCCATATCTAGCTAGACTAGAGGTGGATATGAACACTTCGTAACCTTTACGGATGTGGCATCGCGTTATGGTTAAATGTTTCTTTTGAAACACGAATCGGAAACTTTTGATAAATTCAAAGAGTTTCGACACGAAGTAGACAGACAGATCGGCTAAAATATTAAACCATCACGGTTAGACCGTGGTGGAAAATACTTAAGCAATAAGTTTCTCAATTACTTGAAAGAGTATAGTATTCTTTCAATATGGACTCTTCACATAACACCTCAATTAGACGGTGTGTCCGAACTGAGAAACTGAATCTTTTTGGACATAGTAAGGTTAATTATGAGTCACTCTAAGCTACCATTTTCCTTCTAGGGATACGCATTAATCCGTGCAAAACTTATTTTGAATAAGGTTCCATGAAAATCTATTTGACAGACTTTATATTAGATATGGACATGAATGAAACATGGTTTTCTCATTCCTGAAGATTTGGGTATGCTAGGCATAAGTTTGGATGATTCCAAACTAGAACCCAAATCGGATAAGTGCCTAAATTGTAGGTTATCTTAGGGTAACCAAAATATATTACTTATACAACTCACAAGAGAACAATGTAATTATTGCTCGCCATGTGTTTTTCCTAAGAGGAATACCTATATGCAGTGATAAGTGGGAGGAAAGTAAAACTCGATGAAAATTGGAGTAATACTGTTCCAGACACCGATTCCTTAACAGAACACAAACAGTTCATCAAGGATGAAATTGTACCACAATCTTCGAATACACAAGAACCGCGTAAGTCGGAGAGAGTCAGAAAACAACCTGGGAGGTATGGGTTTCTGATCTCACCTCGTAAAGATGTCAAACTTATTGAGGAAAACAAACCGACTACGTATTAGGAAGTGATACAAGGTATCGACTCCTTATTATGGCAAAGTGACATGAAGTCCGAAATGGAATCCATGTATAACAACCAAGTTTAAACACTGGTTGATGTACCGGAAGGCATTGTGCCTATTGGTACTGTACCTATTGGTACTGTATAAGTCTTCAAGGAAGACATACATGGATGGCAACATACAACGTACTAAGCTAGGCTTGTAGCGAAAAGGTATCGTTATCAACATTGTGTCAATTACGACGAAACCTTTTACTCGTTGCCATGGTTAAATCCATTTGGATAATGCTTGCTAATGCTGCGTGTTTCATTTATGAAATATGGCAGCTGAACGTCAAAATCACTTTCCTTAAACGAAAACCTTTTGGAGGGTGTTTACAACATCCTGACGGTTTTGTCGTACCAAAACAAGCAAACAAGGTTTGCAAGTTAAATCGATCCATTTATGGATTGAAGCAAGCATTGTGTTCTTGGAACCAGCGTTTTGATGTAATCATAATGGTATATGATTTAATTCAAAACGAAAATGATTCTTGTGTATATAAGGAGGTTAGTGGGAGTGCACTGACAATGATTGTCCTAAATAATGATGATATATCATTTCCTGGAAATGATATTCTCATAATACAATTGGTGAAAGTTTGGCTTTCATGAAAAATTCTCCGTAGACTACTTGGGAGAGACAACCTTTATTCTAGGAATAAGGATCTACTGGAATAGATCTAAAAGTTGTTGGCACTCTCCGAGAAATCATACATTGAAAGATGTACGCGACCTGGTGTCTCATATGCTTTGAGCATATGGAGTCACAATCAGGGCAATCCAAGTGATGGTCACTGGATTGATGTTAAGAACATCATTAAGTATCTTAGATGAACTAATGATGCTTTCTTATGCTATGGAGAAGGAGAACTTGAAGTGACTGGGTTCACCGTTGCAAGTTTCCAAACCGACAAAAATGACTATAAGTCGTAATAAAGGTACTATATAGTTTGAATAACGGAACAGTGAGCTGGAAATCTTCCATGCAAGATACTGTTGCCGAATAAACAACAAAAGCGGAATATTGCTGCAGCTGGGGCAGCAATAGAAGCACTTTGGATCTATATAATCCTAATTGGATTAGGAGTAGTTCTGTTAGCAGCTTAGCTAGGATACAACACAGGCTAAAGAATTAATGGTCTCATCAATGATCCAAATATATACTTCAACTATTCATCTGATTCGTTCGGATCATACATTGTGGCGATGTGATGATCGGATAAATTGCATCAGATGATAACTTTGCAAATCCGCTGACGAAAGCATTTTTCTCAGCAGAAGTTTGAGCGACCCGTACATAGTTCAAGTGTAAGACACTTGAGTGATTGGCTATAGGCCAAGTGGGTGATTGTTGGACAATTATGACCCATAACATCACTATTTGTACATAACATGGTATTGTTGTACAAATTAACTATGTGACAAAGGAAATTACTCTTTTATCATTTGTAATTGGATTACCGAGATATATAAATGATAAAAGTCCATATGATTAGTTCCAGATTAATAAGATATGAGACAATATAATCCACTAAGGTTTAATCATTAAAACATCCATAGTCGTAGTATTATCGAGATTGGACATCAATAATGCAGAATAGACTAGTATTGCACTTGTGCGTGTTATGGGAACATAACAGCATAGTTCTCATATATTTGAGTATTGGATACTCATGAAAGTGTAATAGAAGGTTGTGTTTACCGATGGCGGGAACAACTTCACTCTGGATAGACCCCTCGGAATTTCATTGGTAGTATGACTATGTGTCTATGGAAGTCCGAATCAGGGTATGTGTATTTGGTCTTAACATGAGACTTGCATCGCTAATACTTGCGACAATCAATATACTTTAGTTTTGGTCGTCCAGGGCTTTAACAGGTTCTGTGTACGCCTCTTCTGGGTATATTGAGAATCGTAGTGTATTGGGTGTGATGTCAAGATGGAAGTATCACTCCAGTCATATGGAGATGATGGTCACGTAGGATACGGAACTGGTACTCTGGTATGCTGCAGCTATCGGGATAATATGACTAGGTCATGTTTATCCGATTATAGAGACTAGTTACCAGAGATCCGATATGTGCTTCGTACGGGGCAGACACAATTCCAGCCCCAGGCCTAGCACGTGACATCTGATACTAGATCGCAATATGCAATACTACGTATACTACGTATACTACGCCTGATATAGATTATATATTCCTTTAAGGATATTTCTGGAGAATTGGGTAGGCACGGTGCTTTGCTAGAAGCCAACCATGTCTTGTAAATCGGTAAAAACGTAGTACTACGTGTTCGGATAGTCCGACGACCGGATTTACTGCCAACATATCCATGGATATCATGGGTCGCTTCCCGAAGATTCACCGATGACGTATTACTCGCACATAATTAATCATGGATTAATTATAAGAGAGAGAAAATTAATCTAGGATTAATTACAGAGATATTTTATCTGGGATAAAATATTATTTAAAGAGAGAGAACGATTAATTTGGAATTAATCGATAAAATAATATATTCTATATATTAAACAAAATTAGATTTCGACGCGGAATTAAAATTAGATTTTAATTCGGGCGAACGAGTTAATTTAGAATTAATTCGCTAGCGATGTGAATAGTAATTTTGCTAGACATAATTATTTAATTAAATTTGATTTAATTACGTCGCAACGGAAAATTCGTTCATTCGGAATTAGCGAACCCGAGCCCGGGAGTGTTTGCGGGCCCACTCGGATTTTGAATTAAAATGGGGCCCACAAGTCACATCACGTGTCACTTCATTAGTCACTTAAGTGATGGATGTCTTGTCACCTTTTTGGTGATTGACATCTTGACACTTTTGATTGATGGGAGTTGTTGGAGGCATTAATGCCTTGTACCAAGTTTTGAATTTGGTAAATGGTATTTGTTTTTGAAAATAAAATAAAAAATACAATACACACATCTATTCCCCTCTCTCATCTTCACGGCAAAGTGAAGAATTTTTCCTCTCCCAAATGTTCTTGGCTAGGCCGAGAACTTCATGAAGTTTTAAGGGAATTTGTTGCAAATTTTTCCTAATGCTAGCACATAAAGAGTCTTACAGAGATGATAGAGAAACCTATTCATGAGCATGGAATCATTCACAAAGCTTGGAGCTTGAAGAACACAACAAATGGACCTTGGCCGAAACACACAAGGAGGAAAAGCTTGGAGCATAATTTTTGTTGTCTTTGCATCGTAAAAGCCGATCAAAGTGAGTATTTCCGCTACTTTACTTTGATGTATTCACACGTTTATATGCTTAATTGATCTTGGTTTGACCTAGAAAACCCAACACAGTTTGTACTTAGAATTTTTCCCTAATGCTATTCGTTATCCAAGCTTAACCAGAAGCCACTTAATGTTATGCATTGATATATGACATGAGACATTGCACTGCAGAAAATTTATTTGCTTTCATCAAATGCATCATTATATATTTTAAGGTTTTTTCTTAATGGAGTTTTCTTTAATCATGTTATTATTATCTATGTCTTGCAGATGTATTTAAAGGATTGTAATGATGCTGAGCTCTCGGACTCTGGCTTGGGTAGAATTTCTTCATCTTTGTCCTTACAATTGCCAAATGGTATGACTTTGGTGATTATATCGCATTGTATTTGATGATTAGTTTATTTGGCAGCAAATGAATCTAAGAAAAGAATTCGTAAATGGTGTTAGAATATTGATCATCATAATCATTATAATCGATATTCAAATGGGTAATTCAGATCAACAATGAGTCCAGAATATGATCAGAGTTATTTTTCTTTTTCGTGAATCTCATTGTATTCAAATGGTGTTAGAATGACTTCTTAGGCTTTCTCTGTTATACTTTTGATGCAGCTAATTCTACTGTTGTCACTGTTGCTAACATTCTGAAGCAAAATGGATTTGCAAATAATAAAGGTAAGAAGTCACAGCCTTATTTTGTTTATGAAACATAACACCGCTTGACTATCAGTTATTGATAAACAATAAGAATTGCATGTTTTAGGGAATGCAACAGAGAAAGAGGTATCTTCGCGGAATGCTCCAGGGAGGACCATGTGTGGTACATATAGCGTCATTATACAGTAAATTAACATGCAACAAACAAATCAAATCCAAAAAAACAAAAGTAGATCTAATATGACATGCATAAACCCTAGAACTTTTAAAACAAGAAAAACCTGGTACAGTGACGAAATCTTTGATCCGAGTCGAGATAAATCTATGTCCTTAAGAACTTATCAGCCCCGTCTCGGTGCTCTACGGATTTGTGGATAATGTTATCTCAGGATAACCCGGATTTCTCTTGTTCAAGGGGCACACCTTAACAAGATCTTGAACTTGGAATATGGTGGAATACTCTCTGACTCAAGAAAGCAATTAAGACTCTCACTTATATGATAAAATTCAGATTTCATTTGTGTGTCTTTAGAGGAACAAAATGGCTTCCTTTTATAAGCATGGAAGAGTGCCTCAATGACACCCTTTGGGTTAGAGTGCAACCCTCCAAAGGGTTGCACCCCTCCTATGCATCCCTTGAGCATAGGACCATGTTACACACAAATGGAGGACATGTCCCTAAGGGGTACCATCCAAAGGACATGTCCCTCCTCCATCCAACATAAAATATTTGAATATTTGAAGAATTTACAACAATCCCCCACAATTTTTCAAATATTCATGAGAACACTTGAGATAGTTTCCGTGAACTAAAGCTGCATCGAAATAGGTAGCTTTCGCCTTGAACCTTTCCTAGTGAATGACAATCGGATTTACTT
This sequence comes from Zanthoxylum bungeanum, assembly GCA_019454045.1. Taxonomy (NCBI): domain Eukaryota; kingdom Viridiplantae; phylum Streptophyta; class Magnoliopsida; order Sapindales; family Rutaceae; genus Zanthoxylum; species Zanthoxylum bungeanum. The sequence continues at coordinate 55,570 of SKCR01033284.1, forward strand.
GGCAAACCAGTGACCCATAGTCTTGAACTATTCTGCCGTTGGTGTAAACCAAGACAACTGCCAACACACAGCTTTACTTCGACCATTTCCCGTTCTACGGTTGTGTTCATTTCAGCCCTGAACAATGGTCCTGGATTCATCAAGCACTTTAGGGTAACCCGCCTTTAAAAGTTCCCATGGAAGCGACCTCACTTCTTACTTGATATATGTGATCTACTATGAAGAGGTAATCTATCTTTACCCCCATTAGGACTCATCTCCTAATATAGTGATCATTAAAAGCCTTAACTTATCCTAACCAATGACAGACAACACTCACCATCATTATCGGAATGAGAAATAGTACAAAACTCTTCAGTGCTTGTTTTGAATTGCACAAAATTTCCGTTGTCCCTTTTGAACCTAGATCTTGGGATCTCCAGTCAGCTAGGTTGGGTTTCCACAGTGACAATTCTTAGATTATAGGCTTCAAGCCCATTCCCCTCGATGACTTCTCAACTTGCTCTCGAGGTAAACCTTTAGTTAGTAGATCCGCTAGGTTTCTTTCGACTCAACATAATCAATCGATATTATTCCATTTGAGAGCAGTTGACTTATGGTATTATGTCTCCGACGTATGTGTCGAGACTTACCATTATACATTGTATTTTGGGCTCTCCCAATAGCCGATTGGCCTTCACAATGTATGCTTATCGCTGGCACCAATTTAGGCCAACTAGGAATATCTTCCAGGAAGTTTCAAAGCCATTCCGCTTCTTCCGCTATTTTTTCTAACGCTATGAACTCTGATTCCATAGTAGACCGGGCAATACATGTTTGCCTCGAGGATTTCCATGACACGGCTGCATTACCAAGTGTGAAAGCAAATCTACTCGTAGATTTGGAATCCACTATATCAGATATCCAGTTAGCATCGCTGTATCCCTCTAGAACAGCAGGATATCTCTCATAATGTAGCCCATATTTTGAAGTTTCCCATACCTCAAAACTCTTACTATGGCTTTGCAGTGGTTATGTCCTGGATTGCTAGTATATCTGTTAAGCCTGTTCACAACTTGAGCGATATCAGTTCGTGTGTAATTCGTGAGATACATCAGACTTTCGATGATCCTTGAAGGCTCTATTTGCGATATGTTTAAGCCAGTATTCTTCGAAAGAGCAAGAGTTAGGTTAGCTACTCCAAAATTTTTCATATCAAATTTGATGGATAACACTTTCTTGGTAGACTGAATCAACTTATGATTATTACCAATTATCAACATATCATCTACATAGAGACATACAATGACATATCATTCTTTAGTTGATTTGGTGTATATACACTTATCATACTCATCGGTTTTAAACCCACTTGACAATATCTCTTTGTCAATCTTCTCATGTCATTGTCTAGATGCTTGTTTTAATCCGTACAAGGATTTTACAAGTTTGCACACCTTCTGTTCTTATCCAGGAACATTAAACCCTTCTGGTTGTTCCATGTAAGTCTCTTCATCCAATTCACCATTCAAGAATGACGTCTTTACATCCTTTTGATGTATTTCAAGACCAAATATAGCTACTATGGCTATGAGCATTCTTACCGATATGATACGAATCACTGGTGAATAGGTGTCAAAGTAAACAATGCATTCTTTTTGTCTATAACCTTTTATGACAAACCTCGCCTTGTACTTCTCTATTGATCCATCCATTTTCATCTTCCGTTTGAATATCCATTTGTAGCCCCGTGGCTTACAACCTTGAGGAAGATCAACCAACTCCCAAGTATGAATTTGTAGGATCGAATCAATCTCACTGTTAATAGCCTCTTTCCACAGAGGTGCCTCCATAGAAGACATAGCTTTCTCATAACTTCGAGGCTCATTTTCTAACCAGTATGTTAGAAAATCGGGTCCAAATAACTTAGACGACTTCTAGGTTCATTTGCCTCAACATTTCCATGTTGATTTGACTCTTGGTCAACCTGATCACTGTCCTTGACAGTATCATAAGTTCTTTTGAGAGACTCTTTTCTTTATCTTTCCCTACAAGGAAATGTCTCTTCAAAATGTCGCATTCATTGACTCAATTATCATCTACGGATTGATGTCAGGAATCTAGGACTTGTGTACCAAGAATCGATACGACTACTGTTGCGAGCATATCCAATGAATATACAATCAACAGTTTTAGGTCCTATTCTAACCTTCTTAGGTTTATGAACCATTACTTTGGCAATTGGCAAGACACCCCCACATTTCAGATATTTGTAGGAAGGTACATAACCTTTCCACAACTCATATGGTGTCTTGTCCAATCTCATGTGAGGAAGCTTGTTCAGAACGTAGTTCGCGTAAATCAAGGCTTCCCCCATAAGTTCTGAGGTAAACCAGAACTTGTCAACATGGAGTTCATCATTTCCTTCAACGTTCGGTTTTTGTGCTCAGCAATCCCGTTTGTTGAGGAGAATAAGGAGCATGGGTTTCGTGAATAATTCCATGCACAGAACAATATTCACCGAATGATGAAACATATTCACCACCTCTATCACTCCTGATTCTTTTGATTTCCTTGCCAAGTTGATTTGCAACTTCGTTCTCAGTGTATAAAGCTCTCAATAGCTTCAGCTTTGCTCCTCAGTAAATACACCTACCAGAATCTTGTGCTTTCATCGATAAAAGTGACAATGTACTTTTTACCGCCTCTTGTTTGCACAATATTCATGCCACACACGTCAGTGTGTACAAGTTCCAAGGGTTCAGAACTTCGTTCTATGATGTTCTATGTATTTTTGCTTCAACACATGCCTCACACTTATGTTGGCTATCAATGCAAATTTAGGTATAAGGTCCATGTTAATTAATGTACGCATTGTATCATAATTAACATGTCATAACCTCTCATGCCATATATTTTGTGACTCAATAATATAAGCAGAAGTTTCAGCTTTATTAATAGCACAATTGACAGTCATTGAAAAAGGCCCTCAGCGAGGTATCCTTTTCCTACATAGACATCATTTTTGGTCAATACAATCTTGTCAGAAACAAATACAAACCCGAGATCGAGTTCTTCCGAATATCTGGAACATGCAAACATTCTTATATGTAAGCTCCATTTCGGATATCATTTTCAGAACCATTGTGCCTTGTCCAACCACTCTAGATGTAGACGAGTTTCCCATTGTCAGATGATCGCCGCCATCGACCTTCTGATACGAGGAAAACATCTTGCTATCAGCATAGATATGACGAGTAGCCCCTGTATCTACCCATCATTCTCTCGGATTCCCAACCAAGTTGGCTTCAGTTACCACTGCTGAGAGGTTCATTTCTGAAATCTCATCAGTTAACTGCTCATCTTCAGCGACATGCCTCATTTTTCTTGCCATTGTCCTGAGACTTCTTGTTTCTGCAGTCCTCTGTCATATGACCGCTCTTTTCACAGTTGTAGCACTTTCCCTTGAACTTCTTATTCGCTTGGGAAGAATCAGCTCCACTGTTTCTCTTCTTGCTACCCTTTACACCCTCAATGATGTTGGCCTTAGACTACATAGTCTTGTAACTAGACTTCTTTTTGTGTTTCAGATAGCTTCTGAAGTCCATCCATGATGGAGGTAACTTTTCAATTATGATGGCAACTTGAAACGTCTCACAGAGTTTCATTCCTTCATCTAGTATTTCATGAATGATCAATTGCAGTTCACCCAACTGAGACATCATTCTACCCACGACAAATTTTTTTTGTCCGGCATCCTCGGTTTTGTATTTCTTCTTAAGAGATTCCCAGAGAATCTTCGCAGAAGACATGCCTTAGTACACAATGTACATGGTATTGTCAAGACCACCCATAAGGTAGTTCTTGCATAGGAAGTCGCCATACAACCATGTCTCTTCTCGCATTTCCTTGGCTGCCTCTGATTCACCCACCACAGGACTCGGAGGATCTTTGAGGTACTTAGCCAACTGCAGAGTTGTCAGGTAGAACAACATTTTGCTCTGCCACTGTTTGAAGTTTGCCCCACCAAACTTCTCCGGTTTTTCTCCATGAAAGACCGGTACTGTGATGTTTCCGCTAACCATATGTAACTGGAAACAAACAGGGTTCAATAAGTCTACAAAAGACAAATTGTACAACAACCAACAAATGATCTTGTCTCAAGTGATATACCAAATATCCACTTGTTGTTCTATTGGATAGTAGTACCAATAAACACAAGTCCTTGAATTTCCAACCAAGATTTCTTATGAAAAGTAAATAAATGAATATTCCCAGAGGACGAGGGGGGTCCGGAGTAACCACTTAAGTCCCTGACCACTTAGTCTCTTATCGCCTTTTTGACAGAATATCCTTTAACTACTTTCTCAATAGAACCTCTTAGCAATTCAAACTCAGTATTTCACTTTTTCAATGTCACAAAACAATATACGATAAGTGTAGATATATGTGTATGTGTCAAACCAGATTGGATGGAATTACTTGTGTAAAATTACACTTTGAATTCTCAACCAAGTATGCAACACACAAATAAGTTTCAATTTTATCACTAAGTGTATGCTTGTGATAATTGATAAACCTAATAATAACTTAAATCTATACTACCAAGATTTAAAGTGTTTCAATATATGATTTACTAAGTTAATATTAAATTAATCTAAGTCTTTGTAGTTTATAACAATTTCAGGACAGATTCGTTAGTGTCACGTTCGTATCTACGTTCGTGTTGCATTCGAGAACGCGTTCGAACGAAGTGTTCTAGAGAGTTCACGTTCGTGTAGCGTTCGAGAATGCGTTCGAACGGAATAATTCCAAAGAGTTCACGTTCGTATAGCGTCCGAGAACGCGTTCGAACGGAATGATTCCAGAGATTTTGCGTTCGAGTTGTGTTTAGGACGCGTTTGAACGTTATTAAGCAGAAGGCTTGCGTTCGAGTTACGTTTGAATACGCGTTCCAACGTTCTTACGAATTTTCAGATTTTTACCTTCTCGTGTGTCGGGTGTTTGAACGCCCTACGGGTTTTTCATGCACAGTCTGTATTTTTTCAGAAATTTTCTTAACTACGCATGCGATTTACTATTTAACAACACTAGTTGATAAGTTCTTAAGATTGTGGTACATATAGTGTCATTATACAGTAAATTAACATGCAACAAACAAATCAAATCTAGAAAAACAAAAGTAGATCTAGTATGACATGCATAAACCCTAGAACTTTTAAAACAAGAAAAACCTGGTACAGTGACGAAATCTTTGATCCGAGTCGAGATAAATCTTTGTCCTTAAGAACTTATCACCCCGTCTCGGTGCTCTACGGATTTGTGGCTAATGTTCTCCCAGGATAACCCAGATTCCTCTTGTTCAAGGGGCACACCTTAACAAGATCTTGAACTTGGAATATGGTGGAATACTCTCTGACTCAAGAAAGCAATTAAGACTCTCACTTATATGATAAAATTCGGATTTCATTTATGTGTCTTTAAAGGAACAAAATGGCTTCCTTTTATAAGCATGGAATGGTGCCTCAAGGACACCCTTTGGGTTAGAGTGCAACCCTCCAAAGGGTTGCACCCCTCCTATGCATCCCTTGAGCATAGGACCATGTTACACACAAATGGAGGACATGTCCCTCCTCCATCCAACATAAAATATTTGAATATTTGAAGAATTTACAACACCATGAATGTCACTTCATTCAGAAAGATAGGTTAGATTGCTAGCATCTGTTTCTAGTTTATTCATTTCACTATTAACAGATATATTTCTCACTGTTTCTCGGATTCGAACTGTGATGTATTGCAGATGTATTTGAAGGACTATTATGATGTTGTGCTCATTGACTTTGGCTTGGGTAGAGTTTCTTCATCTTCATCTTTGTCCTTGTTACTGTTTTTTTTCTTCACTCTCTCTACTTCATATTGTATCAAACTGGTGATTTTCCATATGATTATTTATCTAAGAAGATTTCATATTTTTTACGCTTTCTTCCAAAATCATATGCTTAAACAATTCTTTCTAAGCACAATCTGCTGCTAAGATAAACATTTTGATCTTACAAATACCATTATGGTTATATATGTCTTACTTATATCCCTTTGTATCTGATGATGAGCTTATCCATGGATGCTGTTAGGTTGATCATTATATTCACAGTAATCGACTTTAAAATGGGTAACTGAGATCATGACATTTAATATTGCAGAAAATTCAGATGATCATGAGGTCTAACTCAACTCAACAAGATCACTACTGCTGCTACCGCGCCAAAGAAGCCTGCCTGACAATGTATATGAGTTTGATTTTCTGCTGATAAGGCTGCTGATAACATGACCATGCAACAAAGTTGGAGAATTGACAGTTTAGTAGGAGCAGCGTCTCTGTGTTTTCCTTTTTTCCTCTTTAAAATTCTGGATGTTGTTTAGATCAAACTTACGCTACATATGCTACGCAGAGCGCACATAATTTTAGCAAACTTACCCTGAGATCAGCTAATGTTGCTATTGCTAACATTGCTGCGGTTTAAATTGCATCTTTTGTTGCAAGTCGCGACATAAGCCAAATGCATTTGTTACTATGTATATAGCCTATTTCCTGTAATCTTTACTTTTGTCATTGAGCCAGCAGTCAGAAAACAGGCTAGCTGAGCTGGTTCATTGATCTAACTCATGCAGGAAAAAAGAAAAAAAAAACAGTAGCTCAGTTATGAACAAGCAGAATTACTAGCAAGTGTTGGATTTGTTATTCTTTTGTTGCCCTTAGCTAAGTTGACATAGTACTAGTTGTATAAAAAAATTGATATGAGATGACAAACTAGAGCTTGTCCATAAAGATGGGCAAGGACTTGTAGAAATTCGGACAACATAATTCTCGCACAGGGAACAAAATCACAACATACACACAATATATAACAGCTTGGTGCTTATAAAACAGTCCTACAAGGCAGGCTGATAACATCTGTGAACAAGTGACCTCATTTGCAAGGGCAAAAGAACATGCATTTTGTAGGCAGTTAATTCGATACAACTTCTCTGATCGAGACCACTTTATTGGTATAGGAAAATTTATCTTGTATCTCTGGCTGAGACCACTTCATTGGTATCTAATTGGGACCTATCACAAAAGGTGTGCAGCAATGTCAACGGTATGCAGGAGTATGGGCAAAATCTAAGCACATTATGAATTAACACAACCAATATCCCGTTTTCTTAAAACGTACGTGTCAAAAAAAAATTATTTATATTTTTTATTGGATATTAGATATCTGATATCCAAAATATTAATTGAACATCTAATTTCATATCCAAAACATATTTACTATCTATTAAACTTTAAATATCGGATTAATTTTCGGCCAATTTGGTCAGAATATCCGACCAAATTGCTATCCCTACGTTTCATGAGAATTGAAGATGTAAAATATCAGATTAGACAGAAACACGGTAGACAATCTGTTAACAGAGACACATCGCCTGACCTCCCCAAAAGTGGAACGAAATATGAAATAAATGTAATGGAATGCTGAATCAACTCCAAGAACACTTCAACTTTTACAACTGGTGTAACATTTTTTTTTTCAGTTTATCAACAGTATCATAAATAAATAGATGGAGTGAGGCCATTGCTGCCATAATCCTGAATCATTTAGACCACCACATTATATCGTTTTTCCTGTTCATTCAAGTTGTTTGGTCCAGTCAAATGGTTCCCAATCCTGCACAAATCTTGCAACAGCCTGCTTTTGTGCCTCCACAGATTCATGCCTTCTACGACGGTACATGTCTTCCTCAGGAAGATGAAGCATGCCTCTTATGACATTAAGCCCAAGGCTGCCTTTAAACTGTGTTTCATCGTCAATTACATGAACAAACCCCTTGTTTATACCAAATTCAACGTGGAAGTATGGAAAGTCCTTTGGAATTGAACCGCGCAAGCCCTTCACACTTGTATCTATTAACTTCTTTGCATTGTGTTGGCTCCATTCATCTTCAGCTTCGTCAATTGCCTGAAAGCAAAAAGCTTATTTCAGAAACTTAAGCTGTACTGAGGCAAAAAGATTTTGTTGCACATGCAAAATGAACAGATACGTTGTGCATGGGGATGGATGGATCAGATGAAAAATGTAAACTTCACAAGCCATTTCTATTATGCTCATTACTGACCAAGTATATGCCATCTCCAATTTCGTTTTACTAGGGTCTATAATTAAGAGAAATGTTCTTTAACAATCATACACAAAATTATGAGTGGCAAAAGACATCTTTACTTGGGGAGTCAAATTAACCAGAGTCAGCAAAAAAGAGAAGCATATAATTAGACAAGAAAGCAGAACAAGAAGAACAATAGAGAAGCAATGAACAACAGAAGCCAACCTTTTTAAAATAAACAGGGGCCTGTTTCGCAACTTTTTGGGGCAAAGGAATGCACTCAATCAAACAATGGCGGCGTTGTTGTCCCAAGCCCATCACTGTTTCAAGAAACACTAATTCCTTCTCTTGCTTTGCAAACATCATGATAAGGCATTTCTTGAAGTTGCGAATTTCATCCCACACATGATTGTCAACAGTTCTAGTTGCCAACTCATGCTGCAAAAGCAAAAACTCTCCATTAAAATAAAGCTTATAATCGAGTCAACTGTATGATAACAACAGCATTCCTTTGCTAACCAAAATTTGAATCAGATTACTATCATGCTTCCCCTTTCCTCTTGGTTGACAGACATAAACCTCAGGTATATACAACTTTCAGGAAGCTATGTATATTATTTAAGCTTGACAGTTTTGCATCATGTGTAAGTCAAACCCAGATCTGAGTTTGCAGCATAACCTACATTCACCATTTACCCTTGGGCATCCCATTCGGATTAAATAATTTCCTATGCAGGCAGATAGCAGCAGGGCTTTATTTATTCAAGTGACAATAATTTCAAGATTCGCTTGGGGAATAATCAAAATTTCCACAATGAGCATACATTTATTGTATCCCACAACACAACCATCATAAAATAGAAAAATTTGCTTTCAGGTGCCATGAATCACAAATAGAACGATTCCATTTTAATAAAATATTGAAATTTCCCCCAAGTGATGTGTTTCAAGTTCAACTATGAAAGCCATTCAACTGGGAAAAACCCATTTAAAGAAAAAAATGTGTGTGTGTGTGTATGTATACTGTACTAAAAGTGATCACATTACCTGCATTGGTAAGATGCAGCAATGACCAGGCACAACAGGCTGCCACTCTGGCAACATCAAATAAGTGAAATTTGCTATCGCCACAACTAGGTGTCTTGGCCGATTTGGATTCTCAAAGCAAAAGAGGCAGCGCTCTTGCTGAGTCAAGATACGTCTCACAATAGCTCTTTCAGCACCCTTGGTATCATTTGTTTCTCTCTTCTTCCGGGACTTTCGCCTTGGACCATCTTCAAAATCATATTCATCATCTGCTCGACCAGATATACTATTTTGTTTACTCTGCATTATCGTTTGAGCTAAATGCCTATCAGCATCCTCATCCTTCCTTTTTCGGAAAGATAAATCTTGAATGACATGCCTACAAATTTTTTTTTTTAAAAAAAAAAAAGAAGAAAAAGGAAATATTAATTAGTATAGAAACTCCTACAAATATTAATATGGCACAGGGGGCACCACAATATGTGATTACCAAGAGCAATACCCTTTTAGTTTCACACCTTTAACGGGAAAAAGGAATAGAATATACAATCGCAGAATGACAAATTACCTGCCAGGGCTTCCAACATCTTGTTTAGTAGAATTATCAGCAGCACCCTGCTTTGCCTTCATTTTCTGAACTTCTTGCTGTAACCACAAACAAAATAAAAAGCTATGACCAACCACAAAGAAAAAGCTCATACTCTTAATAGCTGGCTGAGCTAGACAAAGATCTTTCGAAATGAAAGGTTTTGCATGCATATATCTGTCCCAAACCTAATCCCTGAGTTGACAACATCATTTCTAATATGTCTCCATAGGAAAATCACTGGAATCCTCTCAGCACTAGCTCACAAAATTGGAAAGAAATAATCTATTCATCTCTAAGAATATTGATAGTAAGAAATAAGAATATAGTAAGAAACATTAAATCAGATTTTCAAGATTTTTCAATTAGAAGTGAAAGAAAAAGCAATTTAAGTGCAAGAAAGACTGATGTAGAACATCAGAAAGACTTATCCAGAGATCAACATAAGAAACAAAATAAACTCCTTAATAACTAGAGTCTTGCACAAGTCTCTATGATGTTCTCCTTGCAAAAATACAACAAGCACTTGGCCAAGTTAGCAATTGATGGAATAACCCAATTAGTAAAACAGCCAAGAAGCTGTAAAGGCTTTCAATTGTTTATCCCATTTATCAAAAACGGTTAGGGGTGGTAGACTGACCAGCCTTCTGAGGCTAATGCATGATATTCATAAGAGGCTTTAACTAGCTAAAAATTTCAGAAAAGCCATAACTAGAAAAACAGTAGGTCTTTTAATGACTATTTCACCCAGCATTTTTTATCCTTTCACCTTGAATTGGATGAGTTAACATCTTTTACCCCAAATAAAACAAGAGAGAAGTGAGCAGTAGATGTTGTCATACCAAAATTTTATCAGCTTCTTCATGCTTTCCTTTCAAACGCAGCTGCATAGCTTTGGCAGCCAGCTTGTTGGCACTCAATCCCTCTTCAATCATTACAGTACTCTCGCTAAGTATTTTGGTTTCCGATGATGCCACTTCTGACTCCACATTCCTCTCATCATTAGGATGGGAATCAACAGAACCACCAGGATCATTACCCTGTTGGCTACTGAATTTGCGCATGAAGTTTCCGTCATTTGCATACTTATTTAAGCCAGAGACTGCAGCAGAGATAAGGTTAGCATCCTTGGAGGACATATTTTGACCTTTTCGCTTTCCCCATGACAAAGAACCACAAGCTTTAGGGGTTCTCATTTCAGGATGCCGGAGAGACACGTCCCTCGGGTAATCTCTCCCAGAGATCTAAGGATCACAATCATAAAAGTACAATAAGTCAGGAAAAGTTCAGTTTCTCACTCTTAAAAGAATATTAAAGTATTTCAATCCAAATTGCAAAACAATTGAGAGAGAGAGAAAGCCAACTGTTGCAGTTACCTTATGAGTATCTCTTCCCTTTTGATCTTCTGCATCTGCTTGGCAATCTTCAGTTGATCCTCTTTGTCTGTTTTTTATGGCATGCAGATGAGCACGAGATGGGGCAGGCCGGTGAGATGCGGCAGATACAGCCAGTTCACCAAGAGAACCCCAGCGTTCTTCAACAACCTGAACCATTTCGATGCATGAAGACCGATATTCATAAAGGTCATGCTTGATCAAATTTGAAAGGTACAGTAGCATACCTCATCAAATCTTCGTCCTTCTCGAGCTGCCTGCTCTTGGGAACGCTTCAAGGCTTTAAGTCTCCAGCTTGCACCTCCATCACCAACGAGTGAGGAAGACAAAAGTTGTTCCCTGCTAGCTTTATTCCCGTCTGCATCTACTGGATAGCCGCTTCCATTATCCTTCAGATAGGGATTCAACTCCCTCGGATTCATCTTTGGTGTCTGGCAGACAAAAGCAAACAATATGTAGTCACCTATAATCATGTAGACTTCATGGAAGAATCAGAACACTCATTTTATAAATAAACAAGCAAGCATAAATACCAAGATATGCAGTCACATGACAATCATGTAGGTGCAATGGCATCTAGCAAATACATGATCCAGAGGAAGTAGACATGCATATATGAAGCCATTTAAAATGGATTTAGTTAAAGATCTACTCCAAAAAATCAAATTTCAAACAAGTACAGCAACAATTCAGAAATAAACAAGATGTGGATAAAGAAACACTAGATGCACAATGATCAATAGACAATAGGTTGCCACCCATAAATCAAAAGGGTATAACAAAAAAGTGACAGGATACCTCCTCAGATAGAGGTTCATTTGGCTGCTTGTCAACAGCCATCATAGGCTTTCTTTCTGTCCTCTCTGCAGGCCTCAACATCCACTCTAACCCCATTTCCTTTCTCACAATTTCCTTCTCCTTAAGAGAATCGGATTCTTTATTGTCATCTATAATAGCAACATACACAATATGCATAAAATAAACATAATAAACTGAAAAACTCAATCATATATTTAAAAAGAATCACTGCAAATGCATACCAGATGAGTCATCCGCAATGTCCTCTTCATCCTGTCTCTTCTTATTTCTTTTCCTTTTATCTTTCTTACTTCTTTTTCTGTCCTCATATTCTGAACCGGATGATGAATCATCCTCAGAAGAATAACGTTTCCTACCACTTCTAGATTTCTTCTTTGAACTACCACTTGCTTCATCACCAGAACCTTCATCAATACTTCTCTTACTCTTCTTTTTCACACTCCTATATTTCCTTTCATCTCGCACCGAACTACCTTCACTATCACCTTCACTCTCACTCGACGAATGTTCCTCCGATGAGTACCATTTCTTGCTTATTCTTGACCCTTTCTTTATTCTCTCGAGATCATCATCCGAACTATCATAACTTGAACTCTTCTTCTTTCTCCTATGTTTTTCCTTCCAAACTCTAGATTTCTTTCTCTTCGCATCCAAGTTTTCATTTTCTACCTAACAACAAGTAACCACCAAATTAAAAGAAATATAATTAAAATACAAAAAAAAAAAACTTTCATAAGCTATACATAGAATTAAAATGAAAAGAACTTTACTTTGTCAACTTGATCACGAGGTATGAACTTCACTCCAGCAAGCATCTCTTTTAAACTCTCTTTCTTAACAAATCAACAATGACTTCCCTGATATTTTTTTTTTTTGAAAACAGTTTAATTAATGATAAATTTAATACAGATAACAAATTGCAAGTGAGCTCGACAAACAAAATTAATAATAAGATCGAAGCAAAATTATGCCTAGAGATGCATCCATGAATGAGCTAAACATCCTACAGCCTCTAATTTCAAACCCCGGCACAAACAAAACCTACAATAATACCTGAATCTACCTTCTCGAATTCAAGCATAAACCCAGAAAATATAATCAAATTCAAGTCCATAACAATAAACCCACCATCAATTCCAACTGAATCTCAAGTTACATACTGGGGTGAGTTTTTCCCTCATGCCCCGAAAAACATAAAATCATGCTTTTAAATCTCAAGCTGTAAAAACATTTTCTGAAATGCATTCCCTTCAAAAGTATCTGAAACTTTTCTTTAAAACACTTTGAATTTCAAAAACATTTTCAATTTCAACACAATTTATGAAAATCATAATGCACAAATATGCATATGCATTTTAGGCTTTCACTTATCCTAGCCAAGCTTTCTTGTATGCTTATCTTTAGGCTGCCACATGTTCACATGCTTATGCTCATGCGTTCCTACAACTTAATGATATATGTATTATATTCCCTATATACTTGCATCATGCATGCTCAAGTTTATTGTCACAATATTATAAACATGTGAAATCTAATGTGCCACACAGTGTAATACATCAACCCAAAGGAAACATTTTGCAGATTTAAGAATTTTATTTCTCAATTCATAAAATTCTATCCGTAGGCCTCAATAAACAATCAATCAGACAATGTAGGCAATTCTTAAATCAATGGAAGATCTACAGGAACATCAAATAAATCATTGATTTACAGAAACATCGATTTTAATTCTTAAATCATTTTCGGCCACCTCAATAGAAGATTTATAGAATCATCTAATAAGAAAGCCACTCATTTACAGAAACATCAAATAAGAAAACCATTGATATATATAAACATCAATATTCATACTCTTCATACTCAAAGCCTATTTATTTAAGACCTAACCAATAAACTCAACAACAGGCATTTTAACCATCATATAGTAATGATCATTCTATGCGCTATCCAAGTCAAATCAACTTCAAGCCATTACTAAAACCAATCAACTAGGTTGTTCTCTCTAAGAATTCTTAAATCATTTTTCATTGTGGCATTGAAACTAACTTGCCCACAAACTGTATTATGCTGTCATTGAACTCAACTCTCATTATAACAAAATACAATTCAAACAAACTTAAACAATCAAAATAAAACACTAATCCTTAACCCTTGCTTATAATGTTATGCCCATTACCCTATCTCATTCTTCTTTCAATAACACTCCACAACAATCAAACTTTTATTCCATTACCTAACTCCCTACCATTAGACTAACTCAAACAAAGCGAAGATAAAATAATATTCTATACTATGGAATCAAAAACGATATTTTCAAATATCTCTCACCCGATTTGTTTCTTTTATAATTAAAACAACTTGCACTTTACAGTAGGTAAATTCATGATTAGGTTTTTGAGCTGAATTTTCTAATTGAACAAACTCAAGAAATATAATGCATTTCATTGGGGAATTTTGACAACCACCAAAAACATGTAAACTGTCATGCCGAACTTTTATTTTTCTGAAAAATGAAAAAAAAATTTACTAATTGTTTACGCAATCACAGTATATATATCGTTTGATATTATTATCTGAAAATGAACAATTACTAAATAATGATGATTACTTACCTTATTATGACATTAATACTTCAGTGATTTACAATCCCCAATTTCTATGTTATGCCGATTCTCTCTTCCTTCTTTTTTTTTTTTTTTTTTTATTTCATATAAAATAATTAATCTAGGTTATTTTTAGCATGCTCCTAACCCACCATTTAACCCAATTTCGAAATTCATCTCAAATCCCAAATTATAAAAGCAATCGATTTCAAGGGATTTATAGCATAATGTACTTACAGTTTGTATCCATAAATGAAATCAAAATTTGGAATTGTTGAATCCCCCTTATTCTCGATCTCTCTCCCCTCTTCTTCTTTATCTTCTCGGTTCTCTCTCTATCTCTCGACACAGCCCCTGTTTTCTCCCCCTCTCGCTGCCAGCTCGCTATCACCACTCCGGAGACTCACCGGCGGCGAGTCACGACCAAAGATGGCCAAAAAACAGCCTCCCTTCTCTCTCTTTCTCTCTCCTTTTCCTTCTGTCTTTCTCGATTTCTCTCGGTGTTTTCCCCGTTTCTTTTCTTCCTTTTTTTTTTTTCGTTTTTCTGCCTCTCTCTATTAGGTGTAAATCATATGTTTTTATTAAGTGTGGGTGTGTATAAAACGTGTGTATTTGTGGGGAGACACGTGTGTGTGTTAGAAAATATCTAGGGTTATTTATTCTAGTTTGATAAATTTCAAATCAATCCCCCAAGTTAGTGGTATATAATCTTATAATTAATTTCAAAAGAAAAAAAAATCCCATTAACAATAAAAATTGACCTTGAGTTCGGACGCGGAAAAAAAATTAAATTTTACATGACAAGCTAAAATAAATCAGGATGTTACATTTCATAGTCATAATATGCGGCAATGGATAGAAGAGTGCAGATGAATTTAAGCATAGCTACTGGGGAGAAAGTTTCCTCATAGTCAACTCCCTCTTTCTGGGTATAACCCTTGGCCACTAGTCTAGCCTTGAAGGTCTGTACCTTCCCATCTGATCCCCTCTTCCTCTTGTAGATCCACTTGCAACCTATGGGTTTCACCCCATCAGGTTGGTCTACAAGTTCCCAGACCGAGTTGGAGTACATGGACTCCATCTCTAGGTTCATGGCTTTGAGCCATTCCTCTTTGTCAGAATCATTCATTGCACTACTATAGGTCAATGGATCATCTATGCCATCGCTGGAGGCGACAACTTGTGCCTCTCCAACCCCTAGGTAGCGATCAGGTTGTCGTACAACCCTCCCACTGCGTCTAGGTGGTAGATCATTCTGACTGGTTAGCATCTGACTATCAGATGTTGAAGGTGCTATGTATTTGTCAACTTTCATTGACGATGGCGTGCTGGTCGAACCAGTAAGTAACTCCTCGAGTAATATTTTACTACGAGGCTTGAACTCCATCATATAGTCCTTCTCTAGAAACGTAGTATTTGTCGATACAAATACTTTGTTATCATCAGGACTGTAGAAGAATCCACCCCTAGTCTCCTTAGGGTAGCCTACAAATAGGCAAACCTGAGAACGTGGCTCCAACTTTGTAGTCTTATTCTTCAGCACATGTGTTCGACACCCCCATATGCGGAAATATCGTAAACTAGTTTTACGACCATTCCACAACTCTAAGGGAGTCTTAGGAACAGACTTAGATGAAACTACATTAAGGATATGCATTGCGGTTTGCAGTGCATATCCCCAGAATGAACTAGGTAATGAGTTATAACTAAACATAGATCTCATTATGTCTAGTAGGGTTCGATTTCTCCTTTCTGCAACACCATTTTGTTGTGGTGTTCCAGGTGCTGTGAGCTGGGATATTATCCCGTGCTGTGAGCTGGGATACTATCCCATGCTCAACTAAGAATTCCTCGAAATCTCTGTCGAGGTATTCCCTGTTGGACAATTATGACCCATAGCGTCACTATTTGTACAGATCATGGTGTTGTTGTACAAATTAACTATGTGACAAAGGAGATTGCACTCTTATCATTTGTGATTAGATCACCTAGATGTATAAATGATGAGAGGTCCATGTGATTTGTTCCTGGACGGAGAATGATATGAGACAATATCAGTCCACGAAGGATAAATCATTAAATATCCTAGTCAGAGTATTATTGAGATTGGACATCGATAAATACGTAAAAGTCTATTATTACACTTGTGCGCGTTTGTGAGGGCACGACGGCATAGTTCTAATATATTTGGTATAGGATACTCATGCAAGTGTAATAGGAGGTCGTATTTTACCGATGGTACGGGAAACAGCTTCGCTCTGGATAGACCCTCGCGGAATCCCATTGGTAGTATGACTATGTGTCTATGGGAGTCTGCAATCAGGGTAGGTGTATTTGGTCTTAACCTGAGACTTGCACCGCTAATGCTTACGACAATCAATATACTTTAGTTGAGGTCGTCCAGGGCTTTAACCGGTTCTGTGTACGCCAATGCTGGGTATATTGAGAATCGTAGTGTGTTGGGTGTGATGTCAAGACGGAAGTGTCACTCCAGTCATATAGAGATGATGGTCACGTAGGATACGGAACTCGTTCTCTTAAATGCTCGAGCTATCGGGATATTATGACAAGGTCATGTATATCCGATTATAGAGATTAGTTACCAGACATCCGATATGTGCTTCGTACGGGGCAAACACAATTCCAGCCCTAGGCCTTGCACGTGATCGTCCGATGCTGGATCGAAATACCTAATACTACGGTATACTACACTTGATATAAATCTAATATTCCTATAAGGATATTTCTGGAGAATTGGGTAGGCATGGCGCTTTGCTAGAAGCCAACCTTGTCTTGTAAATCGGTATAAACGTAGTACGAGGTACTTACGTGTTCGGATAGTCCGATGACCTATTTACTGCCAACATATCCGGGGATCTCATGGGTCGCTTCCCAAAGATTCACCGATGATGTATGACTCGCACTTTAATTAATCTGGGATTAATTTGATGAGAGAGAAAATTAATCTGGGATTAATTACAGAGATATTTTATCTGGGATAAAATATTAATTAAAGAGAGAGAACGATTAATTTGGAGTTAATCGATAAAATAATATATTCGATATATTATGCGAAATTGGATTTCGACGCGGAATTAAAATTAGATTTTAATTCGGGCGAACGAATTAATTGAGAATTAATTCGTTAGCGACGTGAATAGTGATTTCGCTAGGCGTAATCGTTTAATTACGTCATAACGGAAAATTCGTTAATTTGGAATTAGCGAACCCGAGCCCGGATTATTTGCGAGCTCATTCGCATTTCGAATTCGAGTGCGGCACGCAAGTCAAATCAAGCGTCAAATCGCTAGTCACATCAAGCGTCAAATCAAATGTCACTTTGAGTGATGTGATAAGTTGTCACTTGATTTGAGTGATTGATGTGGTAGTTGAAGAGCAATAATGGCTTTTGCTTTTTGACTTTTGCTTTTTGAAATTAAAAGAATTTGGTAAATGGTTTAATAATATTTTGGAATATAAAACCATATACACTTTTTTCTTTTAATCCCTCTGACCGGCGTAAACACACACGTATAACGCAAGCGCACGTATCGTTCAAGTAGTATAAAAAAATCGATCCCACGAGGACTTAATATCTAACTATTAATTTTATGAGGTCAAATGATTACTAATATCTAACAAGTTGATTGATTGATTTGAAATGGTGACGATTCTAAATTTAAAAGCAAGTAAATAAATTTGTCGAAAATAAGTTTTAGAAAATTCAATATTAAAAACTATTTAGGGTTGTGATTTCTTCCAATATCATTTTAAAGATGAAATGGTATATCTATAGTTGGATAAATATTGATTTATTAACCTGGAACACTAAATTATGTAAAAGTCTCTTCCGATGGTCAACTACAAATATTCAGTATAACCTATTGAACCATATGTCTATGTCAACCAAATTACCTGGATTCATTAAGATTAAGTTCCAATTATGGCTACCCCCACCCGACAGGTATATTCCTATCCTGTAAGGAAATCTATTAAAGGGTTATCTATCCTTAAGGAAGATCGTGGGCTATTGAGTCTAAGGCTGAAACCTAAAATCTCTATGTCTAGTTCATTTTAGATTTACCAGATCAATTTTATTAGTGGCCAGTTAATTAAAAAGCATTAAGTTTAAGACTCAATAAATAAATCTTTATATTACCCAAGCTATAATCTAACCCTTATAAAACGGTGATATTGGATTTCATCACAACCCTAGATAACTAATTTAGTTACAACACATAACTATGGCTAGTAAAAACTTGAAATAAAAGACATAAAGTAAAAATGCGGTAAAGTAAATACTGAAAAGTAAATTACAATAAAATAAAATGCTAAGGTAAAATGAATTACTTTTACTACTACTAATTTAGATATCTCCCATAAAATAATATATAAACTCGTGATAATATTACCAACCGACCAATCTGGCGGTATCCTGATTAAGTCAAATTAAGTCCAACCAGCCATTAAGGCGGTAATATTTGTCCATAAACCAGCCATAAAGGCGAAACCAAAATTAAATTACCAACCGACCAATCTGGCGGTATCCTTGATTAGTCAGGTTTAAACCAGATTAAAATTAAATTACCAACCGACCAATATAGCGGTATCCTTTTTAAGTCAATATTTTAAATAGTGAATATATTATTTTTAAGGGAGATTAATCTAAATAGCAATAGTAAAAGAATTACCTTTCACCCTAGCTGGGGAAGTTACCTCCTCATGGTGAATAGTAAAAACTGTAAAAAGTAAAGAAAGTAAATTACTATTATTACAAAAAGTAATTAAAATTATTACAAAACTAAAAACTAAAATTAAAACGAAACTTAGAGAGAGAAGAACTCCCTATTTACATCAAAAAAATGGGAGAGAATGGTGCACTGAATTCTGAAATCTCGAGCTCAATTTATAGGCCTCGGTAGGCTTCCAGCGTCGCGACGCCAGGGTCCTCAGCGTCGCTACGCCAGCTTTGTCGATGTGGCACGCTCTGGTTCACTGGTTTGAAGATTCTGGATAAGCTGATAAGGTGACACGTGGCGCGGTGGTTGGGCTTCAATTATTGTGACACGTGGCGGCTTCTGATTGGTCGCTGAGATTCTTATCCGCCATATGTCAGATAAGGATTAGATACTCAATTATTGATGCTGACGTGGCGATGACGTGGCGGTGACGTGGCGACACGTGGGAAAGAGACTGTCGGCACCGTAGAATTGCGACACGTGTCACTTCCTGATTGGCTGATGATGATGTGGCACGACACGTGGCAATTTTGACTTGTTGACTTGCTGACGTGGCTGATGACATGGAGACACGTAGGATGACACGTGGCACACGTGGCGATGATGACTGTCGGCACCGTAGGATGCTGACACGTGGCACGGTGCATGTTAGCATATCGGCTGTGATGGTGACACGTGGCACGGCGCATTTTAGCAAAGTCAAACTTTTCTCAGATTCTGATTTGTGGACCCGACGCACGTTAGCACTGTTCCGCATTTTAGACGTCGCGACGCGCTTAAGACCAAAATATCCATGTTGACGCATTTTTGTCTGTTTTTGCCCCAAATTGCCTCCAATGCTTTCCAAACTTTATTTATCTGCAAAATAACACAAAATACATCAAAACGTTCACAAAACTCGAGAAACTATACAAAATATTAGTTTAATGAATGGGAAATAGTGATATAAATACCACTCATCACACCCCCAAACCTAACATTTTGCTAGTCCTCGAGCAAAACATAGAGTAAAATAACATAAATTAATTAACTAAGCCACTTTCGTAGGGATCACAGTTACATTTAGCGTATGCAACAAGCCTTTAAACCCCTAGGTGTCCCTAGTGGACGAGTTGTAGTCTCGTGAGGGTTTACAGCAATGATACCCACAAACATTTTTACAAAAGTAAAAAGTTAGTTAAAACTAATGCACACAAAAGCAAAAAGACAAGCGAAAAGAGAATAAAGATGTTAGTGACTAATCAGGTGAAACTTCTACTCCAAGTTACTAGTTGTTTTGTTTCATTCTAAATTACCGAATAAGTAAATTCTCTGATTATTTTTACCATTCTCATATACATAGCCAACAAAATATTAAACAACTTATTTTTGCCCACAACAGTCATAAGTGCAGTTGATAAGAGAGTAATATTTTTGTCCTAAAGTTTTATTAGAATTCACACCTTTTTGTAGCAATGGAATAATTTTTCTGATTTTTCTGATTTTTTCTTTGATTTTTCTCTATTTTTTATTTATATACAATATCTTCCATCTATGTAACGAGCTTTGGGTCGGTGGCTCCCAAACCAGTTGGTTTTAGGGCACCAGGTGTTAAGACACCCCTACAGACTTAATTACTCAGACTTCAAATATATATATTTTTGCAGCATCTTTGATCCATGTAACGAGCTTTGGGTCAGTGACTCCCAAACCAGTTGGTTTTAGGGCACTAGGTGTTAAAACACCCTTACAGACTTAATAACTCGATCTCAGACGTTTTTTTTTTTTTTTTTTTTTTTTTTACTCCATTACTTTTTGAGATGCTTCCTCTAATTAAAATAGAGCACTGAATATTACAAACTTTTCAATTTTAGCTCATGTCTGTATGTTACTATATATGTTGATAATATTTGCTAACTGAACATATGAAGATCCATTTTAGTCCGTTTTAAGGAGAATTCACAATTAAATAATTCAAAATAAAATAAACAAAAATTAACTTGTTTCGAAAATAGGCTTGAGATACGTAACAGGAGTGGAAACTCCTTACTCAGCTATCTCTTACCAATTTCACATTTTTAGTCAAAATAAAAACACAAAAACACAAAATATTTTTGTAATTTTTGAAAATTTTCCAATTTTTTTGTATTTTTGTTCGAAAATTTTGGACTAAAAATAAAAACAACATACAAACTAAAAACAAATCCTAATCAACTAATTTCCTCCCCCAAACCTAAATGAGACATTGTCCCTAATGTCTTAAACAGTAAAGGAGAGTTAAGAAGGTCGTACCTGGTTAGCTGAATCTACAGGAAATTAAAGGTTAAGATCCAGATTAATCCGACGCCTCTTACCACGTCGTCCTCGGACCAATTTATCTTTGAAAGGATAGGGTCAACTTGTGGTTCATAGGCTATGAGTTGGTCTATTAGATCCGGAGCAGTTCTGGCAGTGAAGAGGAGTTCTTTCATAGGTTTTGACACGAACCAATTTCTCCGAGCATCATCAAGAAACACACAAAAGAAAATCATAAAATCCATCAACGTTGAGCAGTCCAAGCGGTTTCTGGTGTATGTTCAGGTTCGCCCAAGATAATACTATAAATATTTCCTCCAATGTACCCAAGCCACCTGGCAAAGTGATAAAAGCATCAGCACAGTTAATCATTTCTACCAGTCATTCAGACATACCTGGCACGATCATTCCTCACCGTTTGATGATCCAATAAGATTTGCCTCTGCCAAGGGTTTTGGGATGATTCCCAAAACGTTACTGCCTCCTTCCTGTACAACCTTTGAAACGATCCCCATAAGTCCAAGATTTCCTCCGCCATATATTAAGTGCATATTCCTTGCAGCTAAGACTCGACCCAATTCATGTGTTGCTTCTACGTATTGTGGCTTAACAACAACACTACTACCGCAAAACACACACAATATTTTCAACTCGTCTTCTTGAAGTGGCTTCCATGTTTTTATGTATTTCTTTCTCAAATCAGGATGCCTTCAAAGTGCATTGACGAGCTGAATTTATAGTACCTGAAAAAAGGGTGAGTAAAAATAGCACAAGTATCTTCCAAAGGACGATTAGTAATAAAATAGTAAAATAGATCGTGATAGTAAAAAAGGTCTGGATCCTGTCGGAGAAAATAAAAAAACAACAAAACAAATCAAAATTATTAGAAAAGATAAAGAGATATAATATTCACAAGAAAAGTAACAGCTTGATTGACGTCTATGCGTCGGGGACAAGCTTCCCATCCAATTTTCTTATAAATTGGCAAACAGGGTCTTTTTGAGTCAGATTCCCGAGACTTAACAGTTGTCTTTCCTTTTGGAATTGTGTATGTAATTTGCGAATGGCTATGTGAACATATCCACTGTGATGCGTCTCAAGAGTCGAAGATATATCATCTAAAGACTCCTTACTCAAGCCATCCCTAATGAATTTAATTTTGTCTTCACGATTATCAGACACCATTCCTAAAGAACGACAACGAGTGTTGCAATTAAATCGTGCACATTTGAAACAAACACCCATTTGCTTAGCTCTACGTTTCTTTGCATAGGTGCTTCTTCCAAAACCAGGCAGATGTGAAATAAAAGAGTCAGAAGGCTCACCTGCCAATCGGACTCGTGCTTCAATTACCCAACGAATGTCATTGGGCACACCATGGATCGTCAGTAGTCTCATTCGTTCCAAGCGAGCTTTGTAAACTTTCATTAGAGATTTTTGAGGAGAGAAGGAAATTGCTTGTGAAGATTTGGAGAGCTTCTTCCATCTTGAAATGACTAAACCTGCAAAAATTAAACACACAAAAATAAAACACACCAAATCACAATATATACACAAATTGCACGGGTTGCCTCCCTGCGAGCGCTAAGTTTAAAGTCGTCAGCTGGACGTGACTGCTCGATCGTTTATGCTGGATCTGAAAGTGTGACACTTTCTTTTTGTCGCTCAAATGATTCTCCCCAGTAGTGCTTGACACGCTGACTGTTAACTTTGATTGTGTTGTTGGTATTGGGATCCAGTAACTCAACAGCTCCATACGGTAAAACCTGAGTGATCACAAATGGTCCAGACCACCTAGATTTCAACTTTCCAGGGAAAAGTTTCAACCTTGAGTTGTACAACAACACCTGATTCATTGGTTCCAATTGTCTGTGCACTATTTTTCGGTCATGCCATTTTTGGTCTTTTCCTTGTACAATTTGGCATTCTCATAAGCCTGTAGGCGAAATTCCTCCAATTCATTGAGTTGGTGAAGTCTTTTCTCTCCTGCAGCTTGTGAATCAAGATTCAACTTCTTCAGTGCCCAGTAAGCCTTGTGTTCAAGCTCAACTGACATATGACATGCTTTCCCGAACACCAATCGATATGGGGACATACCAATGGGTGTCTTGTAAGCTGTTCCGTAGGCCCATAATGCATCATCCAATTTTTTAGACCAGTCCCTCCTTGTTGATCCAACGGTTCTTTCTAGGATTCTCTTGATCTCCCTGTTTGAAACCTCAACCTGTCCATTTGACTGTGGATGGTAAGCAGTGGCAACCTTGTGAGTAACTCCGTATTTGGATAGGAGTGCATCGAAGTATTTGTTGCAGAAATGAGAGCCACCATCGCTGATGATTGCTCGAGGTGTTCCGAACCGAGTGAAAATGTTCTTTTTCAGGAATTTGATCACCACTTTTGAATCATTGGAAGGTAGTGCAATTGCTTCAACCCATTTGGAGACGTAGTCTACAGTAACCGGATGTACAGGTTTCCAAATGATGGAACAACAAAGGGTCCCATGAAATCAATACCCCATACATCGAATATCTCAACTTCCAGAATGTTTTGCAACGGTCCTTCGTTTCTCCTCGAAATATTCCCCGTTCTCTGGCACCTGTCACATTGAAAAGCAAAAAGATAAGCATCTTTAAAAAGTGTGAGCCAGAACAAACCTGGTTGAAGAACTTTTGCTGCAGTTTTGTTTCCGCTGAAGTGTCCGCCGTATGGTGATGAATGACAGTGTTGCAGAACACTGTTGACCTCCTCCTGTGGAACACACCGTCTCAATAATTGATCAGCACATCGTTTAAACAGGTACGGTTCATCCCAGATATAGTGCTTGACTTCTTTGAAGAACTTCTTTCGTTGCTGAGTTGTCCATTCCAACGGCCATTTTCCTGACACAATGTAGTTGACATAGTCAGCATACCAAGGGACTTCCTGTTGTTTCATGGCAAACAGCTGTTCATCTGGAAAAGTTTCTTTGATTGATAATTCTTTGCCAGCTGTTTCTCCATTTTCGATCCTCGATAGATGATCTGCCACTTGATTTTCTGTCCCTTTCCTGTCTCGAATCTCCACGTCGAATTCTTACAGAAGAAGTATCCAACGAATCAATCTGGGTTTGGCATCTTTCTTTGTGATCAGATATTTGATTGCTGAATGATCTGTGTAGACCACCACTTTGGGACCCAACAGATAGGAGCAGAATTTGTCAAAAGCGTACACACAATGCTAGCAACTCCTTTTCAGTGGTTGTGTAGTTAAGTTGAGCTTCATTTAAAGTTCTACTGGAATAGTAAATGGTGTGGAAAATCTTTGCTTTGCGTTGTCCCAAAACTGCACCTACAGCAAAATCACTAGCATCACACATTACCTCCAAATGGAAGGGTCCGGTCTGGTGCTATTATGATGGGGGTAGAAATCAGCTTCTGTTTTAAGATCTCGAAAGCTTCCTGGCATTCTTTGGTGAAGTTGAAAGACACATCCTTTTCCAGAAGATTGCAAAGAGGTTTGGCAATCTTGGAAAAGTCTTTGATAAATCTCCTGTAAAATCCTGCATGTCCGAGAAAACTCTGTATGCCTTTTACTGATGTTGGTGGAGGTATTTTCTCAATTGTATCGATCTTTGCTTTGTCTACCTCGATTCCCTTTTGTGAGATCCGGTGTCCAAGAACAATGCCTTCTTGCACCATGAAGTGACATTTCTCCCAGTTGAGTACCAGGTTTGTATCTTCGCACCTTTGTAACACCTGTTCCAAATTTTGCAAACAATGGTCAAAAGAATCTCCAAACACAGAAAAATCATCCATAAAAACTCCATATTATGCTCCAGCATGTCTGAGAAGATGGCCATCATGCAACGCTGAAATGTAGCAGGAGCATTACATAATCCAAATGGCATCCTGCGGAAAGCAAAAGTACCATAGGGACATGTAAAGGTAGTTTTCTCCTGGTCTTCTAGTGCGATGGCAATCTGATT
The DNA here is from genome assembly GCA_019454045.1 of Zanthoxylum bungeanum. NCBI lineage: Eukaryota > Viridiplantae > Streptophyta > Magnoliopsida > Sapindales > Rutaceae > Zanthoxylum > Zanthoxylum bungeanum. The sequence continues at coordinate 81,099 of SKCR01033284.1, forward strand.
GTATCATGAATATCCGTCCAGAAGCAAGCAATAGAACTCATGTCCTGCAAGTCTGTCTAACATCTGATCAATAAATGGTAGCGGAAAATGGTCATTTCTCGTGGCTTTGTTAAGTTTCCTGTAGTCCATGCATACTCTCCATTCAGTCACCGTTCTTGTTGGGATCAGCTCGTTTTTTCATTGGTGACCATAGTAATTCCTCCTTTCTTTGGTACACACTGCATAGGACCTACCCACTGCTGTCTGAGATGGGGTAAATGATGCCAGCATCCAACCATTTTGATGATTTCTTCTCTCACACTTTCCTTCATGATTGGATTGAGTCTCCGTTGATGATCCACTGTGGGTTTGTATTCATCATTCATCAGAATCTTGTGCATGCAAAATGATGGACTAATGCCTCGAATGTTTGCTATAGTCCAGCCAATGGCTCTTTTGTGCTCTCGTAATACTCTCAGTAGCTTTTCTTCCTGATCCATGGTTAGTGAAGAAGAAATAATAACAGGTAATTCAGAAGAGTTTCTAAGAAATGCATACCTGAGATGGCTCGGAAGTGACTTCAGCTCCAGTTGTGGTGGTTCTTCAATCGAAGGCTTGATTCGATCTTTCTTTGGTAATTCCAAGCTTTCAACTGATGGTGTTGCTTTGAATCGGAATGGTTTGTCAAGGTAGTTGATACATTCCAAGATTCAGCATCATCTAGCTCACTGTCAGTCATGTTGGTGATGCAAGCTTCAAGTGTATCTGTGGGATTTGGCTCAGTATTTTGAACGATACTTTCAACAACATCAACTCTGAAGCATTCTTCTTCCTTTTCATCACTCGGAGATTTCATGGCTTTGAAAACATTAAAGGTCACTTTTTGGTCCTGCACTTTCATGGTCAGTTCTCCTTTTTGCACATCAATCACAGTTTTACCTGTAGCCAAGAATGGTCTCCCAAGAATGATGGTATTTCTTTGTCTTCTTCCATGTCAAGGATGATGAAATCTGCTGGAAGAATTAGTTTGTCTACTTTCACCAGCACATCTTCAACAACACCTCTTGGAAATGCAAGTGTTCGGTCAGCAAGTTGCAATGAAACTGAGGTAGGCATTGCTTCTCCAATTTGCAGTTTCTTGTAAATAGAAAAAGGCATCAAGTTAACACTAGCACCTAAATCACATAAAGCCTTACCGATATAATGTTCTCCAATGGTGCATGGAACTGTGAAACTGCCAGGATCTTTCAACTTCGGGGGAAGTTTCCTCTGAATAATGCGCTGCATTCTTCCGTTAATGCTACTGTTTCGTAGTCTCCCAATCTCCGTTTTCGTGAAAGAATGTCTTTCATGAATTTGACATAACTGGGCATTTCTTCCAAGGCTTCTGCAAATGGGATGTTGATGTGCAGCTTTTTGAAAACCTCCAGGAATCGAGCAAACTGCTTGTCCAATTTGTTTTTCTGAAGACGCTGAGGAAAAGGTGGAGGTGGAGTGATCTGTTCTTTTTCCTTTGCTTCTTTTTCCTCAATCTGTTGTTCAGCTTCTTTTGGAACTTCTTCTTGGGACATCTTGATTCCAACATCTTTGTTGATTTCAGTACCGCTTTTCAAAGTAATGGCTTGACATTGCTCCTTCCCTCGGTTCCTTGGATTGGGTTCTGTGTTACTGGGAAGATTTCCTGGTGGTCTGTAACTCTGAGCATTGGCCAGTTGGCCGATTTGATTCTCCAGTGCTTTGATGGAAGCTGATTGGCTCTGAAAGATGGCATCGTACTTTTTTAACTGAGCCAGGACTTCTGCTATTCCTGGTTCATTTGCTTGCTCCTGGCCTTTGTTCTGTTGCTGGAATCCAGGTGGTGGATAGTTCCGCTGTTGACCTGAATTGTTGCTCCATGAAAAATTAGGATGATTCCTCCACCCTGGGTTGTAGGTGTTGGAATAAAGATTGTTCCCTTATCTGTTGAAATTGTTGACAAAATTTACCGTTTTTCAAGTTGGTTTGACTCTGGTATTCCTCCATATGGTGAACTTGTGGATCCAGTGGTAAGAGTCTCCATGAATTTTCATATTTGATCCAGCTTGGTGTTGACTGCTGTATTGGCTCCACTTTCATAAATTCCTGCAATTCTTTGGATCATGCTCCTTTCAGTTGGCCACAAGGAATTGTTGTTGGCCATTTCTTCGATTAGTTCCTAGGCTTGATCTTCTCATTTTGCCATTAAAGCTCCTCCAGCAGCAGCATCGATTGTGGTTCTCATTATTCCAGAAAGTCCATTATAGAATGTTGGACTTGAAGCCATTTTGGAATCTCATGGTGTGGATATTTCCAGAGTAAATCTTTGTACCTTTCCCAAGCTTCGTAGAGAGTTTCTGAGTCTTGTTGCACAAAGGATGTGATGTCATTCCTCAGCTTTCCGGTTCTGGCTGGTGGAAAGTACTTTGCAAGAAATTTGGTGGCTAAAGTGTTCCATGTGTGATAGAACCTGCTGGTAATGATGTAGCCAAGCTTTAGCTCTGTCCTTTAAGGAGTATGGGAAAACACGCAGTCTCATTGCTTCTTCAGCTTCTCGGTTGTAATTGAAAGTGCCGCAAACTTCCAGGAAGTTGTTGATGTGGGAATTAGGATCTTCAGTTGCATTCCCCCGAACTGAACTGAGTGCTGAATCATCTTAATGCATGTTTTGATGTCACACGCATTTGCTGGTAAGGAGGAAGTACAATACAGGAAATGAGTCTGTCAACCACCGGAATGGTCCTGTCTCGAATGGGAATTGGTGGTGC
>SKCR01033285.1:0-72445 GCA_019454045.1 Zanthoxylum bungeanum
AAATTAATTACAAAACTGAAATTAAAATAAACTAGTTAGAAAACTCCATATTTACATCAGAGAATTCAGAGAGAAAGGTACATCTGAAACTGAAATTTTGAGCTCTATTTATAGGCGTCAATAAGCCCCGCGCGTCGCGACGCGCACGTTTCTTCTTGCGTCGCGACGCGCTGACGTGTCAATCGCTGATTGGTCCGTTTCAGATTCTTATCTGCCACGTGGTAATTCGGGTAAATGAGTCAATAATTGAGCTGACGGGCGCTGATGTGGCGATGGCGACACGTGGCGAAAGTGATTGTCGACACCGTAGGATTGTGACACGTGGCACGCTGTGATTGGTGATGATGATGTGGCTGACACGTGGCAGGTTGACTCGGTCTTCTACTGACAAGGATGATGACGTGGCTGACACACGGGATGACACGTGTCGACACATGGCGATGGTGATTGTCGGCACCATATGATGATGACACGTGTCACGGTGCACGTTAGCAGATCGGCTGTGATGTTGACACGTGGCACGGCGCATGTTAGCAAAGTCCGGCGCACGTTAGCAAATTCAAACTTCTCAGATTCTGACATGTGTCCCCGGTGCACGTTAGCATGGTGCGGCGCACGTTAGGCGTCGCAACGCAGCCTGCGCGTCGCGACGCGCCAATTTACAAAAATGCCCTTTTGTGTTCTTTTTCACTATTTTAGCCCCAAATCACCTCCAGAATGTCCTGAAACTTTATTTATCTACAAAATAACACAAAACACATCAAAATATTCACAAAACTCAAGAAACTATACAAAATATTAAGCTAAATGAGTGGGAAATAGTGATATAATTACCACTCATCACACCCCCAAACCTAACATTTTGATAGTCCTCAAGCAAAACATAGAATAAAACGACATAAATATCTTTAAAATAAAATTTAACTAAGCCACTTTCGTTGGGATCACGGTTGCATTTAGCGTATGCAACAAGCCTTTAAACCCCTAGATGTCCCCAGTGGACGAGTTGTAGTCTCGTGATGGTTTACAGCAATGATACCCACAAATATTTTACAAAAGTAAAAATGTAGTAAAACTAATGCACACAAAAGCAAAAAGACAAGAGAAAAGAGAATAAAGAAATTAGTGACTAATCATGTGAAACTTCTACTCCAAGTCACTAGTTGTTTTCTTTCTTTCTAAATTACCGAATAAGTAAATTCTCTGATTATATTTACCATTCTCCATATACATAGCCAACAAAATATTAATCAACTCATTTTTGCCCACAACAGTCACAAGTGCAGTTGATAAGAGAGTAATATTTTTGTCCTAAAGTTTTATCAGAATTCACACCTTTTTGTAGTAATGGAATAATTTTTCTGATTTTTTCTTTGATTTTTGATTTTTTTTTTATTTATATACAATATCTTTCATCTATGTAGCGAGTGTTGGGTCGGTGGCTCCCAAACCAGTTGGCTTTAGGGCACCAGGTGTTAAGACACCCATACGGACTGAATTACTCAGACTTCAGATATATATATTATTGCAACATCTTTGATCCATGTAGCGAGCTTTGGGCCAGTGACTCCCAAACCAGTTGGCTTTAGGGCACTAGGTGTTAAAACACCCTTACAGACTTAATAACTCGGATCTCAGATGTTTTTTTTTACTCCATTGCTTTTTGAAATGCTTCCTCCAATTAAACTATAGCATTGAATATTACAAATTTTTCAATTACAGCTTATATCCGTATGTTACCATGCATGTTGATAATATCTGCCAACTGAGCATATGAATATCCATTTTAGTCAATTTTATGGAGAATTTACAAATTAAATAATTCAAAAGAAAATAAACAAAATTAACTTGTTCCTAAATAGGTTTTAGATACGTCTCAGGAATGGGAACTCCTTACACAGCTATCTCTCACCAATTTCACATTTTTAGTCAAAATAAAAACAAAAACGCAAAATATTTTTGTAATTTTTTGAAAATTTTTCAATTTTTTTTTATATTTTTCGAAAAAATTTGGACTAAAGATAAAAACAACACAACTAAAAACAAGATAATGATCAACTAATTCCCTCCCCCAAACCTAAATGAGACATTGTCCCCAATGTCTTAAACATTAGAAGAAGAGTTTAGAAGATAGTACCTGGTTAACTGAAATTCTACACGAAAAGTTAAAAGTTAAGATCCAGATTAATCCGACGTCTCTTACCACGATCGTCCTCGGACCAATTTATCTTTGAAAGGATAGGGTCAATTTGTGGTTCATAGGCTAAGATTTGGTCAATTAGATCCGGAGCAAATCTGGCAGTGAAGATGAGTTCTTTTAAAGGTTTTGACACGAACCCATTTATCCATGCATCATCAAGAAACACACAAAGAAAATCATAAAATCCTTCAACGTTGTACAGTCCAAGCGGTTTCTGGTGTATGTTCAAGTTTGCCCAAGATAACACTGTAAAAATTTCCTCCAATGTACCCAAGCCACCTGGCAAAGCAATAAAAGCATCAGCACGGTTAATCATTTCTACCAATCGTTCATACATACCTGGCACGATCAATTCCTCTCCGTTTGATGGTCCAATAAGATTTGCTTCTGCCAAGGGTTTTGGGATAATTCCCAAAACGTGATTGCCTCCTTCCTGTACAGCCTTTGAAACGATCCACATAAGTCCAAGATTGCATCCACCATATACTAAGTGCATATTCTTGCAGCTAAGACTCGACCCAATTCATGTGTTGCCTCTATGTATTGTGGTTTAACTCCAACACTAGTACCGCAAAACACACAGATGTTTTCAACTCGTCTTCTTGAAGTCGCTTCCATGTTTTACTCTGGATGTCTTCAAAAGTGCAATGATGAGTTTTATAACACCTGAAAAGGGTGAGTAAAATAATAGCACTAGTACCTGCCAAATGACAATTATTAGTTAACAGTAAAATAAATCGTGATAGTCAAAAAAGTCTAGATCCTGTCGGAGAAAATAAAAGAAAACAACAAAACAAATCACAATTATTAGGAAAAAACAACAGATATAATATCTACAAATATTTACGGCTTAATTGACGTCTATGCGTCAGGGACAAGCTTCCCATCCAATTTTCTTATAAATTGGCAAACATGGTCTTTTTGAGTCAGATTCCCAAGACTTAACTGTTGTCTTTCTCTTAGAAATTGTGTATGTAATTTGCGAATGGCTATATGAACATATCCACTGGGATGCGTCTCAAGAGTCGAAGATATATTATCCACAGACTCCTTACTCAAGCCATCCCTAATGAATTTAATTTTGTCTTCGCGATTATCAGACACCATTCCTAAAGAACGACAACGAGTATTGTAATTTCAGCGTGCACATTTGTAACAAACACCCATTTGCTTAGCTCTACGTTTCTTTGCATAGGTGCTTCTTACAAAACTAGGCAGATGTGAAATAAAAGAGTCAGAAGACTCACCTGTCAATCGATCCCGTACTTCGATTACCCAACGAATGTCATTAGAAATATCATGGATCATCAGTAGTCTCATCTGTTCCAAGCGACCTTTGTAGACTTTCATCAGAGAGTTTTGAGGGAGAGAAGGAAATTACTTGTGAAGATTTGCGAGAACTTCTTCCATCCTGAAATGAATTAACCTGCGAAAACTAAACACACCAAATGAAATCACACCAAATCACAATATATACACAAATTGCATGGGTTGCCTCCATGCGAGCGCTAAGTTTAACGTCGTCAGCTAGACGTGACTTCTCGAACGTTAGGCTGGATCTGAAAGTGTGACACTTTCTTTTTGTCGCTCAAATGATTCTCCCCAGTAGTGCTTGACACGCTGACTGTTAACCTTGAATGTTTCGTTGGTGTTGGGATCCAGTAACTCAACAGCTCCATATGGTAAAACCTGAGTGATCACAAAAGGACCTGACCAACTTGATTTCAACTTTCCATGGAAAAGTTTCAACCGTGAATTATACAACAACACTTGCTGCCTTGGTTCCAACTATCTGTGCACTATTTTTCGATCATGCCATTTCTTGGTCTTTTCTTTGTACAATCTGACATTCTCATAAGCCGGTAAGCGAAATTCCTCCAATTCGTTGAGTTGGTGGAGTATTTTCTCTCATGCTGCTTGTGGATCAAGATTCAACTTCTTCAGTGCCCAGTACGTCTTGTGTTCAAGCTCAACTGGCAGATGACATGCTTTCCCAAACACCAATCGATATGGGGACAGACCAATGGGTGTCTTGTAAGCTGTCCGATAGGCCCATAATGCGTCATCAAGTTTTGCAGACCAGTCATTCCTTGTTGATCCAACGGTTCTCTCCAAGATGCTTTTGATTTCTCTGTTTGAAACTTCAACCTGTCCATTTGACTGTGGATGATAAGCAGTTGCAACCTTGTGAGTAACTCTGTATTTGGATAGGAGTGCATCAAAGTATCTGTTGCAGAAATGTGAGCCACCATCGCTGATGATTGACCGAGGTGTTCCGAACCGAGTGAAAATGTTCTTTTTCAGGAATTTGATCACCACTTTTGAATCGTTGGATGGCAGTGCAATTGCTTCGACCCATTTGGAGACGTAGTCTATAGCAACCAGTAGGGGTGGGCATTATCGAATTCGGATCGGACCGAATCCGAATCCGATCCGATTAGCATTAGTTTGTGTGATCCGATAAGGTTTGATAGTCTTATCAAACTCGATCCGATCCAATCCGATAACTATCGAATCGGATCAGATTTGTTTGATCTGATTCGAACACTTAACGAATCGAATAAATTCGATTTGATAACGGATTCGAATCCGATTGAGAATCTGATTTGATAATGAATCCTATAGTGGATTTGATTTGATAACGGATTTGATTCGATAACGGATCCGATTTGATAAAATTGATTTGAATTTTAAGTTATCCGATCCGATTTGATAAAATTGTTATGAATTTATAAATTTTCAAATAAATTTTTCGAATCGGATCCGTTATCAAATAGAATATACTATCGGATTTATTATCAAATCAGATTCCTTATCGGATTCGGATTTGTTATCACATCGGATAAAATCTGATTCGATCCGATAGTTATCAAATTTATCTAATCCGATCCGAAATTCGACAAATGAACCAAACATGATTCGATTGGGTTCGATAGCCAAATCTGATCTGATGCCCACCCCTAGCAATCAGGATGTACAGGTTTCTGAATGATGGAACAAAGGGTCCCATAAAATCAATACCCCACACATCGAATATCTCCACTTCCAAAATGTTTTGCAACGGTCCTTCATTTCTCCTCGAAATATTCCCCATTCTCTGGCATCTGTCACATTGAAAGGCAAAAAGATAAGCATCTTTAAAAAAAGTGGGCCAGAACAAACCTGATTGAAGAACTTTTGCTACAGTTTTATTTCCGCTGAAGTGTCCACCATATGGTGATGAATGACAATGTTGCAGAACACGGTTGACCTCCTCATGTGGAACACACCGTCTCAATAGTTGATCAGCACAGCGTTTGAACAGGTACGGCTCATCCCAGACATAATGCTTGACTTCTTTCGTTGCTGAGTTGTCCATTCCAATGACCATTTTCCTGATACAATGTAGTTGACATAGTCAGCATACCATGAGCATCTTGCTGTTTCATGGCGAACAACTGTTCATCTGGAAAAGTTTCTTTGATGGACATTTCTTTGCCAGTTGTTTCTCCACTATCGAGCCTCGATAAGTGATCTGCCACCTGGTTTTTTGTCCATTTCCTGTCTCGAATCTCCACGTCAAATTCTTGCAGAAGAAGTATCCAACGGATCAATCTGGGTTTGACATCTTTCTTCGTGATCAGATATTTGATTGCTGAATAATCTGTGTAGACCACCACTTTGGGACCCAGCAGATATGAGCGAAATTTGTCAAAAACGAACACAACTGCGAGCAACTCCTTTTCAGTGGTTGTGTAGTTGAGTTGAGCTTCGTTCAGAGTTCTGCTGGAGTATTAAATGGTGTGGAAAAAGCTTTGCTTTGTGTTGTCCCAAAACTGCACCTACGGCAAAATCACTAGCATCGCACATTACTTCAAATGGAAGTGTCCAGTCTGGTGCTACAATGATGGGGGCAGAAATCAGCTTTTGTTTTAAGATCTCAAAAGCTTTATGGCATTCTTTGGTGAAGTTGAAAGGCACATCCTTCTCCAGAAGATTGCAAAGAGGTTTAGCAATCTTGGAAAAGCCTTTGATAAATCTCCTGTAAAAACCTGCATGTCCGAGAAAGCTCTGAATCCCTTTGACAGATGTTGATGGAGGTAGTTTTCAATTGTTTCAATCTTTGCTTTGTCTACCTCGATTCCTTTTTGTGAGATCTGATGTCCAAAAATAATGCATTCATGTACCATGAAATGGCATTTCTCCCAATTGAGTACCAGGTTGGTATCTTCATATCTTTGTAAAACATGTTCCAAATTTTACAACAGTGGTCAAAAGAATCTCCAAACACAGAGAAATCATCCATAAAAACTTACATACTCTGTTCCAGCATGTCTGAGAAGATGGCCATCATACAACGCTGAAAAGTGGCAGGGGCATTACATAATCCAAATGGCATCCTGCGGAAAGCAAAAGTACCATATGGACATGTAAAAATGGTTTTCTCCTGATCTTCTGGGGCGATAGCAATCTGATTGTACCATGAATATCCGTCCAGAAAGCAATAGAACTCATATCCCGCCAATCTGTCCAGCATCTGATCAATGAATGGCAGCGGAAAATGGTTCTTCCGTGTTGCTTTGTTCAGCTTTCGGTAGTCCATGCATACTCTTCATCCAGTGACCGTTCTGGTTGGAATTAGCTCGTTCTTTTCATTGGTAACTACAGTGATTCCTCCTTTCTTTGGCACACACTGTATAGGACTCACCCAAGTGCTGTCTGAGATGGGGTAAATGATGCCAGCATCCAACCATTTGATTATTTCTTTCTTCACGACTTCCTTCATGATTGGATTGAGTCTCCGTTGATGCTCCACTGTGGGTTTGTACTCATCTTTCATCATGATCTTGTGCATGCAAAATGATGGACTAATGCCTCGAATGTCTGCTATAGTCCAGCCAATGGCTCTTTTGTGTTCTCGTAACACTCTCAGTAACTTTTCTTCCTGTTCCAATGTTAGTGAAGAAGAAATAATAACAGGTAATTCAGAAGAGTTTCCAAGAAATTCACACCTGAGATGGCTCGGTAGTAACTTCAGCTCCAGCTGTGGTGGTTCTTCAATCGAATGCTTGATTCGATCTTTCTTTGGCAGTTCCAGGCTTTCCACTTGTGGTGTCGATTTGAATCGGAATGGTTTGTCAATGTAGTTGATACATTCCAGGATTTCAGCATCCAGCTCGCTGTCAGTCATGTTGGTGATGAAGCTTCAAGTTTGTCCGTGGGGGTTGTATCAGTATCTCAATGATACTATCAACAACATCAATTTTTAAACATTCTTCTTCATTTTCATCGCTCGGGAATTTCATGGCTTTGAAAACATTGAAAGTAACTTCTTGGTCATGAACTTTCATAGTTAGTTCTCCTTTTTGTACATCAATCACAGTTCGTCCTGTCGCCAAGAATGGTCTTCCAATGATGATAGGTACATCTTTGTCTTCTTCCATGTCAAGGATAATGAAATCTGCTGGGAGAAAGAGTTTGTCGACTTTGACTAGCACATCTTCAACAACACCTATTGGAAATGCGAGCGTTCGATCAGCAAGTTGTAGTGAGACTGAGGTAGACATTGCTTCTCCAATTTGCAGTTTCCTGTAAATAGAAAAAGGCATCAAGTTAACACTAGCACCTAAGTCACATAAAGCCTTACCGATGTAATGTTCTCCAATGGTGCATGAGACAGTGAAACTGCCAGGATATTTCAACTTTGGGGGAAGTTTCCTTTGAATGATGGCACTACATTCTTCCGTCAATGCTATTGTCTCGTAGTCTCCCAATCTCCGTTTTCATGAAAGAATGTCTTTCATGAATTTGACATAGATGGGCATTTCTTCCAAGGCTTCTGCAAATGGAATGTTGATATGCAGATTTTTGAACACCTCCAGGAATCGAGCAAATTGCTTGTCCAGCTTGTTTTTCTGAAGTCGCTGTGGAAAAGTGGAGGTGGATTGATTTGATCTTTTTCCTTTGTTTCTTTTTCCTTTGTTTCTTTTTCCTTTGCTTCTTTTTCCACCATCTGTGGAACTGCATCTTTTGGAACTTCCTCAATTGTTGCCTTGATTCCAACATCTTTGTTGATCTCAGTACCGCTTTTCAAGGTGATTTCTTGACATTGCTCATTCCCTCGGTTCCTTGGATTTGGTTCTGTGTTACTGGGAAGATTACCTGGCGGTCTGTAACTCTGAGCATTGGCAAGTTGTCCGATTTGATTCTCCAGTGCTTTGATGGAAGCAGATTGGCTCTGAAACATAGCATCATACTTTTTTAACTGAGCCAGCACTTCTACTATTCCTGGTTCATTTGCCTGTTCCTGGCCTTTGTTCTGTTGCTGGAATCCAGGTGGTGGATAGTTCTGCTGTTGGAATCCAGGTGTTGGATTGTTCTTTTGCCCTGAATTGTTGCTCCATGAAAAATTCAGATGATTCCTCCACCATGGGTTGTAGGTGTTGGAATATGGATTGTTCCCCTGTATGTTGAATTATTGACATAATTCACCGGCTCTTCAAGTTGGTTTGGTTCTGGTGCTCCTCCATATGGTGAACTTGTGGATCCAGTGGTAAGAGTCTCCATAAATTTGCATATCTGATCCAGCTTGGCGTTGACTGCTGTATTGGCTCCACTTTCATAAATTCATGCAATTTTTTGGATCATGCTCTTTTCTGTTGGCCACAAGGAATTGTTGTTGGTCATTTCTTCGATTAGGTCCCAGGCTTGATCTTCTCATTTTGCCATTAAAGCTCCTCCGGCAGCATCATCGATTGTGGTTCTCATCAGTCCAGAAAGTCCATTATAGAAAGTTTGGACTTGAAGCCATTTTAGAATCTCATGGTGATGACATTTCCGGAGTAAATCTTTGTACCTTTCCCAAGCTTCGTAGAGAGTTTCGTAGAGAGAACGCGATTAATTTACCGTAATTGGATTAAACGAACCCGGGCCTGAGCGAAGTTGCGTGTTGAGTTAGCCGACTTAAATTTGAAATTTAAAAGTGGTGGGGCCCACTACACTTACATCAACTTATTGGACATGTGATGGAAGTGGTTAGGCTTGAATTAGATTTGATTTGTTGGCAAGTAAGGCTTGGCTTTACTTATAATACACTCAAACCAAATCATCACTCAACCTTTGTATATATTAGCAAGTCAACTTTGGAAGTAAGACTAAATTACTATTCACAGCAACCTTCTTCTTCTTTCTCCAAAATGTCGAGCACTCCTCTCTCCCTCCATAGAATTTTGTTGCAAAATTTCTCCATGCTAGCACATCAAAGAGTCAACTAAGGTGATAGGAAAACTCACCCAAGCGTTGGAAACACTCTACAAAGCTTGGAGCTTCAACAAATACAAAGAAAAGGTTTTGAATCTCATCCGATCAAAGTGAGTTTTTCCGCAACTTGTCTTTGATTTTTCACACAAATATTCTTAGTGATCTTGTGGCATGTGTATAACACTAACATAAAATTCTATAAATACATTATTTGTTCAAAAAGTCAGTAAATATCTCTGTCTAAAACATCTTAAAAGTACAAATCATAACCAAAACATTCCAAATGTCTCAAATAAAATAATTTTCAAAATCATAGTCAAAGAATTCAAAATGTATCAAGTAGAACATATTTCAAATATAATCAAAATACTCATAATAATACAATGAAATTAAGGAATCAATTTGATAAGTAAAATATACACTCACAGTATGTATCCAAAGCTTTGAAATCAGGCAGTGTCAAGTGGAGGATCGCGAGACGAATTTACAAATAAATATTTTTCATTGAAACTTGTAACACCAAGAATTCAAAAGATCTCATGAATAAGTAAATATGATATACATGAATAGTGGTTCCCAATAAAAAAAATTACAAGGTTTAGGATTCCTACAGATTTAACGGAGCTCGAAATAGAGTTACACAAGTCGGAGAATAGCAAAAGAAAAATCAATTACATTCATTCTAAAATACATTTTCATTGTACAAGAGCTATCTTTGAAATTTTACAGTAATTAATTGGTAATAGATTTTGAGCTGAAATTTTGATATAATTATCCATTATATGTCTTGTTTCAGCGATTTTTTACGGGTTTTAATTTCGATTACCAAAACTCAAGTTATAAGTAAATTTTTACACACTATACATGGAAAAATATATTCAGGTCTCATAACATGGCGACCAATTTACGAAATTTGCTGAGATTCATCCTTGTATGGAAAAATATAATTTTCAACTATGTTGTTCCTTATTTATTTAAATTCCATAGAATTTTATGATTCGTTAATCTAAAATTAGAACTCATTTTATAAACAAAACATTAAACCCTGCGCACGGTAGTCTCCAATGCGAGTTAAGATAATATTTAATCTCTAAAGCTTCTAAGGCTAAATTCAACACTCCTTAAACATTCATCATCATTCAACCATCAATCAATCACATAAATACTCATCCCTTATATGTAAAAATTCTGAAATTAAAATGATTTTGAAAGCCTTACCTAGTTGTTCTCTATCTTGCAATGAGGAATCTCCAAGGTAGGATACCTTGCTTACTACTTGTTCTTCTTTATTTTCCTCTCAATTTTGTTCCAAGAAAACTAAATTTTTTTCACCCCTCTCTATTTTCAGCCAAGATAAGGAAATGATAAGTTTTTGTAGAATTTATCTAGAAAAGTCTTAGATGAGCCGGCTTTATCAAACAATCTAATGGGTTTGTTTAGTAATCAAGTTAAGCCAAATTTTTAATTCTCAAGTGATTCAATATAATGGCTTTCCTTTATTAAGCTTTTGCTAGATTTAAACTTGCAATAATTAAGATATGAAATTCTTATTTTAGCCATCAAAATTTTGTTATAGTTATTATAAAAATATAGGCCGTTAGAGAAAGAGAAAAATTCATTTATTTTCTTCCAAAATGAATTGCATTGTTAAATTCATTCGTTTAGAAATAATAAATACATTTATTAAATTAACTTCATATATATATATATATTATAATATAAGTCTACAGATATATAATCTGAAATCTACTGGAATATTGAATACAAACATTGAAGTACATCCAGAATTCTACGTCTACTAAAGACAAAACATCAACTCCCACTCAAATATGGGGAGAACTCTACTCCAACCAAGAGAGAGAATAATCAACTCTCAATTGAGAGAAATTTTTGGACTCATTGTCATTGCTGGGAGTCGAACTTATGCTCTCTCAATTATATATTAATCCACCAAAAATTTTGACGCGTGCTAAATAGGACATTAATTAGAATGAAAATTTTTTGAGACATTTTTCAGATAACTAACATTAGCCTATTAAATTTAAGTATCGTTTGGTAGAAAATATTAATTAAAGTATAAACTATCCTAAGTATTCTAATAAGAATATAAACTAACTTAGCTCATCAAAAGCTACATCAGAGTCGGGATATTCGATTGATCAATAATTTTTTATTTTTTATATTCTTAGCTACATTAATTATAGTATACATATAATATCTAATTGTTTTAATATTTTTATTTAATAATAATATACCAATTTTGGAATTGGGAAGCTCATATTAAAAAAGAAATTTGATCATCAATAATATCAACTAAAAAAATAGATGATGAGTAAATTTTAGAAATATTAATTTGTTTTATACTCTTTTAAAATATTAATTTAGAAATATATTATTATTTTCTATTATTACTCAAATTCGTCCAGGATATTACTCTTTTGTGATAACGAGAGAAAGAACAAACTTAGAGGGCGACTATGCAATATAGTAAAAGTAAAAGGACACAAATAAAAATTTCGCAAAATATACCTGCACAAGACGTGTCCATTTGGATAATATCAACTAAATTTTCCCCAGAAACTTTAAAGTTCTGATTTTTGCTGGTCGTGGTGTCTTCATGAATCTTGCGAGACTGCGGCCTGTTTCTTTGAATGCAGTTTGGATATTACTGCAATTATTAAACTTGGTTTCTGATACAAGGCATCAAGACAAGAACAAGAATGGCTTTTATTATTGCAGCAAAGATCATGGATCCCCTTTGTGTTTCCAGTACCGTAAAGAAAATTCTGAAAGCTAACTTTGAGTGTAAGTGAGTTTTTCCCCTTAATCTTTTGGTTTTGGTTTTGTTTCCTCGCTTCTCTGAGTTTTTTTCCCCTTAATCTTTTGGTTTTGGTTTTGTTTCCTCGCTTCTCATACTGGGGGAAACGAAGAGGTTTTATGAGGGGAATTTTGTAATTTTTAATGATTTATTTATATATTTAAGGATATTTATTATTTATTTAGTACTAACTGTTGAATAAAATTTGAGTGGATGTACCAAGGGTGTGACTTGGTCGTATACGATTCAGGATTTCATTATGAGGTCTCAAATGAGTGCATTTCTTGTAAGAGACCTGGAATAATCGGGGTTTTTCGTTTTTATATGCTCCGTTTAAGCTCAGAAGGGGTAGTTTGTGTTCGAATGAGTGCATTTCTTGTAAGAGCCTGGAATAATCGGGGTTTTATATGCTCCGCTTAAGCTCAGAAGAGGTGGTTCCAACGATTCCAAAAAAAAAAAATTGAGGGGATCAATTGATCCCTGACATACAAGAGGCTTCCCCATTCTAATTACCTATAGTTCATATATTCACACACTTCACATGCGACTTTACGGTCAGTTTAGGAGTGCTACTTAACTAATGTATCTCTATTTTATTGAGCTTAATGAGATAATAATTCAGGTTTATTGAGTTTAATGGGATAATAATTCCGGTTGACTGAGCTTAATGAGATCATGATTCAGACTATAGTATAATGATGTCAACTGATCCATATAGTCGATCCATCTTGTGAGAAAAGGTTTTTGTTTGGTTTGGTTATTCAATATTAACTTATAGGGAAACACCCTTGCACCTAGGAAAAGGGAAATAGGCAAACAAAACCAATTCTTAAAATAAACATGTCTTTGTGTAATTTCAAGTATGATTTATACATTATGAATACAAACAAGTTGTAATTTTTTAGCTAATAGAAACCAGTCAAGAGAACTCACTCGGAAAAAAAGCTTCAATAAAGGCTATGAGATCAGATGCATTAAAGAAAGCTATTTTATCAGTTCTGTGTTTGGTATGATTGCCTTTTGCCTTTTTTTATATTAATGCTTGTGTTTGGTATGGCTAGGAATCTAGGATACTCCTGCCATGGCATGACATCTAACATATCACTTATTGACAGGTGTTGCAAGATTAACACATTTGTGATAGATAATAAGATTACCGAACACTTTACACGTAGCGATTAATGATAGGTTACACATGATGCAAACTGAGTATCCAATTATGTAAGTGTAATACTGTTTATTTATAAAAGCATATATTTATATCTCAAGCTAGATGTCATTTATCTATTGGATGGTGGATAGAGTAATAAGTAATTTTATAGGCTATATTGGGATACTACTTACGGACTGTAGTATTATGTGCTTCCTTCTTAACGCAATTCTACTTTATCAAACTTTTATGTTACTTTACTGTTTCCTTGTTACATAGCAGATAAACTGCATTCCAGGAATCTTGTTGCGCTGCCGCCTCAAGAGGATGCTTCAACTCGCCGGCATGTTATAGCGTGTGGTAGTGCTTCATTGGTTGCTATTCTGACTCTCAACTGCGGATTACCTCCATTACCAGCTCAAGCAGACGATAAGTCTAATGGCCAAGATGAAAAAGAGGAAGGAGTTATTGGAGCCATCAAGTTACTCTTTGATCCAAATGAGAAAACTAAATCTGGGAAAGTTTTGCCAAAGGCTTACTTGAAGTCAGCTAGAGAATTGGTGAAGACATTACGTGAATCGTTAAAGGAGGATTCTAAAGATATAGCTAATTTTAGGCGCAATGCAGATGCAGCAAAGGAATCTATTCGAGACTATTTGAGTAACTGGAGGGGGCAAAAGATGGTGGCTAGCGAGGTATGTTTATTTGGCTTTAACTTGTGTGACTTCAAAGAAACTAGAAATTGTCTTATGTTTTGTTGGGGGTTGATTCCATGTGAATAACTTGTGGCGCATATTCAGGAATCATATGTTGAGCTAGAGAAAGCAATCAGATCCTTGGCTAGCTTCTACTCCAAGGCAGGCCCATCTGCTCCACTTCCAGAAGAGGTTAAGTCTCAGATATTAAACGATTTAGATACAGCTGAAGAGTTTTTGTAGAAACTGTTCTCATCTTGCTCATGATTATATCATTTTAATTTGTTGTGTATCGTTTTAATTTCATCATAATGTACCCAATGATACAAAAGAGATGTAGCATTTTAAAGTCATACCCAACGGTCAAAGGCTCCTGAAATTTTGATGTACGTAATTTTATCCTTGTTTTTTTCCCCAAAAACATTCTATATCCGGGATTTGAACTCGTAAATTAAATAGAATAACAAGTGAAAGCATGAAGTTTCAACAAATAACAACAAAATCCATAAACAGCAAATACCAATTACGTATCCCAAATGCATAGAAAAAGTGGTGGAATAATTTATTGGCAGAAAATATAACTGTTCTGATTCTTAGCTAAAATACTCTACAGGACATAAATTAGTCATCGTGAAGACAAGATTGCTCAACTCTTAAACGTTCTCATGGCAAAAACTAAAGATAAAGGCAGATATCTGGCATCTGCCCTTCATATTTGTACATGTCGATCATTGCTCATCAGAAGAAGGTCCAGAACAGAACACAACACATTTTTCTTCATGGTACTGGAAACACAAAGGGTATGTGTCAACTAAAGCAGCACTTCCAACTAATGATTTTGAGTGTGAATGAAGTCCACAGTACGTTTTAATGCATAAGGTAAAAGATGGTGATATAAACCTTTTTTGATGATCACCTCAAGGCTACAAGAATAGCCCCCTCCCCCTTCTACGAAGCAAGCCCGTCAAGATCTTAGCAGAACCCCTTTGGAGCTGCACAACAAACATCTTTCAACTTCAGAAAAAAAAAATACATCATTCAATGTCATCTTAACCTCAGCAGATATAATACTTTGAAGCCATGAAATCGATTTTTTTTTTTTTTTTTAAAAAAAAAATCCAAATAAAACTTTCATTTACCCGAAATTTTAATAATAAGAAAGCATATTAAAAGTAGTAACTGAAGACGAAATGGAGATGAGAAACAGAAGACTTTGAGATGGCAATTACTATGACATCAACCCCTTCAAAGCATGTGATAAGACTAACAACCAAACTATTATAGTGCATATGCATGAATCCTCAAATTTCTCATCAGATATGTTTTTAAGGGAAAGACTATGCACTCAAAGATAAATGCATTTTTGTTTTAGAAGTACAAGAAACCTTGGTATAGTTCCACGGCGACGCGGATCATACTCTGTTGCTTGTCGGAGAGCCCTAGCAAAAGCTTTGAAGGTCGCCTCAAAAATGTGATGAGAGTTTTTTCCAGCTAGCTGTATTCAACCAATATTAGAATACTATTAAAAACTCAAGTGGAACAGATATAAAAGAATTTAAAAAGATTAAAGGCCAACTATTATCAGCAAATATCACATACGTAATTCACCAAAATTAAGAAATTTGTATAAATTACATAGAAATTCACACAATGCTGAGAACCAAATTTTAGATTTGCATTTCAGATACCATATTCCATTTAATATGACAGATTATAATTTGCTCAATACAATGAGCATAAAGGGAATTGTTTAACCACGATTACTCTTTACTCCCTACTCCCTAACAATCATAAATGTTTCAATGATTATATGTTGAGCACACCAAAATTAAGAAGATTTTAGCAGTATCACCTGGCGAATGTGAAGTGTCATCCCAGAAGTGTTCACCAAAGACTGGAAAAAGTGCTCCACCAACTACTTATAAGAACGTTCAAACAAAATATAAATATATGCTGGTAAGTGAATCCAACAGAAATTAGAAAGAAATAGAAACAATAGCTTAAATTATAAATTTAAGAACTCTCGAAGATGTGCAAAGTATAATATTAAATTGACATCTCCGCAGAAGAAATTCGAAAAACATTTAAAGTAGGCAACAGATTCGGAGATCTAAATGGGTACGAATGGAAGTAAGAGAAAAGAAAAATACTTGAGTGTCATATGTTCCAACCCTCTGGGTGGGTATTTGCAAATCATAATTTAAATGTGGTCGTCCAGATAAATCCTGAAATAAACAATCTCAAAATTTGAACATTCTTTTCAAATATGCAAATGAAACTAAGATTTAACCCAAGTAAAAGGGGAAAAAATTCACATTCTCATCAATAGAACCAAGTCATTGGATCATCCTCTTTTCCATTTCAATTTCTTCTTTCACACTAATATATCAAACGAAAAGCTAGGTTTTTCTTCAAAACTTCAACATCTCTGCCTCAACAAATTATTTATTGCTTCCAGTGACAATTTGGAGGCTCAAGCCCATAAATATTTAATTTTTAACTTTCTCAACTCTGGCGAAACTCGGATCAGCCTATCAAATTGATTTAAAGAGACTATCATTCTCTAGTCTCTATTCAATAGTTCTCAACTTCTTATAAATAAATATAAATCTTAATGCTCTCAACAGAATCTTCTTAATTAATTCTCAGATAGTTAGTTACTAGCATAAGAACAAACAAGCATACCAATGAAACATGTATCAAAGCTTCATCAAGAGGAGCCGAAAAATCACCAAACCGATTGATTCCTTTCCTATCACCAAGTGCCTGCAGCAATGACTGCACAACAAAAGTAATCATTATACATAACTTCACAAATAAAAATTCATCTGACACAATCACAGAATCGTAAATCAAGTGGTTTCAAATAGTTACAGTTCCAATGGCAAGTGCAACATCTTCATTAGTGTGATGATCATCAATGTGAATGTCTCCAGTCGCCCTCACGTGCACATCAAATAGCCCGTGAGAAGCCAGTTGCTAAAAACAAATATAACCCAAAAAAAAAAAACAACACAGAACAAATTTAACAAAAAATTTATTAAAATTTAAAAATGGAAAAAAAAAAATTAAAGAGTGAGTGAAAGTAAAATACATCAAGCATGTGATCTAAAAAGGGAATGCAAGTGGAAGAATCAGCAACGCCAGAGCCATCCAAGTTTATCTTCACAAAAACGTTGGTTTCTTTTGTGACTCTTTTCACTTCTCCAATTCGACCTGAAAAAAAAATAAAATCAAAAATCAAAAAAGCAATCGTCTTTTGTTATTGTTTTTGTTTTTGTTTTTTAAATTATTCATAAAAATTAAATATGAAAATAGAGTCAAAGGCGAGGGTTGACCAGAATCGACGACAGAGGAAGTTGGGGTGGCGCGTGGTGTTGTGAGGGAGTTCAAGCGGCGCGTAGAGGAGAGAGTTGAGGGGCGGAATTGTGTGGCGATTGGGAGGAATTTATGAGGGAAATAGATTTTTGGTTTAACGAGGAGCTGAGCTGACGACGACGGGAGGTGAAGGCGGCGGCCGGCGACCGAGAGCTCCATTTGCAATTGGGAGAATCCCTGCGAATAATATTAACGTCAGTACGCCTTTATTTAAACGCCCGGTTTGCTTCTAATCCTTTTTAACCATCAATGGTAGTTAAAAGGATTCTAAAGTTTTTTTTTATATATATAATAATAAAAAGTCAAAAATTATTTAAATTAAGAAGGATAAATGATAAATAAAATTATTTTATTTTAATTATTCAAATTAATATTGGAATTTTTAATCATGTAAAATATAGTTTATATGGGGAATATAATTGAATGTTAATAGAAAATAATTTTTGATTTTTGAAAATTATTGTCAATTTTAAAAATTTAGAGAAATATTTCACGTATTTTTAATTATTAAATTTTTTAAAATATCTAATTTAATTAGAGAAATAGTTCAAAAAATTATATTTATTAGAATTTAAAGGTGATTATATATAAACATGCAAGAAATCTAATATAGTTAAAAATTACGAATGTAATAAAAAGTTAATATATTTTAATCACTTAGAAATTAAATTTGATTTTTTTATTAAGAATTCACATTTTTTGTTTACATGTTTTTATATACATTTATTATCTAAATTGAATAAGGGTAAAATTATAAAATTAATATTTAAGTGAGAGTCTCTAGATGATAATGGACAAGTGAGAGAGTGGTGTTGAAAACATATTATAGTATTTTTTTTTAAAAAAAAATTTATTAAATTATTTACAGTTAACCTAAGCTCTACAATTAATTTTTTATTAAATTATAAAATTATAATATCTCTACAATTATTTTTTATTATTAAATTATAATATTAAAATAAGAAATTATCAACATAAGAAATCTATTATAATATAAAAACATAATCTATTATTAAAATAAGAAACATATAAATTTAGTTAATTAATTAATTATTATTTTAATTAATTATTATTAAATTATAAAATTAAATAAAGAAACCTATTATAACAAGAAAACATATTATAATTTCTCATTAAAATAAAAAAATGTAACACTTAATATCTACAATTAACTTGTACAATTAAATTTTATTATTATTATTATTATTATTATATTATTATTATTATATTATTATTATTATATTTATATATATAAGTTAAACATGTTTAAGTCTCTCTATCGTGCCACATGGCGGTTTATTATTTAATTTTATTAAATTATATTTAAATTAATAAATCTATTAAATAAGAAACCTATTACAATAAGAATATATTAAATTACAAAATCAAAATATCTGAAAAATTAAAATATCTCTAAAATTAGTTTTATTATTAAAAATTAAAATAATGGTGGAGCAGCGAATTATTGGGCCGAGCTGGATTTGAACCAGTGTAGACATTGTAACATCCCCAATACGGGAATGTTACCGGCAAGCAACAGATCCCACTGTTGCCTAAGCCTCTAACTCATGCACTAGGACACTTGCTCGTATCTTAATGTTATGCAATGTTTTACTCAATCACACATGCAACTTAATAACTTAAATAACTTAAATGCTAGATCATGAAACCAAGTATGTGCATATACACACGTCTGAGAGTATATAAAGTATATATAGTATATGTACATCATCAAATACATGTCTGTGATATGACAGAATGAAATCCTAAAGATCTATATTCTACATGAACATAAATCTGGAATGATGGACCTGATTGTTGGGTTCCTAGAACATGCCAAAGATCTATTAAGCATAAAATTGTGTGAATAATTCAAGATAAGTGTGCGGAAAAATACTTACAATGATCGGCAAGTATGATGTATGGATTTCAAATTTTCGCCTTTGAGAAGTGATCCAAGCCTTCCTTTGAATTCCAAACTCTAGGGTAAGTGTCCCTATCACCTTTGTAGACTCCTTTGTTGTGCTAACAATCAAGATTTTTGAAGCAAAAATCATCAACCAAGAACCCTAGGCTATCGGCAATTTGAGAGAATGAGAGGGGAGAGTTTCAGTCTTCACCAAGAGAGGGAGAGAGTGTATTACTTGTTTTTTTTTGATTTTCCAAAATCAATTATCAAATACCAAATATCCAAAGTTGGTAAATGTCTTACACAAATCAAATAAAATAAAGATTGTGTAATTTATAAGCTAACACCAACTACCAACTTCTATCAACCAAAAGCTAAATAAAGTTGACTAGTGATGTGACTAGGTGGGCCTCACTTTAAATTCAAAATTCGAGTGAGCCCGCAAAACACATTTCGGGCTCGGGTTCGTTAATTCCGAATTAACGAATTTTCCGTTGCGACTTAATTAAATCAAATTTAATTAAATAATAATGTCTCGCAAAATTATTACGAAAGTCGCTCGCGAATTAATTCTAAATTAATTCGTTCGCCAGAATTAAAATCCAATTTTAATTCCGCTATGAAATCTAATTTCATTTAATATATCGAATATATTATTTAATCGATTAATTACAAATTAATCGTTCGCTCTCTACTATTTCGAATTTTATCCCAAATAAATTATTGTCGTAATTAATCCCATATTAATTTTCTCTCTCTTATAATTAATCCCAGATTAATTCTGTTCGAGTCAAACGTCATCGGTGAATCTTCGGGAAGCGACCCATGAGATCCATGGATATGTTGGCAGTAAATCCGGTCGTCGGACTATCCGAATACGCGCATACCCCGTACCACGTTCTTACCGATTTACAAGACATGGTTGGCTTCTAGCAAAGCACTGTGCCTACCCAATTCTCCAGAAATATTCTTTTAAGGAATACATAATCTATATCAAGCATAGTATACCAATTATTGCGTATTGCGATCCAGTATCGGATGTCACATGCTAGGCCTGGGGCTGGAATTGTGGCTGCCCCGTATGAAGCATATATCGGATCACTAGCAACTAGTCTCTTTAATCGGATAATCATGACTTTGTCATATTATCCCGATAGTTGCAACATAATAGAGTACCAGTTCTGTATCTCTGCGTGATCATCATCTTCATATGACTGAAGTGATACTTCCATCTTGACATCACACCGAATACTCTACGATTCTCAATAAACCCAGAAGAGGCATACACAGAACCTGTTAAAGCCCTGGACGACCAAAACCAAAGCGTCCTGATTGTCGCAAGTATTAGCGATGCAAGTCTCAGGTTAAGACCAAATACACATACCCTGATTCGGATTCCCATAGACATATAGTCATACTACCAATGGGATTCCGAGGGGTCTATCCAGAGCGAAGCTGTTTCCGTACCATCGGTAAACAAAACCTCATATTACACTTGCATGAGTATCCAATACCCAAATATATGAGAATTATGTCGTTACGCTTCCATAACGCGCACAAGTGTAATACTAGTCTATTCTGCATTATCGATGTCCAGTCTCGATAATACTACGACTAGGGATATTTAATGATTAAACCTTTAGTGGATCGATATTGTCTCATATCTTATTAATCCAGATCTAATCATAAGGACTTTTATCATTTATATATTCAAGTAATCTAATTACAAAATGATAAAATAGCAATTTCCTTTGTCACATAGTTAATTTGTACAAAAACCACAATGTCTTTACAAATAGTGATGATATGGGTCATAATTGTCCAACATTGATGACTAGTGACTGCAGCATAACACTTGTCCTCGAACTGGGTCTCCAAAAGCAACGCATGGCTCACCAAAGAAGAATCCTACAAAATAACTGGGAAGTGGTAGGGGGTGAGTCCTGAGGATCTCAGTGAGTAGAGCTACAAAATATGAAACTGAATCAGAACATCTGTGTGAAATCATTTATACTTAAAGTGCTTCTGAAAACTTTCTTTGAAAACTGATTCTTTTCCTTTTTCTGAAAACTTTCTGTGAAGAATATCTCTGGTACTGTGGAAAAACTTGACGCATGGGGGCGTTACGTATCGTCGTCCCCCCAAAGCATGCCATTCATTTCCCTGAAACTAGTGGTCTTGGGGCGTCATATATCGTCGTCCCCCAAGCCACAGAACTAGAGCCGGTAGTGCTGATCCATGCTACTACATGACCCTGAAACTAGGGTCTAGGTTGTTACGTATCGCCGTCACCCTAGCCCTAAACTACGTGTGCACACGGTATCTGTCCGTCAATTCCATAAGTAATACCTGTGGTGGTTTTTTCCCCCATGCCTCAAAAAAATAACATAAAACTCATGCTTTTAAATCTTAAGGCTTTCAAATCAACCTTGCATAAAAATAACTAATAACTTAATAAGGCTAAAGCCATAAAGCTTTAAAAATAAATATGAAACAATAACAAGTGAATACAAATCAACTTTGAAAGAAAAAAGCATCCACTCACAGATTTGAAGTATGGTCAAGTTCCATTCACGTCGTTTGGGGCGAACGCGGCTCCTGATGAGTATCTATATGAAATACACTAGGTTAGACTCATAAGTTACAAAATACGGTTCAAAATCAAATTAAGTTCCTTAACCTAGTTGGATTACTCCCTTAGAACATTTTCTATTCCTTAAATGAAATGTAAAATAAAATTCAGACCCTTAGGTACGCGTAGCGATTTCTGAAAAAAATTCTGATTTTTGGGTTCGCGTCGCAACGCCGGTCCCATCTGCATCGCGACGCGCCAGTGTTAATCGAATGCATGCATCTACCTCGTTTATGTCGCGACGCGACACTGATTCCAAGATCATATTTTGCTTCTTCTATTGTTAACCCCGAAAACTCATTTCACACAATCACAAACAAATACTACATCTTCATCACATTCTCATCATCAAATGGTACTCTCAACATCTCATCTCCATCAAGATTCTATCACTTTCTCTTAATGCTTAAATTAAAACAAGACATGAAAATTCCCCACACATCAATTTCTTCACACAAAACCACCCAAACTATATTATCATCAAACCAACAATACACCACAATCAACCAATTATCAGAATTCAAAATACAAAAATTTTGGTCAAGTAACCTTACTTTTTTTCTACTCATTTCTTCCTTAATAATGCACCATGAATCTCTTTTATCTTCTCTTAAGGTTTAATTTGATGGATTACCTTGTTTAGCTTCAAGTTTTTGACAAAGAAAATTGCTAGCTCTCCCTCATTCTCTCTCTCAATCTCACGGCATGCCCAAGGAAATGAATTACTCATATTGTTATTTTGTTTAATTTATTCTCTCACCAATTACTTAATCCAATTCTAGAAGAGTCTAGGAATTTCAACAGTTGGGCCTTGGGCTTCTTTCTTCTTCTTTTCTTTTTTTAATTTGTTGTTGGGCCTTAAAAAACAAAGGAGAATTAGGCTAAAATTTAAGTATGTGATCATTGTCTCTAAGTCGATCCCGAAAATATTTACTAGTCCGGAAAAGAAAATCCCATACGTCCCTAACCAAGCAAAATTATTTGGGGTCGTTACAAACCCCCCCCTTAAAATGATTCGTCCTCGAATCAAAATATTTAAGGATGCGGTGTGTACCTTCATCCGCGAAGAGTCGGGGGTATTGTTCTCTCATGGCTTTTTCCGGTTCCCAAGTAGCCTTTTCTTCCTTGTGATGTTGCCAAATCACTTTAACGGAATGAACCCATCGAGATCGTAGCTTCCATATCTCTCTTCCCACAATAGCTAGTGATTGTTCCGAATAAGATAAGTCTTGATGGATATCAACTGTCTAAGGCTCCAACACATGAGATTCGTCACGCAAATACCTTCGTAACATAGATACGTGGAAAACTGGATGTATCATGTCCATGTTTGGGTGGAAGCTTCAGTTCATAAGCTCTTCCTCCAACTCTCTGAAGTATCTGAAACGACCCAATAAATCTAGGGCTAAGTTTGCCCCTTTTGCCGAATCTTATAACCCCTTTAAAATGAGATACTTTTAGAAACACAAAATCCCCCACCTGAAACTCCAAATCCTTTCTCCGGTGATCTGCATAGCGCTTTTGGCGACTCTGAGCTGTACTCAATCTTTCTCTAATCAGCTTTACTTTTTCCATGGCATCTTGAACCAAATCCGGTCCTAATAACTTTTTATCCCCGTCTTCAAACCATCCAACTGGAGATCTGCACTTCCGTCCATACAAAGCCTCGAATGGTTTCATTTAAATACTTGCTTGATAAGTATTATTATAAGCAAATTCTATAAGTGGCAAATACTAGTCCCAACTACCCTCAAAATCAATCACACAAGCCCGCATCATGTCTTCTAAAGTTTGTATGGTGCGCTCTGACTGACCATCAGTCTGAGGGTGAAAAGTTGTGCTAAAGTGCAACTGTGAACCCAAAGCTTCCTGAAAAAATTGCCAAAATTTAGATGTAAACTGAGGACCTCGATCAGAGATAATTGAGACAGGTACTCCATGCAACAACATTATCTCATCCAGGTACATTTAGCATATTGGGTTGCTGTGAAACTAGTCTTAACTGGAAGAAAATATGCACATTTGGTCAATCTATCCACAATCACCCATATCGAATCACACCCTTTTGAGGTACGTGGGAGCCCGACGAAAAAATATATAGTGATCTTCTCTCATTTCCACTCTGGAACATCTAAAATTTGCAGCTTCCCTGCAGGTCTCTGATGTTCAGCCTTAACCTGCTGACAAGTGAGACACCTAGTGACAAATTCAGCCACATCCTTTTTCATGCCATCCTACCAATACAGATCCTTAAGGTCATGATACATCTTGGTGATCCCAAGATGCATGGTGTAAGATGAAGTATGAGCCTTCTCTAATATCGAGCGTTTCAACTCTGGAACTGGAGGAACAAGAATTATATTCTGCTTCCTGATGAGATTTTCACCGTTTAAATAGTACTCATCATTCGTGCATTGTTGTAATCGACATCTAATCTGTTGTACTTCAGGATCCGCTTCATGTGCAACTCTGATTTCATCAACGATAGTGGATTTAACTTGAATTTGCGCCAACAACCCTCCTTGTGTCGTCACCTGAAAGTTCACTCCATCTAGCATACTACTCTGTATTTGTCTGACTGGATGACATCTCCGCTACAACATTAGCTTTGCCCGGATGGTACTGAATTGAGCAATCATAGTCTTTCAACAACTCCACCCATCTCTTCTATCTCAAATTAAGCTCATTTTGGCTCTGGATATACTTAAGGCTTTTGTGATCGGTGAAAATTTCAAACCTTTCACCGTACAAATAATGCCACCAAATCTTCAGAGCAAAATTATTGCAGCCATCTCCAAATCATGAGTGGGGTAATTTTACTCATAAGGCTTCAATTGTCTGGAAGCATAAGCAATCACTTCCCCATATGCATCAATACACAGCCTAAACCCACTCTAGAAGCATCACAATGATGGGGTTTTGGCGGGCGCAGCAGAAGTTCGCGGTTCGGGTGAAATCGTAATTTTAAAACTTTTTAAATTACTGAATAAATTATTCAATATCCAATATGAATAATTCATTCATATTTCACCTACATATATTTAATCGATATTAAATAACGACCTAAATAGTTAAGAAACATCGCGAAATTTT
The DNA here is from genome assembly GCA_019454045.1 of Zanthoxylum bungeanum. Taxonomy (NCBI): domain Eukaryota; kingdom Viridiplantae; phylum Streptophyta; class Magnoliopsida; order Sapindales; family Rutaceae; genus Zanthoxylum; species Zanthoxylum bungeanum. The sequence goes on from SKCR01033285.1 coordinate 25,115, forward strand.
TACGAAAACGTTTTTCCGCAAAATGATATAAAACACATTTTTGATCGAACCGACCACCCAATACACATGAGGGCTGACCAGGTAAGCCCCAAAAGTATTAGAGCAGTTCATGGGCTGCCCGAATAGTGACCAATTCACTGTTTGGGCAGCCGTCACCCGGTTGGCTCAAAAGTCACCCGGTAACGCTGTTTTTCACCGTTTTCGCATATTTCAACTCCAAAACAGTTTCCGGAAATTGTTCCAACACCCAAAACACATCCAGTACATTTATATGACATAATTTTCATCACCAAAAATAGAATTTTCCAGATCTGAAATTCAGAATAAAACAGTCCACAAATCATGCTTTAAATCCAATTTTAGCAAGATTAATCTAATTAATCCAACACCCATTCAAAGCCACCACCTATGAAGCACCCAAGAAAAATTCTAGGCATTATAAAAGTGGTCATAACACTCTAGAATGACAACATATCATCAAATGGTCAAATTGAATAAATATTACAATAATATCATTCAATATCACTTCACGCATGCACCGAGCCTTCCATTCATCTTTAAAATCAAAAACACCTAAATTATAAAGAAAATAAGAAACCCTAGAATCTTACTAGATAATCAAGAACATGAAACATGCTTTCAAAGCTTAGGGATATTGAGGATTACCTTTAATCTCTTAATTTCCTTGGGCTTTTTTCTTGATTTTCTTTACTTTTCTTTCTTGAATCATCAAACAAATTTTGAGAGTGTTTTTGGAAGAAGCTATTCGGCCATGGCAATCCATCATAAGAAAAGAAAAAAATTTCCTTTTAAAAGATGAGATTGTCGAATTACAAAGGGTAATTTTGTCATTTTTGTAAAAAAATTAATTTGGTCCAAAATCACATTAATAAATCATGCCACATGTATCAAATTAATAATAAGCATGTGTGATAACAATTATCACAAATGAAAATTATCAAATTAAATTAAATATAAAGTTAAAGTAGTCAAAAATCAAATTTAACACTTTAATCTTAAATTTAATGTCAAGTGTAACCAATAATAATTAAACATATATTCATAACAATTATGAAGTATATATATCAATTAATCATCTAAATATTTAACATTTAAATATCCAAATAATTAATTAATATAATTATTAATCAATATGTATTTTATTTACATTAAATAAAATACGTATAGAAGTGACATGTGTCAAAATCTCATTTGACAATTAATTAATGTGTATCTAATCAAATTATGTATCAAAAATAAATACACAATAATTATGATTGACCAAAAATGCCTTTATGCATGTATTTTCGTTTAACCGTTTAAACGATTAGAATTAACTAATTTAATCTGGTGAAGTATTGTGAATAATATGTATTATTCATAACGCGTTGCCTAAGTGCTCAACGAGTACACTTCATATTGTGGGACTCTCTAAGTTTAGGTTTATCCATCACGAAATCCAATTTCGTGTCCATAATTCACCCACTCATGAATTATGACGACCACAGATAATCTCGCTAAACTATACAAGTCGAGGTCATTGTATACGTATAATCCATCTGTCACAGGCTATCCATATTATACCTAGGATATAGATAAGAATGTCAAATCCTTATGGTATAATATAGTCGACTTTCAAATTTATGATCTCTAAATAACACTCGGAACTTGATTCCGAAGTTATACCACAGTCATGGATTTACTAGATCGCAAACACGAGCAGGATATCTATGCCCTGTACACAAGACTGACGGATTCTATCTTGATACGCATTGGATATCATGAGCATCAGTCTACACCCAACGAACAGGCGGAGGTCTGATCTAAATAGATCGGTGACGTGATTGCCATCAAAGTGTGGAGGATAACTCATATATCCACTATGGTATCTCAAGTCGAAGGATCATTATGCTCGCTCAACTCGAGAAGATTCATATTGACGTTGGTGTATCATCTATTAGGAAATCTTCAGTGAGTCGTTCAGTGTTTATCAAATAAAAACCTACATGTCTATACGAGTCTCTCGAGACTCATAGTTTATTGGGATAAACCATCAGACCAAGTCACAATATACGACATGTACTAGTCTCAGCGGATTTTACTAACCGACCCGTGTTAGTAAATCTTGATCAGGAACTTTATTTAAGGATATACAACTTATAGTGACGCTTCCCACTGTCAATTACAAACTAAGTTGTAACTGCGCACTACGTTGTAAATCCTAGGGTCTTTGTCTAATCATATCACTAAACCAGATTTAGTTTCAATCTAATCATAATTAGATATCTAATCGTAATTAGATCGAATATGTATATAAAAGACAAGAGGTGCTACCATTAAATAAGTAATATTATGGAAAAATGAATTATTCGTATTCGTGAATTGGACATGAATACGATCAGGATTGGCACTCCGAGCACCAACCCTAACAATCTCTCCCACTTGTTCTAGTGCCAATCCATGGTATTATATGCACATCTCAATGTGTATCACATACTCATGGCCCTCAAGAGATCACCTAGCACTCAAGAGGTAGGCAACACGAAGTATGGCCGCTATAACATATTGAGTTTGTCCAACAAACCGAATCGTTTCCTTAACCATCATCATTCATATTTTGTAGAACCCAAGTTCTACATCAATATGACTCAGATGCGATTTCAATATTATGCTATAGCTACTAAGTTGTCTATGTATTTAAGGATCAAATCCAAATACTATGCAGACAACTGCAAGCACAACACTAATATAGAAACTTCTAATCTATAAGGTCATTATGCAACTTCATAAGTCAATACTTCATAAGTTGCGACGAATTCCACTAATACAGTAGAATCAATTGTGACACTCCTACTGCATCTTTTCTGACTTTATATGACATAGACCATCTAATGTCATAATTAGACTCAAAACTAATCTGATCCTAATGATTGCAGATTATATTCTCCATGAATAAGAAACTCATTCTTAATATCTCAAAGATAACAAAGAACATGTTTCAAGACACATCTTATGGTCTACAACATATCAAAATAACTCGTAACAATTACAATTAAATTGATATATTTAATCGTACATAATATAGTATTCATTATGCCATCATCCTATAATGTATAAGATTGATTAGACATTCTAATCAATTTCTCTTTCGATAAAGGAATCATCATTTACGAAAGATAAATACTATATACAAGAGACATATTAACTGTCAAATAGTTATACTAAATGTCATACAGATAGTTTTAATGTATCTTTTATTAGATCATATCTAATGCACGACTAATGGGAGTATCTCACAAGTCTCTTGTTTTATATTATATATAAAAAACTTTATATCAAATATAACAGAGACTACTCTCACTGCTTTCACATAGAAAAGAAGACTTAGGTAAACTTTTTACCTCAAAGAGATCTCATTATTACATTAATAATGATAATGTCGTTAGGATATATAACACTAGAAAAAAATTTATACGCTCCCACAACCCTACTATCATATATGTATTCTCTATGCTTTGATAAAATCAGACAATCTAACTATATCAAAATTAGAGAACACAGATTTTCGGAAAGCTCACATGAGTCTACAATAGGCTTTATAAGCTAGTATATCAAACTGTGATCTTAGTAGAATACAAACTCTAGGGCCATTATAGAATGAACTCTTCAAACAAAGAAACCATAATGGATCTCTCATTCGAATGAACCATTCAGGAACGCCACTTTGCATTCTTTAGCCAAAACACATAGTTTAATATCAACATTAACCAACAGATCTTTAATTGTTCAATTAGTACGACTTGAGACAAGTTTTCTCAGAATCTATAATGGATCACTGAGTATAACTTTTCTCACTGTCATACTATAAATGTCAAACCTTTATAAAGCTCACTTTGTTTTTGCTGCGCAAATAATTTGCACATTTTATGAGCGATTGATAACGAAAGCTTAATCAAGTTCAAAACTTGATCGTAGTAAGCTATGAACAATTTTAGATCTATAGTTCAATGCTAACTACCGAAATCGATATCAAATATCGCTCCCACTATAAGTTATATGATAATTTTCTTCGATAAGAAAACAATAGAACCAATAAGTATCAAATACTTTGTAAATGATTCTGACATCCTATTAAACTTATACGGAAGATATCATAGGGTCATTTCATCTAATTAATTATGTAGTTCCATTACAGTTTATCACTCCCACATTTGACTTCAATAAGTCAAGTCTTTTCTACAATTGTCAACATCTGATGTTACACACAATGTAATAAAACATTTTTATTACACGGGATTATAGAAAATATATTATATCAAATAGAATATAATATTTTATTAAATAGAATAAATGATAAACTTTTACTTGTACCTCTGAGGCGCAAGTACTTTCAATTATATAACCATTATACAAAAGAAAGATTCAAATCTCAAACCTTTTAAAATCCAAATTTTCTACTTATACATATCAAATACGTAACTGTAGAAACTAATGGAACACTAATTAAAAGGATGAATTTGTAAGGGTTTTATGGCGGAAATCCGGTAACGCAGCGGAACAATGGAAAATCATAATTTTCCGATTTCAAAATTTTTTCTTGGATCAATTAAATTAACTTATTTATTTAATTACCCAACTGTCAAATTCTGAAAAATTGTACAAGAGATAAAATTTTTTGGTAATTACCGAAATACCCCAATAGTTTGCAAATTTATCATTTTAGTCCTAAAATTGTCAAATATAATTTTGGATGATTCTAAATCACTTCTAAAATGATTTTCAACATATCCAATACATCAAAATCAGATTTGCAACAAATCCCCAATTTTTAGCCTAATGTCGAGAGCACCCCAAGAGTTTGGATTATTTACAATTTAGTCCTTTTATGTTCAAAACAAGCCAAGATCAAATCCAATCAACCAAAAAATTTACATGCATCATATAAACTCCATAATACATCATATATATGAAAAGCCTTAATTTTGGAATGGGTTATGAACCCTAATTTTTCAATTTCATCAAATTGACCAATTTTACCAAATCTTTAAAATCCAACACTTTAATCAATCAATACTTCACCAAACAAGCCTCACCACTTTGAAATAACTCTAGAACAATTCTAGGTCACTAAGGAGAGGCTTAACAACTCTATAATGGCAACTTGATTTCCAAAGAATCAAAAGTAAGCCTTTGAAATCATTTCAAGTAATTACATGCAAAGATCTTTCATTCAAGTTCACAACCAAATAAACAAAAACTATAAGAGAAGAGAGAACATCAAAGCAACACAAAATGATGTCAATCATGTTAGAAACTATTTTCATGTTGAAATTTTTAAAGAAAGACTTACAAAATCCAAGTTTTACAAGCCTTTGCCTTTTTGCCTTCAAGCTTTTCTCTCAACTTTCTTTTGTGTTATTTTGGTGTGTAATGAACTTATGAAACCCTAAAATGAAACAAAACAACATATACCTACCATTAATGTCTTGGCCGAAAATGGTAAAGTATAATATCTAGATATTTTAATTTTTGTTTCATTTAAAAACTTTATCAACTTGTTATCTTTAATCATTACAACTTTAATAACTTTATAACAAGTCAACAAAGGCAACTCAAGCCATTTAATAAAATATCACAACTATAGATATTTATATTTTTAATTAATTTAATTATTTAACAATTAAATAATTAAATAATTATTTAAATACAAATATATATTAAATATATGTATTATATTTACATTAAATATGAAATACATATATATTTATGATATTAGTCAAATATCTCAATTTGACAATTAATTAATGTGTATTTGATAAAATCTAACATTAAATACAAATACACAAAAATTAGGAAATGACTATTAGGTCCATTCACATGTATTTTTCGTTTAACATTTAAACGACTTATAAATAATCAATATTATTTAAAAATGTTGCCCTAGTGCTCTACAAGTATATTTCATTAGTGAGACTCTCTAGATTCAGGCATATCCGTCACGAAATCCAATTTCGTGTCCATAATTTACCGACCCGTAAATTATGACGACCACAGATAAACTCGCTAAATCATACAGGTCGAGGTCATGGCATATGTATAATTCCTCTGTCATAGGTATCCGGATATATCCCAGAGATATAGATGTAAATGTCAAATCTCTATAGGGACAATCCCGTCGACGTCTCTATTAGCAATCTCAAAAAAGAACATTTAGAACTGACTTCTAAAATGTACCACGAGCCCATGGTTTTTTATCTGATTACTAATCATATATGGACTACCTATGCTCTGTACATAGAACTGACGGATCCTATCTCGACACTCACATGACACCCTGAGGATCTATCCATACCCAATGAACAGACGAAGGTCTGATCTAAATAGATCGGTGACGTGACTGCCATCTAAGTGTGGAAGATGTTTCATGTGCCCACAGTGGTATCTCAAGTCGAAGAATCACAAATGCTACTCAACCCGAGAAGATTCTTATTGACGTTGGTGTACCATCCATTAAGAATCTTCGGTGAGTCGTCCAGTGTTTATCCGCTATAAACACTTACACGTCTATACGAGTCTCCAAGACTCATGGTTCATTGAGAAACCATTGGAATCATATATTCTAGTATACGACATGTACCGGTCTCAACGGATTTACTTTATTGACCAAGTAGTGTAAACCTTGACCAGGAACATTCTAGAAATGATAATGTCATGATACAACTCAATGTCAGTTGCGACGCTTTTGCAACAGCATCATGATTAATCATCCTAAGGTCAATTACGTCTTTAACATATTAAAAGATATATTATATTACAGAAACCGCTTATATTATTCATAATAAAAAATGTTTTATAGTAGTATTCTCAAAGAAATACAACCGGGAATTGGCACTCTGAGCCCAACCCCAATAAAATCTCCCATTTACTCTAGTGCCAATATCGATTGTATCTAATACCCATCGACTCCACATGTTTATCAAAACTTCGGAGGTATGGCCTTCGTCAGCAGGTCTGCTACATTATCTTCACTCAGTACCTTGCACACTGATGAGTGGTATTTATATCACTATTTCCCACTCATTTAACCTAATATTTTGTATATTTTCTTGAGTTTTGTGAACGTTTTGATGTGTTTTGTGTTATTTTGTAGATAAATCAAGTTTCAGGACATTCTGGAGGTGATTTGGGCCAAAACAGTGAAAATTGGACAAAAATACATTTCATAAATAGTCAGCGTCGCGACGCCAAGACCTTCCGCGTCGCGACGCCTAAAATGCGCCGAACAATGCTAACGTGCGCCGGGTCCACAAATCAGAATCTGAGAAAATTTGACTTTGCTAAAATGCGCCGTGCCACTTGTCACCATCACAGCCGATCTGCTAACATGCACCGTGCCATGTGTCAGCATCCTACGGTGCCGACAGTCATCATCGCCATGTGTCACTCACGTCATTTCCATGTCATCAGCCACGTCAGCAAATCAACAAGTCAACATTGCCACCTCACCGCCACGTCATCATCAACCAATCACAGCATGCCACGTGTCGCAATCATACGGTGCCGACAGTCTCTTTCCCACGTGTCACCACGTCACCGCCACGTCAGCATCAATCATTGAGTATCTAATCCTTATCTGACACGTGGTGGATAAGAATCTCATCGACCAATCAGAAGCCGCCACGTGTCACATAATTGAAGCCCAACCACCGCGCCACGTGTCACCTTATCAGCTTATCCAGAATCTTCAAACCGGCGAACCAGAGCGTGCCACGTCGACAAAATCTGGCGTAGCGACGCTGAAGGCCTGGCGTCGCGACGCTGGAACCTACCCGAGGCCTATAAATTGAGCTCGAGATTTCAGAATTGAATGCACCACTCTCTCTCTTATATTCTATCTAAAGAGAGAGTTTATCTCTCTACTTTCTTTTAATTTTTAGTTTTTTAGTTTTTAGTTTTGTAATTAATTTTAATTACGTTTTGTTAATATAGTAATTTAATTTTTACTTTTTACTTTTTACAGTTTTTATTATTTACCATGAGGAGGTAACCCCCAGCTAGGGTGAAAGGTAATTCTTTTACTTTACTATTTAGATTAATCTCCCTTAAAAATAATATTTTCACTATTTAAAATATTGACTTAAAAAGGATACCGCCAGATTGGTCGGTTGGTAATTCATTTTAATCTGGTTTAAATCTGACTAATAAAGGATACCGCCAGATTGGTCGGTTGGTAATTTAATTTTGGTTCCGCCTTTATGGCTGGTTGGACTTAATTTGACTTAATCAGGTTACCGCCTATATGGCTGGTTGGAAAAAGAATCACAAGTTTATATTATTTTATGGGAGATATCTAAATTAGTAGTAGTAAAAGTAATTCTTTTTACCTTAGCATTTTATTTTATTGTAATTTACTTTTCAGTATTTACTTTACCGTATTTTTTATGTCTTTTATTTTCAAGTTTTACTAGCCCTAGTTATGTGTTGTAACTAATTAGTTATCTGGGGTTGTGATGAATCCAATATCACCGTTTTATAAGGGTTAGATTATAGCTTGGGTAATATAAAGATTTATTTATTGAGTCTTAACTTAATGTTTTTTTCATTAATGGCCATTAATAAAATTGATTGGTAAATCTAAAATGAACTAGACATAGGGATTTTAGGTTTCAGCCTTAGACTCAATAGCCCACGATCTTCCTTGAGGATAGATAACCCTTTAATAGATTTCCTTACAGGATAGGAATATACCTGTCGGGCGGGGGTAGCCATAATTGGAACTTAAACTTATGAATCCCATAATTTGGTTGACATAGACATATGGTTCAATTGGGTTAAACTGGGTATTTGTGTCTGACCATCGACATAGGCTCACACATAATTTAGTGTTCCAGGTTAATAAATCAATATATTACCCAACTTTAAGATAACCACTTCATCTTTAAAATGATATTGGAAGAAATCACAACCCTAGATAGTTTTTTAATATTGAATTTTCTTAAAAACTATTTTCGACAATTTTATTTACTTGCTTTTAAATTTAGAATCGTCACCATTTCAAATCAATCAATCAACCTGTTAGATACTAGTAATCATTTGACCTCATAAAATTAATAGATTAGATATTAAGTCCTCGTGGGATCGATATTTTTATACTACTTGAACGATACATGCGCTTGCGTTATACGTGTGTGTTACGCCGTCAAGTTTTTGGCGCCGTTGCCGGGGACTTATTTATTTTTACTATTAGTTTAGGGGTTAGATATGTTACTTGTATCTAATTTCTTTTTACTTATTGTTTTTGTTTTCTTGTGTTTCAGGTTCTCAGAAACTACATGAGACGAACCAGAAGCTTTGAACTCCGACCGCTTGACCCGGAAATTGAAAGAACCATCAGACAGTTGAGAAGGGAAAGGCGAGAAGGCCAAGAAGCTTTAGTCAACAAGGAACCTGAACCTTTGAACGTTGCACCACCAATTCTCATTCGAGACAGAACCATTCCGGTGGTTGACAGACTCATTCATGTATTGTACTTCCTCCCTTACCAGCAAATGCGTGTGACATCAAAACATGCATTCAGATGATTCAGCACTCAGTTCAGTTCGGGGGGAATACAACTGAAGATCCTAATTCCCACATCAGCAACTTCCTGGAAGTTTGCGGCACTTTTAACTACAACAGAGCATCAGAAGAAGCAATGAGACTGCGAGTTTTCCATATCCCTGAAGGACAGAGCTAAAGCTTGGCTACATTCACTACCAGCAGGTTCTATCACAACTTGGAACACTTTAGCCACCAAATTTCTTGCAAAGTACTTTCCACCAGCCAGAACCGGAAAATTGAGGAATGACATCACATCCTTTGTACAACAGATTCAGAATCCCTCTGCGAAGCTTGGGAAAGGTACAAAGATTTACTCCGGAAATGTCCTCACCATGAGATTCCAAAATGGCTTCAAGTCCAACATTCTATAATGGCTTTCTGGAATAATGAGAACCACAATCGATGCTGCTGCGCTGGAGGAGCCTTGATGGCAAAAGGAGAAGATCAAGCCTGGGACCTAATCGAAGAAATGCCCAAAACAATTCCTTGTGGCCAACAGAAAGGAGCATGATCCAAAGAATTGCAGGAATTTATGAAGTTGGAGCAAACACAGCAGTGAATACCAGGCTGGATCAGATATGCAAATGTCTAGAAACACTTAACACGCAAGTTATGAACATCGCTGGCCACAAGTTCACCATATGGAGGAGCACCAGAACTAAACCAACTTGAAGAGACGGTGAATTATGTCAACAATTTCAACAGACAGTGGAACAATCCATATTCCAACACCTACAACCCAGGGTGGAGGAATCATCCTAATTTATCATGGAGCAACAATTCAGGCCAACAGCAAAACTATCCACCACCTGAATTCCAGCAACAGAACAAAAGCCAGGAGCAGGAAAATGAATCAGGAATAACAGAAGTGTTGACCCACTTGAAAAAGTTAGAAGCAAAACACGACTCTCAAGCAGCAAGATATGATGCTATGTTTCAATCCCAAGCAGCATTAATTCAAAGTCAATCTGCTTCTATTAAAACACTGGAGAATCAAATGGGACAACTGGCAAATGCTCAGAGTTACAGACCGCCAGGTACCCTTCCTAGCAACACAGAGCCAAATCCAAGGAACATGGGGAAGGAGCAATGTCATGCCATCATGTTAAAAAGCGGTACTGAAATCAACAAAGATGTTGGAGCCAAAACAACTGCTGAGGAAGTTCCAAAAGAAACAAAGCAACAGATGGAGGAAAAAGAAGCAAAGGAAAAAGAACAGATCACTCAACCTCCACCTTTTCCTCAACGTCTTCAGAAGAACAAATTGGACAAGCAGTTTTCTCGGTTCCTGGAGATCTTCAAAAAGCTGCATATCAACATTCCATTTGCAGAAGCATTGGAACAAATGCCCACCTATGCCAAATTCATGAAAGATATTCTTTCACGAAAACGGAGATTGGGAGATTACGAGACAGTAGCATTAACAGAAGAATGCAGTGCCATCATTCAGAGGAAACTTCCCCCGAAGTTGAAAGATCCTGGCAGTTTCACTGTTCCTTGCGTCATAGGAGAACATAACTTTGGTAAGGCTTTGTGTGATTTAGGTGCGAGTGTTAACTTGATACCTTTCTCTATTTTCAGGAAATTACAGATTGGAGAAACAATGCCAACTTTAGTCTCTCTACAACTTGCTGATAGAACGCTCGTATTTCCAAGAGGCGTAGTTGAGGATATGCTGGTCAAGGTTGACAAATTCATTTTCCCAGTAGATTTTATTGTCCTTGATATGGAGGAAGACGCAGACGTACCAATCATCCTTGGGAGACCATTCTTGGCTACAGGTCAAACCATTATTGATGTACAAAAATGAGAATTAACCATGAGGGTACATGACCAAGAAGTAACATTCAATGTTTTCAAGGCCATGAATTTCCCGGATGATGAAAATAATGAGGAATGTTTCAAACTTGATGTGATACACAGTACCATTCAGAACTCTGATGAAAGACAAAGTTCTACTGACAAACTTAAAACATGTCAATTGCCTGTGGAGCCTAAAGATAAAACGTCTTTTGTACTGAAGAAGCCAATTCTTGCACTACAAGCAACAGAAGAGAAAAAGTTCCACTAGCTCAACGAATTGGAGGAATTTCACAATCAGCCTTTTGATGATGCCAAATTGTACAAAGAAAAGGGCAAGAAAAGACATGATGAGAAGTTAGTGCGCATACAACTGGAACCAGGGCAGAAGGTACTGTTAAAAAAATCAAGGGTGAAATTCTTCCCATGGAAGCCAAAATCACGGTGGTCAGGTCCATTTGTGATCACCAAAGTTTTACAAAAAAGAGCCGTTGAGATACATGATCCTGACGCTAACAAAACTTTCAAGGTTAAAAACAAGCGTGCCAAGCACTACTGGGGAGAATCATTTGAGCGACAAAAAGAAAGTGTCACACTTTCAGATCCAGCTTAACGTTCGAGAAGTCAAGTCTGGCTGACGACTTTAAACTTAGCGCTAGCAGGGAGGCAACCCATGCAATTTTTGTATATAATGTGATTTGGTGTGATTTATTTTTTTGTGTTTAATTTTTGCAGGTTTAGTCATTTCAAGATGGAAGAAGCTCTCGCAAATCTTCACAAGCAATTTCCTTCTCTCCCTCAAAAATCTCTGATGAAAGTTTACAAAGCTCGATTAGAACGAATGAGATTACTGATGATTAAAGGTATTCCTACTGACATTCGTTGGATTATTGAAGCACGGGTCCGATTGGCGGGTGAGTCTTCTGACTCTTTTATTTCACATCTGCCTGGTTTAGGAAAGAGCACATATGCTAAAAAGAGAAGAGCCAAAAGAATGTGTGTTTGTTATAAATGTGCTCGCATATTTTGTAATACTCGTTGTCGTTCTTTAGGAATGGTGTCTGATAACCGCGAAGATAAAATTAACTTCATTAGGGATGGCTTGAGTAAGGAGTCTTTGGATGACATATCTAAAACTCTTGAGACGCATCCCAGTGGATGTGTGTATCATGAAATTCGCATATATATGCACAATTCCAAAAGGAAAGACAATTGTTAAGTCTCGGGAATCTGACTCAAAAAGACCTTGTTTTCCAATTTATAAGAAAATTGGATGGGAAGCTTGTCCCTGACGCATAGACGTCAATCAATCCGTTACTTTTCTTGTAAATATTATATCTCTTTGTCTTTTCTTAATAATTGTGATTTGTTTTGTTGTTTTATTTTAATTTTCTCCGACAGGATCCATACATTTTTGACTATCACGATATTAATTCGCTACTAATCGTCCTCTGGAAGATACTTGTGCTATTTTTACTCACCCTTTTCAGGTACTATAAATTCAGCCCGTCATTGCACTTTGGAAGGCATCCTGATTTGCGAAAGAAATACATAAAAAATGGAAGCCACTTCAAAAAGACGAGTTGAAAATATCTGTGTGTTCTGCGGTTGTAGGCACTGCATTTTTGCATATAAGTCCCTATGATGAGTCTCATTTGGAGGCACTACCTTTTAAGTCACGGAAGTCACGAGAAACGGACGTCGGAATGGGAAATTCAGAATAAGTACGTCATCGGATTCATTTCACAAGTTCACTGTTTTCGTTCGTGCTGCGTTCGTTACTTCGTTCGAACGTCAAACATATTGCGGGCGTTCGTGCCGCGTTCGAGGAGGCGTTCGAACGGTGTCGGTAATTCTGGTTTTGCTGCTAGCCTCACACCCAAGCCCAATTAACCCACCAAAGCCCATAACACACATCCCAATTAATAAAACACATTTAAAACACATGGGAAATTAAATTAAATCTTAATTAAATTAAACATTGAATTAAATAAAATATTTAAACCATTTACCAATTAAATAAAATATAAAATATAATCATACCTAATTAAGACAAATCAAATATATTAACTTTCTAACTAAACAAAATCACATACTAAATTAAAAAGATGTCATGCCTAATTAAAATCAATCATAACCAATTAAAAGTATTGTATTCCTAATCTAAACCAAATTTGTCCCCCATCAAATCCATTGCTTTCCTTGTCCAACATCAAATCAAATCCTCCCTTTAATGCCAAATCCCTTCCTTGTGAGACAAGGTGAAGCCCTAGCCAATCTCTATATAAACAACACCTCTCCAAGACATTCCCCTCCCCCGAGTGCACGCCCATTACAAGAAAAGAAGCAAAGAATTTCCAACCCATTTCCCCGAGTGCACGCCCATTACAGATGCTGTGTCCCCACAGCATTCGAGGCCGATTCTCTATTCCCAGTGGAGTCGCCAGACTGTGGGGACACATCATCTGGGCGACTCATGCTGTCCCGGGCTCGCGGCCCGGTCGGGAGTACGGAGTAGCCACGGGGGACTAAACCGGAGAATGATGGAGTCTCCACCCGGTGTGAACCGGGAAAATGAGATTTAAGGCCGCACTCACCCCTCGCAAGGGAAGACCTCAAACCGTTGGGTTCGGAATGGTCCCTTACTTATGTCACTTGTAATGAAAGGATTTATGTAATAATTTAATCAAGTTTAAGTAACATTTATTTCCAAGAATATCATGCTTCTAAATTCACATGCATACATCAACAAGTTCATCACAACATGCAACATCTCATGGCAATCTCATGAGCATTTCTCAATCATATGATATGGAAAACTAAGAACAACCTAATCATACTTGAATACTATCTCATGAACATATTAACCAAATAACATGCTAACAGCCTAATCATGCTTGAATATCATCCCAAGAACACATAGAATTGATAAATGCAGGAATACAAATAATATGATTGGCTACATAATACAAGAAAGATCAACCAAGAGGCAATTATGCATGAATATGATGAGACAGACTCAGTTCAGTGGGTACGCATTCGCGTAGCATTTGAAAACGCATTCGAACGGTAAACAGAAGGTTCGCATTCGTATAGCGTTCGAGAACGCGTTCGAACGGAACCAGACATGATGCATGATAAGACTAAGAAAGTGCGTGTGCATTCGCGTAGCGTTCGAGAACGCGTTCGAACGGTAAACACAAGGTTCACGTTCGTATAGCGTTCGAGAACGCGTTCGAACGGAACCAGACCTGATGCATGATGAGACTAAGAAAGTGCGTGTGCGTTCGCGTAGCGTTTGAAAACGCGTTCGAACGGTAAACAGAAGGTTCGCGTTCGTATAGCGTTCGAGAACGCGTTCGAACGGAACCAGACCTGATGCATGATGAGACTAAGAAAGTGCGTGTGCGTTCCCGTAGCGTTCGAGAACGCGTTCGAACGGTAAACAGAAGGTTCGCGTTTGTGTAGTGTTCGAGAACGCGTTCGAACGGAACCAGACCTGATGCATGCAACACAAAGAATAAAGACAACAATGTCAAGCTCAGTATGTCCGATTAAATGTATCTTACATTCAACCGAACACACATCAACCGGCGCGGCAAAGCATCGTGATAAAGGGCTTTAACCCCTCCTCATAGGGGATCTTACATTGCACTTACTAAGCCCATGCGCTCGATTGAATCATGCAAACAAAGAATTAAAAACTATAATATCAAACGTAGTATGCCCTATTGAACGTATCTTGCATTCAACCGAACACACATCAACCGGCGCGGCAAAGCATCGTGGTAAAGGGCTTTAACCCCTCCCCATATGGGATCTTTCATTCCACTTACTAAGCGCATGCGCTCGATTGAATCATACATAAATAAGCAATATGCAGAATTCAAATAACGAAAAATAAATAAACCGAAGCAACATAAAACAAAAGAGTGTGCCGTTTACTCAAGTGGTACGTGGAGTTGTATCCCGAGTACAGATCATACTACCGTCCATTCGGAATCGGCTATGAAATTTATGTCCGGGTTTCCATCCTATATACCACAAGAGACGACACTTTTCCATTCATCCAATACCCACAACACACATCATACACAAACAAGATTCAACAAATAATTCAAATACGATCAAGATAAATAACAAAAATCAAATAAAGATGAGTGTGAAAAGTACCCTCAGGTCTAACCTTTTAAATCACCTCTCGGATGTACGGCACACGATCGTCGGAAGGGTGGATGCTCCGCAACTCTTCCGTTTACTGGTTCACTGCTCTCGTTCGTTGTCTCACCATTTGGAGTCGTCGTTCTCCGTCTTTTGCTGCTGCTTTTGACTCCGATTCTCTGCCGTTTTGCTACGTTCTGGTGCTCACTGTTCAGGTCACTTGTTTTGACGTTTCAACGTATTGTTCCGAGTGTTTTTGTGGGTTTTTTAGTGTAGTCTTGTGTGATTATTTTAAGGATTATGAATGCAGTTTTTATGTTACTGTTTTGAGGATTTTTGTGGGTTGTTGTTTCGATGATATAGGGAGGCTTATGGGGCTGTATTTTTCGGTCAAGTAGGGGAAGGAGATGAAGAGAAATTTGTTATATTTTTTTGTGTAATATGCGTGAATGGAGAGCTTGGAGAGGGGGATTGGAAATTATTTGCTTCTTTTTTCTTGTAATGGGCGTGCACTCGGGGGAGGGGAATGCCTTGGAGAGGTGTTGTTTATATAGAGAATGGCTAGGGCTTCACCTTGTCTCACGAGGAAGAGATTTGGCATTAAAGGGAGGATTTGATTTGGTGTTGGACAAGGAAAGCAATGGATTTGATGGGGGACAAATTTGGTTTAGATTAGAAATACAATACTTTTAATTGGTTATGATTGATTTTAATTAGGCATGACATCTTTTTAATTTAGTATGTGATTTTGTTTAGTTAGGAAGTTAATATATTTGATTTGTCTTAATTAGGTATGATTATATTTATATTTTATTTAATTGGTAAATGGTTTAAATATTTTATTTAATTCAATGTTTAATTAATTAAGATTTAATTTAATTTCCATGTGTTTTAAATGTGTTTTATTAATTGGGATGTATGTTATGGGCTTTGGTGGGTTAATTGGGCTTGGGTGTGAGGCTAGCAGCAAAACCAGTATTACCGACACCGTTCGAACGCCTCCTCGAACGCGACACGAACGCCCGCAATCTGTTTGACGTTCGAACGAAGTAACGAACGCAGCACGAACGAAAACAGTGAACTTGTGAAATGAATCCGATGACGTACTTATTCTGAATTTCCCCTTCCGACGTCCGTTTCTCGTGACTTCCGTGACTTTACTATCTTACCTTGTGGTTGAGGACCGAAACCCTTCTTCTTCGCTTTCTTCTTCTTTCCCTTTGACCAAGTATGGGAAGAAGCAGAAAGTGAAGTAGGTCTCGGAGGGTGAGTCGGTACTCCCTTCTTGAGGTCCTCTTCTGCCGTGAGCAACATCTTATGCAGCTCATGGTAGGTACAGATAATCCCATTCATGTTGAAGTACATCACGAATTGGCGATATGAAGCTGGGAGTGAACCAAGAATGACATTCCTACCGAGAATGTCATTCAGAGAGAGATTATGTTGCCTCAATCGATCGATCAAATCGATCATATGAAGAACATGCGAGCTCACAGCTTACCCCTCATCCAATCGCGCATGGAACAGTTCCATTGCGACCTTATGAACAACGACTTGTTCTTGGTTCTCAAACGATTCCTTTAATCATGTCATCATACTATACGCATCTGACATGCCATAGTATTTTTTCTTGAGTCCCGGTGACAGTGAACTTAGGATGTATGATTTAACTTTTAAATCGTCATCCTTCCAAGCTTGGAAAACTTGGAGTTCCGCCGGTGTTGCATCCTTTGCCACAGCAAGGGGCAGCGGACCCTCAAGAACATATCCCAACTTCTTGGAATCAAGGACGATCCTCAAATCCAAGTCCCAATCGGCAAAGTTCTCAGCACCTTTGAGTTTGTTTGTATCCAACATAGGCGCAAACTGATTAGTAGATGGTGCCGCCATCGCAAATCTATCATATAGATAACGAAAAAACGGTTAGCAGATTATAAAGCAGTTTCATATAATATCAAAAGCATTCACTAGATCATGGATTTTTAATCTAAAAATGCCTCTCCCACTAAATCTTGCAATACTGTAATCCCCAAACAGAATATAAAGATTTAATAATTAAATTAAATATAAATAGTGAAAGGTGGATCCCATGAATATATTTCAGCTCACAGCAGAGGCACAGTCTCGCCTACGTATATTCATCAGGTAGACAACTCATTTGTCAATCACTCAATAGTGACTCATGGGTTTCCGGTCCTGGTCGTTTCTCGTTGTGACAGCTTGGGCACATTCACAAGGAGACGTACCAAGGTTAAACTCTTCAATGATAAAATCAAGCTACTTACGTAACCCTGACAGCTTGGGCACGTTCAGGATTCCTCTTTCGCTTGAATTTATCTAGTATCTGATATACATCCGGCATAAATAAATTTCTATCGGCTACACCCTCACAGCAGAGGCACGATCTCGGATGTAGTCACGGAAAAATATTCATAAACCGTATTGACAAGACGGACCATGTAATATGCACCAAATACATAATTAACATTAAACCTTATTATTATGGACTTTCTGCAAAAGATGCTTTTTAATTTATTTAATCAAATTAAATAAATACATGCATGTAACAAGTAAAGAATAAATAAAACAATGAATTTAAAAGGCATAATCATATTAGGGTGGCCAGAATCAGACTCGCTCTGATACCATTTTTGTAGGGGTTTTATGGCGGAAATTCGGTAACGCAACGGAACAGTGGAAAATCATAATTTTCCGATTTCAAAATTTTTTCTTGGATCAATTAAATAAACTTATTTATTTAATTACCCAATTGTCAAATTCTAAAAAATTACACAAGAGATCAAATTTCTTAGTAATTACCGAAATGCCCAAATAGTTTGCAAATTTATCATTTTAGTCATAAAATTGTCAAATATAATTTTGGATGATTCTAAATCACTTCTAAAATTATTTTCAACATATCCAATACATCAAAATCAGATTTGCAATAAATCCCCAATTTTTAGCCTAATGTCGAGAGCACCCCAAGAGTTTGGATTATTTGTAATTTAGTCCTTTTATGTTCAAAACATGCCAAGATCAAATCCAATCAACCAAAAAATTTACATGCATCATATACACTCCATAATACATCACATATATGAAAAGCCCCAAATTTGGAATGGGTTATGAACCCTAATTTTTCAATTTCATCAAATTGACCAATTTTACCAAATCTTTAAAATCCAACACTTTAATACATTCAATACTTCCCCAAACAAACCTCACCACTTTGAAATAACTCTAGAACAATTTTAGGTCACCAATGAGTGGCTTAACAACTCTAGAATGAAAACTTGATTTCCAAAGAATCAAAAGTAGGCCTTTGAAACCATTTCAAGGTTACTTACATGCATAGATCTTTCATTCAAGTTCACAACCAAATAAACAAAAACTATAAGAGAAGAGAGAACATCAAAGCAACACAAAATGATGCCAAGCATGTTAAAAACTATTTTCATGTTGAAATTTTTAAAGAAAGACTTACAAAATCCAAGTTTTACAAGCATTTGCCTTTTGCCTTCAAGCTTTTCTCTCAACTTTTTTTGTGTTATTTTGGTGTGTAATGAGCTTATGAAACCCTAAAATAAAACAAAACAATATATACCTACCATTAATGTCTTGGCCGAAAATGGTAAAGTATAATATCTAGATATTTTATTTTTGTTTCATTTAAAAGCTTTATCAACTTGTTATCTTTAATCATTACAACTTTAATAACTTTATAACAAGTCAACAAAGGCAACTCAAGCCATTTAATAAAATATCACAACTATAGATATTTATATTTTTAATTAATTTAATTATTTAACAATAAATAATTATTTAAATACAAATATATATTAAATATATGTATTATATTTACATTAAATATGAAATACATATATATTTATGATATTAGTGAAATATCTCAATTTGACAATTAATTAATGTGTATTTGATAAAATCTAACATTAAATTCAAATACACAAAAATAAGAAATGACTATTAGGTCCTTTTATATATTTTTTTCCGTTTAACCTTTAAACGACTTATAAATAATCAGTATTATTTATAAATGTTATCCTAGTGCTCTACGAGTATATTTCATTAATGAGACTCTCTATATTCAGGCATATCCATCACGAAATCCAATTTCGTGTCCATAATTTACCCACCCGTAAATTATGACGACCACAGATAAACTCGCTAAATTATACAGGTCGAGGTCATTGCATATGTATAATTCCTTTGTCACAGGTATCCGGATATATCCCAGAGATATAGATGTGAACGTCAAATCTCTATAGGGACAATTTCGTCAACGTCTCTATTAGCAATCTCAAAAAAGAACATTTATAATCGACTTCTAAAATGTACCACAGGCCCATGGTTTTTTATCTGATTACTAATCATATATGGACTACCTATGCTCTGTACACAGAACTGACGGATCCTATCTCGACACACACATGACACCCTGAGGATCTATCCACACCCAACGAACAGACAGAGGTCTGATCTAAATAGATCGGTGACGTGACTACCATCTAAGTGTGGAAGATGTCTCATGTGCCCATAGTGGTAGCTCAAGTCGAAGAATCACAAATGATACTCAACCCGAGAAGATTCTTATTAACATTGGTGTACCATCCATTAAGAATCTTCGGTGAGTCGTTCAGTGTTTATCCGCTATAAACAGTTACACGTCTATACGAGTCTCCAAGACTCATGGTTCATTGAGAAACCATTGGAATCATATATTCCAGTATACGACATATACCCGTCTCAACGGGTTTACTTTACAGACCAAGTAGTGTAAACCTTGACCATGAACATTCTAAGAATGATAATGTCATGATACAACTCAATGTCAGTTGTGACGCTTTTGCAACAACATCATGACTAATCATCCTAAGGTTAATTACGTCTTTATCATATTAAAAGATATATTATATTACAGAAACTGCTTATATTATTCATAATAAAATGTTTTACAGTAGTATTCTCAAATAAATACAACCGGGAATTAGCGCTCTGAGTACCAAACCCAACAGAATTAGTGTAACTTGAGCATAGCCCCAATAGAATTAAAACTAATTCGGTAATACTCAATATCAAACGAATCAAATCATATAAGATTCGATTTCTCCCACTGATCAATTCCATCATGATGGAATCATAGAAGAATAATATTGAGTAGGAATCACATTCATTAAATAACTATAGAACTAATTGCCATAAATTCACATGTTTGATCATATCAAACATCCTTGAACAATTCAAAGACTCACGATGAATTTTAAAATATAGTTTTCAACACTTCAAATAGAATATTTTTTAACCATTCAAAACATTTTATCCGCGTTTTATTAGAAACATATTGAAAGTTCTCGAACCATTCAATACGTTCAATATATATTCTTTTAGAAACATGTAACCAAGTCATGAAAATTCATTAACTATGTTACGAAGTAAAGAAAACTATCCATGGCAATTTATAATTCATTAAACTACATACTTCCAAAGTATTAGTTTAATAAATATGTGGTCCAATGAAGATCATTGGTTAAATGAGATTTAATTACATCCTGAATACAATATTCGTTAAATGGATAATGATATATGGTGTGATCTTGTATCAGACCATCCTTTACCATACGGAATAAGTATCTAATGCTTATGTGATAAAATCTCATAAAGCAATGTTCTAAGTTATTTAGTTAACCGAATATTTTTCTTAATGTTTATCTTTTCATCAATGACACTACTAGTCATATTAAAATATGTAACAACTATTTATAAAGAACCATTAACAATCCAATAGTCTCAAGTTCTGATATCAAATATCAAAACAATCATTAAACATTATTTTAAATAACTAGATGGAAGATCTGGTATCTAATACCTACAGTTTTCGTATTGTGAGAATCAATATTCTCTATACACAACTATACACATCTTTTTTCTTTAGCTTTATAATTTGCCTTCAATTATTCATAACAATTGCAAATAATTGATTAGCAAACTGTGTCAAACATGTGACTTCTAAAAGTCACTAAAGCCAAGAAACGTCATTATAAGATAAATAAATACCTAATAGAGTTTTCTTAATGCCAGTCAAGAATCTCGAGACACAAACTAATTCACGTCAATTCTTACCGCACAAGAAACTATTCTCTCTAGACAATTATATAATAAAATATATATCTATTTAGATTACTTATCGTGACTTAGAAACTAAGTCACTAACCATCTTGATTTTCAAGAAAATCGGAACAACAGTTCCTGATGGTTTAGACTAATCTAACAATATCCAAGTCTACTTTCATTCTAGAACCTATTCTATAAATACGCAAACATAAGTGAAGTCAGAAAACATATTCAAAATAATATACATGCAGTGGATTAGAAGTATAAATTCTATCAACAATATAGAATAAAGGAAAATAAAAGCAGTAATTTCCATAATATTACACATTGTTTTAGTTATGGATTTTTAACTCAGTACACAGTACACTGTAAATCATCTTGATCCCGCTGGCAGTGCAAGAATAGAAGCAGTAGTCAATCGGCGTTTGAGTTCTTGAAAACTCTTCTTACAGGCATCAGACCACTCAAACTTCACATTCTTATGAGTCAGCCGAGTTAATGGAGCAGTTATTGTGGAGAAATTCTCTACGAACCTCCTATAGTACCCTGCTAAACCCAAGAAACTACGAATCTCCGTTACGCTTTTAGGTCGATGCCAATTCTGAATAGCTTCAATCTTCTGAGAATCTACTCCAATTCCTTCATTGGACACCACATTTCCCAAAAATACCACACTAGTCAACCAAAACTCGCACTTCGAGAACTTAGCGTATAACTTATGTTCTCTCAATGTCTGCAACACCTGGTGCAAAAGTTCTGCATGCTCCTGCTCATTACGTGAATACACTATAATATCGTCAATAAAGAATATCACGAACCAGTCTATAAAAGGTCTAAACACCTTGTTCATCATATCCATAAATGCTGCAGTGGCATTGGTCAGACCAAATGACATTACTAAAAATTTGTAATGCCCGTATCTAGTTCGAAAAGTTGTCTTTGGGACATCACTCTCTCTAATCTTCAATTGATGATAACCCGAGCGCAGGTCAATTTTTGAGAAACATTGTGCCCCTTGTAACTGATCAAATAGATCATCAATTTTTAGCAGTGGATATTTGTTCTTGATCGTCACCTTATTCAGTTGCCGATAATCTATACACAATCACAGCGTCCCGTCATTCTTCCTCACAAACAACACTGGAGCACCCCACGGGGACAAGCTAGGGAGAATAAAGCCCTTATCCAGCAAGTCTTGCAACTGTCCCTTCAACTCTCTGAGTTCTACAGGGGCCATTCTGTATGGGGTTAATCTCTCTATCCCAAGGTAATCCTGGCAGCTCATTTGGGAACACATCAGGATACTCCCTCATCACCGGGATCTATTTAAGATCTATATTTTCCACTCTACTATCTGTTACATAAGCCAAGTAACTCATATTTCTCTTCTGAAGTAGCTAAAATGCCTACATAGCTGATATAAAATTGTGAGGCGCTACAGTTCTATCCCATTGATAGACTTTTACTGGTCTATCGGGAACATGTAGCGTAACGGTCTTCTCCCAATAATCAAGTACCGCATGGTGCCTAGCTAGCCAATCCATCCCCAAAATGACATCGAAGCTCAATATACGCAATACTACTAAATCAACACAGGAAATGTACCTGTCAATATTTATAGAACATTGTCTTACACCTTGCTAACTTCTAGGGAATCTCCTACTGGCGTAGCTATAATGATAGGGAAGTCTAAAGGCTCGATGTCCCTACCCATCTGAGTCACAAAACACAGCGCCACAAAATAATATGTAGCACAAAATCAAATAATACTCTTGCTTGCACAGAATCAACTAGCAATGTACCTGTGACAACCGCATTAGATGCCTGCGTCTCCTGGGGGTGAGGGTATACACCCTACCCTGAACTCTACTGAAGGAAACATGTCCTTGATCACCAACTGATTGTCTCCTTCCTCATACTGTCTGACCTCTACCCACTGGCCTCTGCTCTCCTCCTCCTACACTTCTGTTAGGCTGTGGTTGGGGTGTAGATGGGGCGGCACTGAAAGATGGCAACTGCTCTGTTGGTACCGGGCAGTCTCTCTTCAAATGACCCATTTGACCACACCGATAACAACCTCTACTCCCAGATCTACAAGTCCCGGTATGAGCTCGTCCATAAATCGGACATTGTAGTAGGGTTCGCCCAGGCAGGGCTACTGAGGGAGAGGAAACTGCACGAGATGCGACACTCTGAACCAGCCTACGATCCTGACTCCCTTGAACTGAACCCATGTCTCTGTGTGCCGTAGGCGTAGCTGACATCTACTGCTGTCTACTAGGGCCACTCTATTGCGGCCTAGTCCTCTCCTCCGATTAAGATTTCTTTCGAGACTTCATTTCTGCTTGTCTTTCTCTAACCCGATCTTTAAACCGTAAGGAAACATCTAGTACTTGGGTGTAGGTAGTGGTATCTGTGAAATGAATGGAACGGAACAAATAGTCTTGAAGCTCATTCACAAACCTCTTCACATTCATTTCCTCTGTGCTGATTAGATATGGGGCATAGCCAGACAATCGTGTAAACCGTATATCATACTCAGAAATTATCATATGCTCGCCCTGTACCAGCTGTTCAAACTCGCGGGCTTTGGCATCCTTGATACTCTGTGGCAAAAATATGGATAAAAATGCCGTACTAAACTCAACCCATGTTAGAGGAGGAGCGTCTTGTCGCCGACCATCCCGAAATGATATAAACAATGTGTTGGCGACATCTCTCAGCTGAAAACTGACTAACTCCACTGTTCTCTCCGCAAAACACCCTAAAGCTGAACATATCCGGTCTGATTCCTCAATGAAACCACAAGGATCAGGGGAGGTCTCCACTCCCGAGAATGTAGGAGTATGAAGCTTCCAAAAATCATATAGAGATACCAGTAGTTCTTGTCGCTGCATAACCTGAACCGTTACTAGAGGTGACTCATGTGGCATAACAGAAGGTCCGACTCGGAATGTAATATGGTCTGGTATATTTGGAGAAACTACTGTTTTGTGAGCCATGGATACTCCTACTGGTGGTGGTGGAACAGGAACGGTGGGTTCTGCAGCTCTCGGCTCTGGGCATGGTGGCTGTAGATGACGGGTAATCAATTGGGCTAAAGCTGCTACTGACTGCTGAATTTGCTGCAAACCCACAACTACTGGGTCATTGGGCTCGACCACTAGCGCAACTCTTCCTTCCCCTACAATACTCTCATGAAATGACTCCACTTTTTGCCTTCTATCTAGCTCAGGGGGAGGTACTACTGATCTCTGATCCAGATTTATGCCTTGAGGCACCCTACCACGCCTAGGTCTACCCCTTACTTCGGTTCTTCCCTTGGATGACATGGAAATCTAAGAAGTTAAGAGAGAAAAGGAAATAGTCATTTACATGTACAATAATTATAAGTGATTAGAATGAGACAAGCCTCAAGACAAGGTTACTAGAGTAAACAGTCACTTATATATAGTAGTACCTCGGGTATACCATATATACAAGCCCCTACTACTCCCTTACTGCAGTCACTGACTCCATAAACCATTCTCTGATACCATCTTTGTAACATCCCCAATACGGGAATGTTACCGGCAAGCAACAGATCCCACTATCGCCTAAGCCTCTAACTCATGCACTAGGACACTTGCTCTTATCTTAATGCTATGCAATGTTTTAATCAATCACACATGCAACTTAGTAACTTAAATAACTTAAATACTAGATCATGAAACCAAGTATGTGCATATATACATGTCTGAGAGTATATAAAGTATATATAGTATATGTACATCATCAAATACATGTCTGTGATATGACAGAATGACATCCTAGAGATCTATATTCTACATGAACATAGATCTGGAATGATGGATCTGATGACTAGTGACTGCAGCATAACACTTGTCCTCGAACTGGGTCTCCAAAAGCAACGCATGGCTCACCAAAGAAGAATCCTACAAAATAACTGGGAAGTGGTAGGGGGTGAGTCCTGAGGATCTCAGTGAGTAGAGCTACAAAATATGAAACTGAATCAGAACATCTGTGTGAAATCATTTATACTTAAAGTGCTTCTGAAAACTTTCTTTGAAAACTGATTCTTTTCTTTTAAACTTGAGAAAACCTTTTTCTGAAAACTTTCTGCGAAGAATATCTCTGGTACTGTGGAAAAACTTGACGCATGGGGGCGTTACGTATCGTCGTCCCCCCAAAGCATGTCATTAATGTCCCTGAAACTAGTGGTCTTGGGGCGTCATATATCGTCGTCCCCCACGCCACAGAACTAGAGCCGGTAGTGCTGATCCATGCTACTACATGACCCTGAAACTAGGGTCTAGGTTGTTACGTATCGCCGTCACCTTAGCCCTAAACTACGTGTGCACACGGTCTCTGTCCGTCAATTCCATAAGTAAGATCTGTGGTGGGTTTTTCCCCCATGCCTCAAAAAAATAACATAAAACTCATGTTTTTAAATCTTAAGGCTTTCAAATCAACCTTGCATAAAAATAACTAATAACTTAATAAGGCTAAAGCCCTAAAGCTTTAAAAATAAATATGAAACAATAAAAAGTGAATACAAATCAACTTTGAAAGAAAAAAGCATCAACTCACAGATTTGAAGTATGGTCAAGTTCCATTCACGTCGCTTGTGGCGAACGCGGCTCCTGATGAGTATCTATATGAAATACACTAGGTTAGACTCATAAGTTACAAAATACGGTTCAAAATCAAATTAAGTTCCTTAACCTAGTTGGATTACTCCCTTAGAACATTTTCTATTCCTTAAATGAAATGTAAAATAAAATTCAGACCCTTAGTTACGCGTCGGGATTTCTGAAAAAAATTCTGATTTTTGGGTTCGCGTCGCGACGCCGGTCCCATCTGCATCGCGACGCGCCAGTGTTAATCGAATGCATGCATCTACCTCGTTTGCGTCGCGACGCGATCTTGGCGTGTCGCGACGCGACACTGATTCCAAGATCATATTTTGTTTCTTCTATTGTTAACCCCCAAAACTCATTTCACACACTCACAAACAAATACTACATCTTCATCACATTCTCATCATCAAATGGTACTCCCAACATCTCATCTCCATCAAGATTATATCACTTTCTCGTAATGCTTAAATTAAAACAACACATGAAAATTCCACACACATCAATTTCTTCACACAAAACCACCCAAACTACATTATCATCAAACCAACAATACACCACAATCAACCAATTATCAAAATTTGGGTCAAGTAACCTTACCTTATTTCAACTCATTTCTTCCTTAACAATGCACCATGAATCTCCTTTATCTTCTCTTAGGATTTAATTTGATGGATTACCTTGTTTAGCTTCAAGTTTTTGACAAAGAAAATTGCAAGCTCTCCCTCATTCTCTCTCTCAATCTCACTGCATGCCCAAGGAAATTAAGAAAATGATTTACTCCTATTGTTGTTTTGTTTAATTTATTCTCTCACCAATTACTTAGTCCAATTCTAGAACAGTGTAGGAATTTCATTAGTTGGGCCTTGAGCTTCTTTCTTATTTTTTTTTTTTTAGTTTGTTGTTGGGCCTTAAGAAAAACAAAGGAGAATTGGGCTAAAATTTAAGTATGTGATCATTGTCTCTAAGTCGATCCCGAAATATTTACTAGTCCGGAAAAGAAAATCTCATACGTCTCTAGCCGAGCAAAATTATTTGGGGTCGTTACAGACATATTGCCAACGAATTTACAGTCTGTCCTCATTAACCTCTCGGGCACTTATTATAAAATAAAAACATAATCTCTTATTAAAATAAGAAAATAATTAATTTAATATATGTCACATAATCTCTATAATAATTTTTTTATTAAATTATAATATCTCTAAAATTAATTTTTTATTTTAAAATTATAAAATTAAAATAATAAATTATTAAAATAAGAAATTTATTGTGATATAAAAATAAAGTCTTCTATTTATTATTAAATTATAATATTAAAATATCTATATCTTCTATTAATTTTTTTAAATTATAAAATTAAAATATCTATATCTTCTATTAATTTTTTAAAATTATAAAATTAAAATAATTTATATATGTATATAAAATTTAAACATTTTTAAATATCCTCATCATACCACGTGGAGGCTCACTAATAAATTACAAAATTAAATTAATATATCTATTACAATAATAATATAAAATTAATTTAAATATTTTTAAGTCTTTTTATCGCGTCACATGAAGGCTCACTATTAAATTCTATTAAATAAGAAACCTATTATAATAAGAATATATTAAATTATAAAATTAAAACTTTTCTAAAATTAGTTTTATTATTAAAAATTAAAACTCTTCATCGTGCCATGTGACGTCTCACTATTGAATTATAAAATTAAATTAATATATCTATTAAATTAGAAACTTATTACAATAACAATACATTAAATTATAAAATTAAAATATCTATAAAATTAGTTTTATTATTAAAAATTAAAATAAGAAACACACATATAAGTTAAATATTTTTAAATCTCTCCATCGCGTCACATGAGGCTCACTATTAAATTTTATTAAATAAGAAACCTATTATAATAAGAATATATTAAATTATAAAATTAAAATAACTCTAAAATTAGTTTTATTATTAAAAATTAAAATAAGAAACCCATAATAAAATAAAAATATAATCTTATATTAAAATGATAAACTTATTAATTTAATATGTGTCACATAATCTCTATAATATTTTTTTATTATTAAATTATAAAATCAAAATATCTATAAAATTAATTAATTTTTTTTTAAATTGTAAACTTAAAGTAATAATTGATTAAAATAAGAAACTTATTATGAAATAAAATCGAATCTCCTATTTATTAGTAATTATAATATTAAAATATCTTTATAATTTTCTATTATTAAAAAGTATAATTTCTGATTAAAATAAGAACATATTAATTTATTTAATTAATTATTAATAATAAATAACAACCTATTGTAAAATAAAAACATAATCTCTTATTAAAATAAGAAACATATTAATTTAATACGTGGTATCTAATCTCTACAACTAATTTCTTATTATTAAATTATAAATTTAAATATCTCTAAAATTAATTTTTTTTTTATTTTAAAATTATAAACTTAAAATAATAATAATAAAAATAAGATACCTACTATAATAAAAAAAATCTCATATTTATTATTAAATTATAAAATTAAAAATATCTTTATAATTTATTTATTATGAAAATATAAAATTAAAATAAGAAACATATTACAATATAAAAACATAATCTCTTATTACAAGAAATATATTAATTAAATTAATTAACAATGTAATTTATTATTATTAAATTATAAAAATAAATTCCATTAAATAATTAAAAAAAAAACATATGTGGTATCTAATCTCTATAATTAATTTTTTTAATTACCTATTATAATAAAAAGATATATTGTAATCTCCTTTAAAAAAAAATATACATGACACCTAATCTTTACAATTAATTTTTTATTTGTAATTTATAAAATAAAAATAAAAAAACCTATTATAATATTAAAACATAATCTCATACTATTATAATAAAAAGATATATGTAATCTCCTTTAAAAAAAATATACATGACACCTAATCTTTACAATTAATTTTTTATTTGTAATTTATAAATTAAAATAAAAAAACCTATTATAATATTAAAACATAATCTCATACTATTATAATAAAAAGATATATTGTAATCTCCTTTAAAAAAAAAATACATGACACCTAATCTTTACAATTAATTTTTTATTTGTAATTTATAAAATTAAAATAAAAAAACCTATTATAAGTTAAACATAATCTCATACTATTATAATAAAAAGATATATTGTATCTCCTTTAAAAAAAATATACATGACACCTAATCTTTACAATTATTTTTTATTTGTAATTTAGAATAAAAATAAAAAAACCTATTATAATATTAAAACATAATCTCATACTATTATAATAAAAAGATATATTGTAATCTCCTTTAAAAAAAAAAATACATGACACCTAATCTTTACAAAATGTTTTATTTGTAATTAATATAAATTAAAATAAAAAAACCTATTATAATATTAAAACATAATCTCATACTATTATAATAAAAAGATATATTGTAATCTCCTTTAAAAAAAATATACATGACACCTAATCTTTACAATTAATTTTTTATTTGTAATTTATAAAATTAAAATAAAAAAACCTATTATAATATTAAAACATAATCTCATACTATTATAATAAAAAGATATATTGTAATCTCCTTTAAAAAAAAAATACATGACACCTAATCTTTACAATTAATTTTTTATTTGTAATTTATAAAATTAAAATAAAAAAACCTATTATAATATTAAAACATAATCTCATACTAAAATAAGATTTATAAATAACAGTCGTCAAAAACTGATAATATTTTAGTTTTTGGGTCTATTATTATTTGTTATTTTATTTTGAATTATTTCTATAAATTTTTTCATGAATTTTTTTATTATTTGTTGTGTTTCATGATGCAAACTCTGATTATTAGCTCTTACATAATAACAGTTAAGATTTCAAGTTCGATAATAAAATTTAAACTTAAATCGAATAAATTACATTAGAATTTCATTAGAATTTATTTAAAAGAAAATTAAATATTTTTAAAGTTATTTATAATTACAAATGTGTTTTCAACTGAGAGTAAGATAAAAGAGAAACTTTAATACGAATTAGAAATACTATTTGAAAATTGATAAACAAACAAATGAGATCTAAATATTAAGTGTATGTAAACCGGTTATCTCATTTAAATTATAAAATTAATTAGATCCAGATCATTTACAAGATTAATACCTAAAATCTTATTAAGATTTTTGTTATAAAATGAATTATAGTCAAAGATGTGTTCAAAACCCGCACAAAGTACGGGCCCTATACTAATTTATATATATATTTTAATAAAAATACTTTCTATTTACATCCATATTTATTGCAATTAAAAACTAAAAAAATTAATATGAAATTAAAATTAGAGAATGGAGAGAGGATGGAAATTATATGCAATCACAGTCTTTTCCTTAAATAAGAAATTGATATTAAACAATCCATGTATCTATCCCTAATATTAAGTTTTTAAATTTTTCATCCTCAATCACCGACATTAACAAAAAGATTATCGAGGCTTCCATCATCCCCAATACTATGCTATGATTTAAAATAAATAAATAAATTTCGGCTCTTGCTACTAGCAGTCAGTAACATGATTTTCCTTTCTTGATTAACTTCTGCTGAACGAAAATAATATTTAACAGAATTTTTTTTTTTTTTTTTTTTTTTAAATATACTACACCGGATTCGAATAATATTTTGGTCTTGGTTCCCCTAAAAATTATTAAGCTATTTTGCCCGAATTTGAGTGCCCGAGCAGGCCAAATCAAAACAATATCGTTTTGATTTTGTTCCATTCGGATATCAAATTCGGACAAAGGAGCAAACCTCTAAAATTACACAGAGAAGAGAGAGAGAATAAGAATATTTGAATAGCAGATGACATTGAACTTAAAATATTATGAATGAGAAGTCTCCAAACAAGGGTTGATACAATGGAGAGTTCCAAAACGGCGTAGTGTTGCTTGAAACTAGTTACAGGCGGCCAAGCTGCTCAAACGCCACATGCCTTGATATATCCTGTCACATATGGTGAGTTTGCTTGACAAATTGACAGTCTACACTCAAAACTGATTAACTATTTACACTTCGACCTGCACTTCAAAAACTCCCAAGTTCCTGCAGTAACAGCTCTGGCATGAAGGAGAAATTTTTGAAGCTTAAGAAATGGTTCTAGGCCCTGAATGCTTTTTTCCTTTGGAGTCAGTCACTAGCAGCTGAGTGAATTGAAAATCATGCATGAAAACCGCAATTTGGTATCGAGGGAGGAAAATTTAGCACCGTACTGTGTGGGAGCTATGGGCGAACTAGGCTCGATGGAGAGGCAATTGATTCTTGTCCCTTTGCACCTTGCATGGAAGAACTCGCATCATTGTTGTTATCTAATGCTTCGGCATCAACCGTGGTACCCTCTCTACATGACTGAACATTATCATCTTCAACTAACTTTTCCCCAGATTGAAAATCACCAGATTTTAACCCTTCGACTGAAACTGGCTGTACAACTTCATGAGCAGTAGCATTTACATCCATCGCATGGAATCATCCATGTCAACCTCTTTACAAGACTGGGCTTCATCTTTGACAGAAGAATCTAATGATGCTGTGCTTTCTATCTGGGGAATAGAGGGACTCTTATCAAAGATAAAAGACCTGTTAGGAGCAGATTCAATCAATTTGTCTTCTGACTGTGAATCAGAACATACAGTCCCCTCAACAGAAACTACAATTTCAACTTCACGAGGAGCAGCAACATTAACATCTATTGAACATGCATCGCCGGAATCATCGCCAGGCTGAATGTTGTCTTCAACATGAGAATTTGAGACTTGTTTGTTTTCAATCTCTATTGCATCATTTCCCATTCCCAGATTAGAAGAGCAATTAATCACAGCAGCAGATTTGGCTGACTTATCCCCTGATTGAGAATCAGGGGTTTCCTCAACTGAAACCACAATTTTCATTTCATGAGAAGCAGCAGTAGTAAAAGTCACCTCACCGGTATTATCTGTATCACATTCTGTAGTAAAACTAGGGTTACCATCCACTGGTGAATCTGATTCTGGCTTATTACCTTTCTTCAGGGCACCTGGACTCCTGTCACCAGCAAAAAGACATTTCAGGTCCGGATCAGATCCAGCCAATTTGTTCCCTGATTGAGAATCAGGACCTACATTTTCCTCAGCAGATATGGGATTTTCTACTTCATGAGAAGTGGCAACATTGACATCTATCGCAAGACCAATATCCATATCACCCTCTTTACTAGATTGAGTTACATTTGCATCAGCAGAACCCGACTCGGGTTTAATTTCTGTCTCTCTTATTTGACTTGTGTCAGAGTTGGAAAGACACTTGCCATCTGGAACAGATTCAACCAACTTATCTACAGATTTGGAATCAACACATATTCCCTCAATTGAGACATGAGCTGGTGAAGAACCACTCAGTGTAGAGGTACTATTTGAGGAAGCACCTACACCATTTATGCCATTAGGATGGAGCAAATCACTACCAGAAGACTTATGAGACTCATGTTTAGTTGACATAACGGCCTTATTTTCCATCTCGGGTGTAACTTCATGCTTGACTTTTAGTTCCTTTTGTTTTGAATCTGTAGTTTGACAAAAAAAACTTAGCCAAATGCCAGGGAAAAAAATATTATGGTTGAACAAAAAAGAGAATATGTTGCATGAAATTAAACCTGGGCTAGCTGTAATGTTCTCCTTGACTTCTTGCTCCAGTAGCAGTTTCTGTAACATGTCTATACCAGGGAATACAAACATATTCAACGACCTCATTTCTCGCTTAAGTAATTCCTTGAGAGGAGTGAAACCAAAAGATGAAGTCCATGTATGCATAAGCTCAGCAATAGCGGGGATAATCAATTTCTCAACCTTGAGAGTGCAGAGAGCCTTCCGATAAAAAACAAATAAGATAACATCAGTGCAATAAAAATAACCAAGCAGATAAAGCCAAAGCATACAGACAGATATACAAAACAAATATTTGACAATTCAATTCAACGCATTACGCATATGCAACAACCCAAGGACATAGTTTTGATGCTTACAGATTCAAGGGCACAAAAAAGTCGACGGCACATTCCCTGACGCCTATATATATGCCGGGTTCCAATGTACGGCATCTCTGCTAACTGGGTCCCATGGAACCTAACCAGGTAATGGCAGTAAAATTATTAAGATTACAGCATAATTATCCACAAACACATCACAGATCTCAAGACCACATTAAACTAGAGCTCCAACTCCAAATAGGAGCCTGGCTAGGTAAGAACCAATGTGTAACAATATGATTCTTATGGCATGTTACTATGCACAGAGGGACCCCCAAAAAAAAAATCCCAACCTGCCACTGTTCTTTCATTGCAAAATTTGATCATCAAGCAAATATGAGAATTGTAAATTTTAGTTGTTCTTTGAGAAATTCACAGGAATGTGATTCCAATGTAACCAACAATTCCAAGAATAATGTGAGATATCACTCTCACCTAATAGTGAATGAAAATGCTAACCATTTATACTATTATCTTTTATTTAAACGATGGTTGTCCCTACCATACCAGTCATATACAAAATTATATATAAAGATAATAAGATAGATCTCGACTCAAAAATCCCCAGTCACCTACGAAACAGTATATTCAATTAAAAAGTAATATAGACATAAAACTTATTTTGAATTCTGAGCTCTGAAAAAATGCAAAATGAACACACACAAACCTATCCTTTCATGTTTTTAGGTTTATTCTGTTAAGACAAGGGTATAGTCTGTTATGACTTGTGAATAGCAAATGGATTTCAAATTTTGCAATTCATTATAATAAAAATGTTCTTATTTCTTGCACTCAAGTCTCCAACATTCATGAGTATGAATTCACAAGTTGGAATAGACAATTCTCACGAGTTGCAATTTTCAGAAAATAAACCCACCCTAAGAAAATACTTACTATTGACTTATTTGATAGATGGAGGAGAAAAAAATTCATAAGCACAGATCTATGCATGTTCTACATGATTTTCCCAAGTCTACAAACTTTTTAATGCACCAGAATTTTTTTCATAATTAAACAGCTGTGTCAGTTTCCTTAGAGGCAAAAACAGTCATACATAATCTCAATCCAGTAAATACCTTTTAGTTATTTTCACAATTAAATAACATGTCAGTTTCCTTGGGTTCAGTCGTACATAATCTCATTACAGAAAATACCTCTTTTTTTTAGGAAACGTTGAAAACTCTGCCGCCAAACCACCCGACCCGGGCTTAAGTGGAGCAGTGGAGCAGGTAAAACCCCAAGCTCTTACAAGAAATGCACCCCCTGCACTTGAACTCAGGACCTTCCTAAGCCCTTTGCCACCAAGCCACACCCCTTAGGGGCACCTTTCTCTTATATATATATTTCTTAAATACCAAGCTCACAGACCATAAAGTGCAACATTAATCCATGCTGCTTCTCGACTCTTCAAAGTTTTGTGCTTCTGGACAAAATTCTATTTCTGTCTTTTGTTTTCTAATGTCTAGCACATATCTTTATGGCATTTTATATGTGATTATTTAGACAGATATCCCTAAAAAATAATGAAAAAGGTGATACCACAAATCAATTAAGGTATTAATTCCTAGGGAAAAATCTAAGTTTCAAGAACACAAATCAACCCCTAACTCTTAAAGATTAATTGTATGGACTTGAAACAAGGTTTTTTCCTAGGATTTGGGGAAAATCTTGTTGTCACTCTTTAATTCAAGCATACAAACATTAATTTTCAACACTTGAAAAATTAATCCAAGCATGCATAAAAATTAGTATATAGTTGATGTATCAATTTTCATGCATGCTTAGATTAATTTTTCAAGTGTTGAAAATTAATGTTTGTATGCTTGAATTATTAATAAAAGGTAACTTAGTTTGCTTTATATTAAAGTTGGTGAGATTTAATTTAACTTTGGTTAAGTTGCTTTTTTGAAATGTGTGGTGTAGGGAAAAGATTCCCTTAAACCATGCATTTCAAAAAAGCAACTTAACCAAGGTTAAATTAAATTTCACCAACTTTAATATAAAGCAAACTAAATTACCTTTTATTAATCATTTAGTTACTTTAACTAAACAATCCAATTTATTTTAATTAATTAATTGTATAAGTTAAGTATTAAAGTTTGTGAGATTTAATTTAACCTTGGTTAAGTTGCTTTTTTGAAATGCATGGTTTAAGGGAATCTTTTCCCTACACCACACATTTCAAAAAAGCAACTTAACCAAGGTTAAATTAAATCTCACCAACTTTAATATAAAGCAAACTAAGTTACCTTTTATTAATCATTTAGTTACTTTAACTAAACAATCCAATTTATTTTAATTAATTAATTGTATAAGTTAAGTAATTAATATTGTATATTAATTTAACAATTAAATTAATTCACAAAATAATTACTAATTTAATGTAAATCGAATTTACATTTATTATACAATAAAATTATATCAACTCTTGATATAAAATTAATTAATTCAATTCATCTCATGAATTATCGGATTAAACAATTTAATCCTAAAAAACCCAAAAAATACTTTGTCAACATTTGACGAGAGGTCGCCCTAGTGCTCAACGAGTAAACTTAATATAGTGGAACTCTCTAGGTTCACGTTCGGTTGTTACGTATATATATACATATATATCTCATATATTTGTATACATATTTCATGAAGGCCTGTCCACCTACAAATCATGACAAAACAACACGACATGTCGAACCATACAAGTCGAGGTTAAAACGTTAATGTATAATCCCTTCGTCATTTCCGTTTCCAATTGAGTAAGGTTATAGTTATACGGTCAAAACCTTATCTACTCAATATAAACTAACCTTTCAAAACTATATTCCATTAATAAATAATATATGCGAAACTCTTTTCAATATTATTTATAATGTCAAAGAAACAATTTCTTCGACGAACTCTCGGCCGAAAGATTTCCGGAATATACTCTGAAAAATATCTGGAAACATAATCCAACCATATGGACTGACGAATCCTCATATTAACACACACCGATCTTCGTGAGCATCGGTCTATACCTAACAGACATCCAGCGGTCAGACCATGAAAGGTCTCTGACATGCATGGTATCAAGCATAGAGGATCACTCACAAGACCACCGTGGTGTCTCAAGTCAAAGGACCACAATAACTACTCAACTCGAAAAGATAACTATTGACAGTTTTATGGAATATCTATTAGTCATCTTTTATGAGTTAATTCAATTTTCATTCAACTAATGAATATCTGCATTTCTATACGAACTTCCGCTAAGCTCACAATCTGTTGAGACAAACCATATGTCCATTACATATATAGACAATGCACTAGTCTTACTAATATAATGACCAACCCATGTCAATATATCTAGACCAAGAATAATTTATATTCGAGAGAATGCGTGATATTTCTCAACACCATTTGCAACTCTTGCAACTATATCACCATATGTTTTAACTCTCGGGTCTTTACTAAATTCATATAAGGTTCCGAGTGAAACTCGAAATCTCTAACTTTTAGAGTAATCTAACTCTTAGATTTACAATATATAAATAAAAGTAAGAGTTCTACCATATATTTAAATAAATAACCATGATAAAATAAATATTATATTGCATAAATATCAAATATTTATACAAAAGGTGAATGGTGCTCGATCACCATTTCCAACATTAATAACCACGAACAAAAGAGGCAAAGTACCTGATAGATGCTGCTGAAATTATTTCATCTCCCCTCTCTAGAATAGCAGTGTAGAAGCCACTATAATTCAGCCGATTGAAGTTCGATCTTGAAAATACACAAGGGAAATCAGGCAACTTTTTCATAAAAATAGAACTTAAATCATGATTGAAAAAGGAATTATGTCTAAATAATCCAGAAAAAGATTACAATCAGAAATAACACACACAACATAGAGAAGGCATAATATGTTCACACATGCTCAGGGAAAAGAAAAGGTGAAAGCACATGCTTAAAAGAGTTCACAGTGTTTTCAAACTTAAAGAATTAATTATACTTCATCAATATTGAACAGCAGGTATTTAGATTTTAAAGAATTATACTTCATCAATTCTTTAAGTATGAATTTTCAAACATAAAGAATTAATTATACTTCATCAATATAGAACAGCAGGTATTTATGTTCAAAATTCATATAGCATACAGCACTTGCCCATTTTTTAATTTAATCTATATGCTTGGTCACATTTTTTCAATAAAGCAGAGTACATGTAACAAGTCATTTCACCACATAATAATTTTGACATCAAATCATAAAATGGTAGCATACTATGAAGTAACCGGTCCAATACTTCAATCTACTTGGATTCTAACTAAAATACAATTACGCATTTATACTCATACAAAATGGAATCACAACACATAAATAGGAAGCGGCGATTCAAATGAGCATATAGCACTAATTACATCCACACTACAAATGAATGCTATCAACCATGCTAATGAGGTATTGCTAATATGGTACCATGAGAAACACAAGGAAAATCAAGTAACACATGCTTACCCAGAATTATAAAGAACATTATGAATTAAATTGATACCACTCCTCCGGTCAACAATTGGCAAAAAGCATTCATCCATAATAGTGAGTGCAACAGCTAGCTTAGAATTGCACTCCACCCTTTGAGGAAGACCTCGGAGAGAGGGGTCTGAATCTTCATCTGATCTATGGATAAGCGACCATGAAAATCCTGCTTCCAGCTCATGTTTGACCCCCAGATATTTCTGCAAATGCTCAGACAGCTGTACAGGCAGAAAAATGTAATCAAAATGTTACCTTAATGAGGCAAGTTACAATAAACCACTCCTACACTACCAAAAAGACAAGAATCCAACTAGAACAATGCATCAGGAACCACCCTTTCAGCTCACTAAGTCCCCATAGCCCCCCGCACCCCAAATCCCAGCACACACAATAAAATAAAAATAAAAATAATAATAATAATAATAATAGTGCCTATTTCTTTCACTCTAAAAAAGAGAGAATATCCACACACCATATGTGGTAATATTACGCTAAAAAAAATATAAGTATTAAGGTGACATAGAAAGGGCAGGAAAAAAATCCAGGTACAAATTTCTGTATCCAAACTAAATACAAGCAACCCTAGCTCCCAATTTTGATTATTATTTATTTATTTTTCTGATTAGGAAACAGTGCATGACCATATCTTCCCACAAACAAAGGAACAAGCTGCTCTAAAAAATCCTAAAAGAGTTCTAAAGGAATTTACAAAAAAGTATGACTCAGCTCAAAACGTATAAAAAAACAAGAGCTCCTTGGGCAAAAATACAACAAAAGCTTCCTCGTCAGACCAATGCTTACAAATAAAGACAAAAACATGCAGTTTTGCAGTATTACACTTCAATACCAAGAATAAAAGTAGTTGACCCAATATGGATAGAATTACATGTTTGTAATCCAGCTTTGCTCTTAACGGAGGAACAATGCTCAAGTCCAATTCACAAATTCACAATACAGCCATCCCTTGAACGCAACTTAATGTTAGTCATATAAATTGAAATTTTCTAACAACGTGCTATATAACAGCACAAGAGACAAAAATAAAATGTCATCACCTAGACAGGAGGCTACATAAGCAAACAATAACGAAATACTCACCTTCAATCTATATATTTTACAAAGAACAGAAAAAGGAGAAAGAAATAGAAGAATAAAGAAAAAGGAAGACTACATTACATTAAGCCTTGGAAGGAAACAATGTTTTATGCTTAAAACAAAACAAAACAAAGTAGAAACAACTCCCATACAATATACAACCAAGTGTAAACCATATAGGAATAGAATGCCATGCTATGCAGATCCAAAAAAAAAAAAAATTAAACTAGGAAATCGAAGCACTAAATTTAGAAAAGCCAGAAATAGAATATACATCTTGGCACTTCTGCCCACAATAAGACGTGACTGAACCAGTTGAACTGTCCGCAAGAGCATCTGTCTCCTGCATGCACAATTTATGATCTACAGAAGTGGAAATGTATACTACAATTAGAAAATTAGAATATTAATAAAGGCAAGTAGATGAAATTCTAATTCTGTAAATAAACAACAAGAGACACAAAAACAAGAACGAGTGAGAGAGAGAGTACATTTTTTCTCACACATGCTGCAAGTAAGCAGCACAGAAGTGGTTGAATCATCTCCTCGCATACCGTCCTCACCAGCAAGCCCACAAAATTTACATGTGCAATTTGGGCAGTGCCAGTCACCGGGGGGAAGCATCTGCAATATAATGAGAGATTTGACTAAGTAAACCTATTCCACAACCAATCATTGGCACAAATAATACGGCCATTTGCATGAGTAAGATGCATCAAATTCTTTTCCCACGTGCAGTGGGGGAACCTCATCCAATAAACACTAATGCGTAGTTCAGATCACTAATCAGGTTTATAATTTGTCAATGATAAAATCATATTGCAAACGGTCAACCTTTTCGGCAAGCAAGTTTAAGCTACTCCGAGCATTGAGAACCCAAAACATCATGACAACACTAAGAAAAACAGTTCCATCGTGAGAATAGGCACTCGGCATGATAGAATGGTCAAAAGGTGTGTCTACATAAGTTAGAATCTCCGAAATTCCTTCAAACTAGAAAAACACCTTGCATCATTTTTTTGGGAGTCTCCAGCTATCACTTTGACTGAATTTAAGGGATATATGTCTTATATTACATAACTTAGTGAGTAATAAAGAATATTCTACCAGAGTAGTTAAAACCATGCAAATTATTCAGTCTCCTTTTCTGGTTTCTTCTATCATCTCGAACACTAGAAGTATTTAATTTCCACAGCTCCTATTACTGTGTCCCAAAAGGGAAAATGAAACAAAGTCATCAGAGGGCATCCCATACCACAACTAATATTGTTATTTCTTCATAAGTTCCCCTCGATTATCAGAAAACTCAGAAAAATCTTCACATTTTAAAGCATTTACTTTAGTCATTAACCTTGACTAAAATTACGAAAAACATATTCACCCACAGCAAAATAATGAGGAAAATTTAGATTATAGAAATTCCCAATATATGTATGCCTTTGCATACCTGTATATCTAAGCAGCTCAGATGAAATGTCGATGGGCAACCATCACAACAGATCAAATCCCCACCATCTCCACATATTCCACAAGTATCATCATTTGGATCATCCCCATCAACGTCTACTGAGTTAAAACCAATACTCTCAGACTCTTTTAGTCTATTCCATGCATCTATTTGGCATTGCAGAAGGGAAACTCCAGAATCCAGATAGATGTTTTGAAATGGTTGACGCAATTTGCTTCCAGCATGAATCTCAAACTTCGAAACTGTGAGGATTTTACTGCAACAACCACAATGAATGCCATCTTTGGTAATCCAACCCTCCAACATCACTTTTGTTCGTCGACGATTCATATACTGCACCTTTTGGCTCAACTGCACAGTCCCAGAATCAATTAACCAAGAAAGCAATGTCCGCTTTCCAGTATATGGAACAAAGCCATCAGTCTCTGAAATTAGTCCCTCATTAGAACTCCGAACCAGCAAAGTACATCTACCAAGTTTTCTACTTTTCCTTCCATGCAACAGATGAGAACTGGACGCCAAAGATGGTTTTTCATCAGTGTCAAGCAAATGAGTGTAACTCTGACCTCTTGAATTCTGGCTGACAACACCATTCTCATTCATTTCACTCTTGGATGATTTTCCACCCTGCTTTAAGAAGGAACTTAGCTTCTCTTCATGGTTATCACTGCCCATACTGTCCTCATCACATCTGGCCCTTGAAGTTCTTCTTGGGGCAGTTTCTCTAGTGCTCAAACTCTGACTGCCATCTCTTTGCTTCTTTTTCATTTCTTTCTCAATCTTCTTTCGTGTATTTCTAGTTAATTGGCTAAGTACTTCATCTGATAAGGGAGTGAATGGAGAACCATCAGCACTTGGTTTGGCCTCATCTTCATCTTCTTTAGATTGCTTCAAAAGTGCATCATACGCCTTGATGATGGACCAGTAAGCTGTTCCAGAAGGGTTAATATACACTGCATCAAGGTAGTCTCTGTTCTTTCTAGGTCTGTAATCTATTGTCCAGCCCGCTTCCATGAGCATCTCCCTAATCCGTTCACGTAGTTTTTGCTTTTCTGTGCCACTGCCACGCCTAACCTTCCCTTCTTTGGTCCCGGTTAACGTGAGCTTTCCACCAGGAGTTTTTTCACTTTCAGAACTCACCTCTTTTACAGATTTACAAGCTTCCATTCTCTTTGGTCCCAGCTTCAGAGCAGTATCGCTGTAATTGGAATCAGAGTCATCATCTTTACTCTTCTTAGTTGATAGAGATTTTCGCAAACTATGCTGATTTTTCTCTGTTCTAAGAAATGAGGCAGGTTTCTCAAGAACTTCTGTTTCTAAGTAAGATGAAGGATGAATCGGAACATTCCTCTTAACATTATCTTCAATTCTAGAACTACTCCGATTTTCCTCAGTATCCACACGATCAAAATTTTTCGCAGGCCCACCTATCTTTTTCTTTTTATTCAGCATCACCTTTAGAACTCCATTTTTCCCCTGAAGCCTGATGGGTTCATCTAAATCCTTTGCGTACTTCTCCCTCAACATGGATATGGGTACCCGACCTGCATGCCTATCCATCCCAAACCTATTCATGCCACCTTGATTAAAGCTACCAGTCCTATCAAAATATAAATTCTTTCTCTTGTCAACAACAACTTGTCTACTCGAACCAGTCCCAAATTCCCTCTCAATTCCACCTCTTCCTGAAGCCATCGAACCCCCCAAAAACCTTTTTTCCCCAGAATCCATTCTCGTATCGTTCAAATGTTTCTGCCTCGCCATCATTTCCTCATCAGACCCATCATACTCATCAAACTCAAACACATCTAACCTATTCCTTTTCCTATCACTATGCCCCTCAG
The DNA here is from genome assembly GCA_019454045.1 of Zanthoxylum bungeanum. Lineage (NCBI taxonomy): Eukaryota > Viridiplantae > Streptophyta > Magnoliopsida > Sapindales > Rutaceae > Zanthoxylum > Zanthoxylum bungeanum. Next base: position 67,456 of record SKCR01033285.1, read on the forward strand.
TTCTACCAGATAAACTATCCTCATTACGTCTAACACGCTCCAACCTATCCCTATCCCTCTTCCTACCAAATTCACTCTCTTCCATGACACCCTTCTCTAAACCACTCAATCCATTACAAACCCTTACCGTCTCAGGGCCAACCCTTCTACGAAGAGACATTAACAGCTCGTCACTAGAACCAGAATCGCTCATAACCATCCTAGGCCTCTTTTTTCCTTTTTTGGACCCGAAAACCTTCCGAGCCCCTGAAGAACCAGCCACACTAGCATCATCACTCTTTTTTCGCACAATTAAACAACCTGAAGAGCTTCTATTCTTCATAACAACCCTTGATTGATCACCAGATCTCCTACTCTCCGCCATAAACACCAATTAATAAACAAAACCCTAACTTTTGAAACTTTTATCTATAACCATCCCAAATACACCATAAACACCAAACCATGCACTTTCCTTCGCAATTCAAAGTCTCCGCCAAATTACTCACCAAATTCAGAACAAACAGACTAATTGCAAACCCTCAATCTCTCTCGATCAAAATATCGCGCCAAAAACCGCCAGATCTGAGGCAAAACTAAAACAAAAAAATCCAAAACGAAAATTAGAATAAAAAAAAACGACTTCTGATTATCGCATTAGACAAAACTTCGCTGTAACGGAAAATCAACAACAGAACAATACCTCGCCGGAAAGACAAACGATTCCGTTAAGCGCAATTTAACGGCAAGAACCACCGTTTGCTGACGTGAAAATTTCCCGGCGAAGAAAACAGATAGAGTTTTTTGGGTTTGGTATTTTTGGTGTCCTCTTCTTTTATAAAGAAACGAAAACCATAGTGTGCTCCTTTACCATTACGCATTGGTTTTTTCTTTTCTTTTTTTCAATTTAAAAGGTTAGTAATATATTTTAAATATTGATCTTATAAATAGTCAGAAATCCGGATTTTGTCTATTTTATAATATAAATGAGATAATTAATTTACTTACACGTAATATTTATGTCTGATTCGTTTGTCTCTCAGTCATCAAATAATAATTTTAATTCATTGTGTAATAATTAATAGTCAAAATATGTATCCGAGTAAATAATAAAAATTCAATTACAAAAAAAAACTTATAAAATAATTCAAAATAAAATAATAAATAACGATATACCAGAAATACAAAAAATTGATTATGTTTTGTGGATGGTATTTATGTTTCTTATTTTAATATGATGTTATATTTTTTTATTGTAAAAGATTTTGTATTTTAATAATTTTTTATTTTATTTTTATAATATAATAATAAAAACATTAATTATAAAGATTATGTATGAGACGTGATGTAACGATATACAGGACGTGACCGATATGATTTTTTATCCAAAAAAAATAAATCGGGACAAGATCAAGACAAAATTTTATTCCGATTTCAAAATGGGACGGGATTCACATCTCATCCCATCTCATTTCCACATATTAGGGATGATAATGGGTTGAGGTATGTTAGGGGATGTCAATAGGGGCAATTTTTTTTTCCTTTTTGTATATTTATAAATTATAAGGTAACGATTTTAAATTTTTTTTAAATCATTTTTCCTAAGAAACACAAAAATTATATCTATATCCACCTCAACTCACGGAACCCTCACAAGTCACAAGGCCAATCCCTAAGGATTTTTACTATCTCCATACAACAAAAGTATCTTTCAATGGAAGCCTGTGTGTTCTTTTTTTTTTTTTTAAATAAAATAAAATAAATGAATGTATAAATTTATTCCTTAAATAATACACCCTCATCTCACCTATACCTAAATTAAATATATCCCGACTTTAATTTATAATTTCTTATTTAGCCAACTAAATTATTATATTTTAACATTTTGACAGCAGCATTTATTATAGAGGCATCAGCATCCGACGGCCACGAAGGCCCGGCCCACAAAACAATTTGGCCCATTTCCAAGTCAGCTCAACTCACCATGTGACCGGCTCTGACCTAAAGTTGGCGGGCCCATTTTTGCAATTAGCATGGTCCAATTTCTTTCATGGGTTATTTACATTTTACTATTAAAGTTATGATAAAATAACAATTGGATATTATGAGTATTAATATATTACACTTTACTACTAAACTTATATAAAATTTAACATTTTACTACTTTTCCATCCAAACCGTTAGTTGACCGTCAGTTGAATTTTAAAAAGACTGTTTTATCCTCAAAATAAAATAAGGATTATTTACGTTTTACTACTAAAGTTATGATAAAATACCAAATTGGTACAATGAATATTAATATATTACACTTTACTACTAAACTTATATAAAATTTAATATTTTACTACTTTTCCATCTATACCATTAGTTGACCATGACATCATGTTGACATCGCAAGGATAAAAAAGTCTTAACCCATAAATTATTATAAATTGTAATCCATTTAAAATATTTTGGTTAATATGAGAATGTTAATTATTAAATTATTTTGGTAAATTAAATTCTTTATTTTGTTGGGTTATATGAACAGTTTAGAGACTGAAATATTTTTATAAATGTGATTGTTGATCGCATCTTTTTTATTATTATATATAAGATTTAGATATGTTTTTTTAAAGGGTATAATTATAATTTTCACGTTTATTTTATTTTGAGGATAAAATAACTTTTTAAAGGTCAACTAACTGTTTAGATGGAAAAGTAGTAAAATGTTAAATTTTATATAAGTTTAGTAGTAAAGTGTAATATGTTAATATTCATAGTACGCAATTGTTATTTTATCATAACTTTTATTTATTGATCTTTTTTAAAAGCAATAATTTTATGTTTAAAAATATTAATTTTTACAATACAAATACCATATACAAATTCCAAGATCTAAGTAAAATGATTTGATTTAATTAATCTGTACCAAAAAAAATTCAATGAGTTGATTATAAATATGCATTAAAACATAACATAATACTCCTAGGTCATGTCTTGTTAGCAGGAAATGAGACTTAAAATCATAATAATAATATTTTTTTAAGTTTAAAATTATTTAAAATCATTTGATAATAGATTCAAAAGTGCTCCTTAAATAACACTCATAAATCGATCCTTAATTTAGTATTCTTGTATGATATTATAATACATTAGGGCAACATAATTCGAAATAAATATGCATCGTTAGAGTAGGTACGCCACGTTTATGGTAGACTTTGACTAAATTAGAGGTAAATAGATATTATATAAAAGTTCCAATGGATGGAATTAAGGAAATATTTGTTTTTATGTATGAAGTCTTAATTTGATTTATTTTAATACATTTTACTAATTTAATTGTTTGTTTTTATTAATTTTATCACTTAATTCAAGACATTTACCATTTAATAGAAAGGTGATTTTTTTTTTTGACTTATGTATGAATGGAAAAATATATGAAATTAAATAAATATTATCTTATAAAAATACTCTTTTTAAATACACTCAGTTCTTCTATCCTAAAAATTTCAATCTTTTATTTGTTTTATATTTAAAGTTTTCTTATATTAATTTAAATAACTTTTAAAACAAAATACTTTTAATTTATCGACTTTTATATTTACTAGCATAGAGCCCGCACTTTGTGCGGGTTGAACATATATTTTATGTATCGATCTTGTAAATACTCAAGATCTTGTCGGTTTTATAATATAAATGAGACAATTGATTTACTTACACGTAATATTTATGGCTCATTCGTTTGTCTCTCATTTCTCAAATAATATTTCTAATTCATTGTCCAACTGCATCCTTAAACACAGTAAATAATAAAAAATTCATGAAAAAAAAACTTATCGAAATAATTCAAAATAAAATAACAAATAATAATAGACTCAAAATCCAAAAATTTGGTTACGCTTTGTTGGCGGCTACTATTTATATTTCTTATTTTAATAGGAGATTATATTTTTATATTGTAATAGGTTTTTTATTATAATAATTTATTATTTTTATTTTATATTTTAATAAAAAAAATATTAATGTAGAGATTAGGTGTCACATATATATTTTTTTATTTTAATAGAAGATTATAATATACCTTCTTATTATAATAGGTAATAAAAAAATTAATTATATAGATTAAGTGTCATGTGATGCGATAAGAAAGCTTATATTCTTTGTCAGATTATCTGTGTTATTATTCAAAAATTAATCGGATGGTATAATATGTTTTATTGTAATAATAAAATTCTTATTTAATAGATTTATTAATTTGATTTTATAATTTAATAATATTTTTTAATTATAACTGGATAATATAATATTTTTCTTATTATAATACAGTTCTTATAAAATTATAATATATATTTTTATTGTAATAGGTTTGTATTTAATAAAATATTATTGTAAAGATATTATAATTTAATAATTTAATAATAAAAAAATTAATTGTATAGGTTAATTGTATATATTAAGTGCCACTTATATTTTTAATTTTAATGAGAGATTATAATATGTTTTATTATTATAGGTTTTTTATTTAATTTTAAAATTTAATAATAATAAATTAAAATTATTAATTAATTAAATTTATAGGTTTCTTACTTTAGTAGTAGATGATATTTTTATATTGTTATAGATTTCTTATATTAATAATTTTTTATTTTAATAATAAAATATAATTATAGAGATATTTTAATTTTATAATTTAATAATAAAAATTTAATTGTAGGGATTATGTTAATTATAGATAATTGAATAGTATTTTTTATTTTATTTTAATAGGATATTATAATATGTTTTCTTGTTATAATAGAATTCTTATAAAATAATAATATGTATTTTTATTTATTAAATTTATTCATTTAATTATATATATATAGATGATTCACTTTCCGTCAATTACTTGTTATTATATGTATTCCAATTTCTATATTGTATGTAATAGAATTGTTAAAGCATATTTTTAGTTTGTCTTCTTTCTTTTATTTATGAAACAATTTCAATAAGTAAAATACTTATAATTTGCAGCTCTAATCTATCAAAG